>CM065364.1:2656692-3071692 GCA_033032245.1 Poecilia picta | reverse complement strand
AAAAGCACGTATTTTAGGTTTAATAAATACTCAATAGTTCTTGCGTATTACAAATTTGACAATCATTTATTTCAGTAATCGATTGATTTTTCTGACGATTAATCGTATAAAAATGCCACATTCTATAGATGTTTTAATATGACCTCTTATTTTTTAAAAACAGTTTAGAAATACATTGCAAATGTTAATAAATAATTCAATTATTTTCTTTAAATTTGAAAATAAATATTTTATTTGTTTACTAGAAATTCTTTACAGAATCTGAACTGGGTGAAGCTAGTTTTCAACCTCTTCATATATATATCTATATCTATATATATATATATACATATATATATATATATATCTATATATACTTTGCATGAAAGCTAAAAATATCTCTCTGTGAAGAGGTTGATTTGCTGTATTAGTTTTCCTCCAGGTGTTTTGTCCTGAATGATGATGAGGAGGTTGAGTATGATGATGATGATGATGACCTGATGCGGCTCTGGTTCCAGGGCGCCACCGGCTCTCTCTCCAGCTGGGCGTTCAGGTCCAAACGGCAGGTTTTAGGGGAGGTCTGGCGCCAAATGGAGCCGGTTCCAGTTCCCCTGTTGTCCCCCAGGAAAGGTGAGTCGGTTCTGATCCAGAAAACATCCGGAGTCGGCGCTCAGTTGGTTTTATTTCCCATAGTCTCTTCGTGAAGCATTTATGTTTATTGATCTCTAATAAAGGCGTAGAGCTGTAATAACTTGTATTTGCTGCTGTTCCTAGTTTTCCAGTTTTCCTGATGCTTCTGTGTTTTTCCTGCAGCATTCCAGGAACTCGTGACGCCTCCTGACCCGCTGGACTTCTCCAAACATGTGAGGAACATTTTAATAAATGGATCATATATTAGCAGCCAATTTCAGCTGATAATGATCGAAACTAACACTGAGCAATTATGGCTTAATAAACAAAAGATAAATGACAGAAACCTGTCTTATTATTCCTTCTGCATGTTGTACAAAAGGATCAGGTTACAAAATGTCTTTAATTATGAGAACATCATCATAATATTGGCAGAGAAAAGACACATATCACCAGAACAATGTCAAAAAAATTCAACAAAAAATTCATTTTTAAGGAGAAATATAAAAAATCCTGCTGCTCATAATAATTTAATGCTGATGTGTTAAAAGATCAAATATTTACTTATTTGTAAAACTTATTCCAAAGATTTCCAACATTCCTCACTTTAATTTTTTGTTATTTTTCATGTTGGAATTTTGATAAAATTTCTTCTTTATCCTCCTAATACCACAACTTTACTCTGGTATTATTTTGACTTCATTTAAATCTTAGCTTAGTGCTAATATCATACAGTGGACCTGAATTCAAAGGTCAAATAAATAGAAGATGACAAACAAGATGGCCGCCCCGGGTGCCTTCAGTTTGAACTGGAAGGAATTTTTCAAAAACCAAAAATTTGATCAATCCATAAAATCAAATTATTTGACTGTGACAGTAGAATTGGTACTTTCAGTTAAAGATCCGAGTGGATTAAGTGGAAAATTCTCCATTTTCTGGAGGATTTCTCTGCTCAAATCTAAAATAAACAAACAAAAAAGAATCAGAGAGTAAAGAAATGCGTTCCTGCTCCTTCGTCCAGATGCAGAACTTCTTCATGGATCACGGGCCGGACGCCTTCGGGTGCATGAGCAAGATCCTGGGGGACAACTTCTACTTCCAGACAGCCAAGATGAAGAAGGTGAGTCCGGCCCGACCTGCTGCCGACGCCTCAGATTAAAGCTTCAGATTAATCTGCTGCTGTTTTGCAGAAACATCGTCAGCATTCGGTCAGCATGTGGAGGACGAAGAGCTCCGTCGATCAGCTGAAGTTCAACATGTGAGCAGAAAACCAACTGGATCAAAACAAAACTAGAGAGAATCTGAAAAACTGTTTCTACTAAAAATCAGAAGAACTTTGATTTGTTAGAAGAAAAACCTAATTAGACACAGTGAAAACTAAATGTTTTAAAATGAACTGATCTGAAAATGTATTACTATTTTACCGGTGGTCCATCGTGTTTTTGTATTAAAAGATATTAAGTTGACAGGAAATGTAAAAGTATTACTGTGTAATTATATGTTATGGGAAAACATATTCAGTGAAATGCTATTTAACCATAACTAGTCTAAAAACAACAAACTTGAACTTCTGTTTAATCCAAATTAAGTCAGCGGCTCCATCAGGGCTTCAGGGCCTCATAAACACAAATATTTTAAAACAGACACAGATACATAAATGTAACATTTGTTTATTGAGATTATCAATGCTGTTACATTTTATTCAATTGTTCAGGCATAGATAAATTAAATGATTTAAAATTGTTTAACATTTAGATCCAAGATTTTTAGGAGTTGACAAGTTTACTTTTTAAAACTTAAAAGAACAATATTCATAGTTGGATTGTTTTGTTACCATAGCAACAATCTGATGCTGGGAGTTTAATCTTTGAATTTACAAATACAAATTAGTAAACCATGATTATAACGTAATGCTTTTTAGGCTGGCCAATTAAACTACTCCATTCTCCCATATTTCACTAAATCAAACACAGAAGCTGTTACAGCTGCTGATGTTTTTAGCAACAAAAGGGGCCCATAAGTCAAATTCTGCTCCAGGCCTCATCCAGCCTTGGATCGGCCCTGTAATCTGCTGCACTGCGCAGAGATGAGCAACAAACGGGAGATTTAATTCAATGCTGCTAATGTGGCTTTAAGCTCTTTCATTTCTGTCTGTTGAGTTTTTAATAATCGTCACAGAAACTATTCTGGTTGGTCGAGTTTATGGGACGAGTTTCTCAGATCTCCGCTCGCATTAACTCCAAGTAGACAACGCATTTCAAATGGTTTGATGCGTCGTGTAACCGGAAAAATAATACTGCTACTAATAATAAAATAATATAATGATGCGTGATGCGTGACTCCGAGCTGAGCGTTAAAGCTCCTCACCGGGCTGAACCTGCTTGGTCAGCGCTGCTCGATATCACAGACTCTCCGGCCAACCGGGACCACAGACAGAAACTTTACAGGGAAGACGGACTCAGAGCCACACGCTGGGCAGCGTGTTGAGATGTAAACGCCACATATAATTGTTGGTTCACAAAGATAAATCATTCTCATCACTCCACAAGGAGATGCAAGTTATTCCTGCGGTTCACTTTGAGCTGCACAACCAGAGCCAACGCAGCGGGTTTTAAACTCTGACCCAGAGTCTCCAAAGGATCATAATTCCTCACAGTAGGTTGATGTAAACATCCATACAGGTCAGACTGTGTCCAGTTTGAGTGAAAGGAGGCGGCAGCGCCAGGCAAAGCGCAGAGGCGCCAGCTGTGATTGGTCCACGAACTGTCGGGTTTAAATGCATAAACTATAAAGTATATAAACAATAAACCTATCCTGTAGGAATAAATCTGCTCTGCTACTGAAATGCTAAGACAAAAGAGATGCTTGCAGCCCGGCTTTAAAAAAAACCCAACAACAAACATAAAGCGATGTTTTTGGGGGGTTTTACCGAGAAACGCTAAGCCTGGCGGCGGGGCTAGTAAAGCATGGCGGGCCGCCAGGCTTATAATACACTGGGGGAAACCCTGTTGTGTATCCCAACTTATAAAACTCACTGAGTAAAAAAGGGGGCGGAGCTTGTGCTGATTTAGCCAATCAGAAGCTGGCCTCTTTAGTCAGCCTATTAAAAAATTTAACTAAATACTTGTTCATTTAGTATTAAATTATTTAGTTTAAAATAACTTAAATTATGATGGACACATTTGTATTTATTTAGTTTGGAAAAGATCATAAATCGGGAAATTTCTAATTAAGTTATTATTTTTGTCTACTTGGAAGATAAAAATCTACAATATTCATGATGTATTTGGTGTTAAAGCTTTAGGTTTATGTTGTGATTTTGTTTTCCACCCATCTGATGTCTTTCCTTTACGAATGCACCGATTTGACAATTTGGGTCGATATCTGTTCTGATATTTTTATACCTGTCGTGGCCAATAACTCATATTTACTGATAATAAAAAATTTCCCAACTGCAATTAAAGTATGTTAAAGTAGAAAATTATTTTATTACGGGGAAATAGTCGGGCACAAGAAATGCTTTCCAAAGCGTTTGAAAATTTTATAATAAAAATAATAATAATAAAAAAGATATCGTCTGATATAGATGTTGCTGTGGATATGTATTTTTTCATCCTGATGTGTGGTTTTGTTTCGGCCTCCAGGTGTCCCATGGCGTACCGGTCCCAGTCTCTGAACCGGTACTCCAGCCTGCTGTGGGACGTGGTCCACGACGTTCCTCCGGACCTGCTGGGCTCGTTGTTGTACGAGGAGCTGACGGAGCAGAGGGACCGCATGCAGTTCTCAGAGGCGGCCACCGGGGGCGCCCTGGCCTTCGTCCCGTTCTCACAGAGCGAGGGCTGCCTGCTGTACCCGGGGGCCCTGGGATGGACCGCCTCAGTATCCTGCTATAGTCCTGTAGGTCAAAGGTCAGGTCTTATTTGAGCTTTGAGATGGTTAAAAAAGACACGTTCTTGCCATGGTTACACATCACAGGTGTCCAAAAGGAAGATAAAAAAAAAATGTCCCAGTTGCATAGAACCCAGAGCCAGAGGGAATGATGGTCAAACATTCAGAAACAAACTGGAGCCAGAAGTTTGTTCTTAATGCAGTACCTCAGACTTCCACAGGGTGGCGCTGGAGCACGACGGCTCTCCCTGTGTGGACACCGGCCGGAAGCCGGTCAGCTACCAGCTGAAGGGTCTGGTCCGACAGATCAGCTGCGGCTCGGGCTTCGGCGACAGTACGGCGTTTTCCGGAAGGATTCCTGATGCTCCTGGGATCAGCTGATCGTTTCCTGTCTCCCTGCAGGCTGCATCGCCGTGCGCTCCGACCACGTCTGTGGCGTCTGGGGGATGGGAGACCAGAACGAGCCCCGCCTGCTGCAGGTGGTCGGCACCGAAGCTGCTGCCAGCTGCGTCAGCGTCAGGTAGGGTCAGCATTAGGTTGGGTCAGCACAAGGTAGGGTCAGTGTTGGAGAACGAACCAATAGACACATGATCAGTATCAGTAGACAAGACGGCAGAGAGAATGTTCAGTATGTAGAATATTCACTGAACTTTGATTCATAGCCACACTGCATTCTGGGAGACGTAGGCAGAGGAAAGAGTTTAGCTGCTGAACTTCTAACAGCTAAGCTAAGCATCAACTAACCCACTCACTTTTCAGTTACCTAGAAACTAACTCACTCTTTGGTTACCTAGCAACAACCTGCTAGCTTGCGCAGCAGCAGTTTCCCCACTTTGCCTCATAGCTGCTTAAAAAAATAAAAAACCAAGGTGTGAATTGACGGTCACATCAGCAACATTTCAGTTATTTAAAATAAAAACACTAATCAGTAATGATTGATACTGATATGAAATGCTTTTATGGAAAGTTTTTCGGTCGTATCGTCCGGCCCGGAAGCTGACCTGCTTCTGTTTGTTTCCTCAGTCCGCACATTCTGGGTGAAGTTCTGGTGGCGAGTGAGAGCGGAGCGGCGAGCCTGTGGACGGTCGGCAGAGGGTGAGGAACAGGCCGACCTGCAGGTTTGGTCCAAACGCCACAGAGTCAGAGTCCTGCTTTCCCCCCGTCAGGATGCAGAAGGTCCGAACGGAGGAGAGCAACTTGTACTTCAACGCCAAGTCGTCGTGGCGATGGTGCGAATTCTCCGCTCACCCACGAGTGATGCTGTACGCCGACCGGACGGGGTGGAGCTCACTGACTTCAGGCTGAAGGTGGGGGATGTTAGCGCTGGATTCACAAAAATTGAATCTGATTCTCATTTTCTCGTAGTAAATGAGAATCAGATTCCTGATTCTCATTTACTACGAGTCAGTTTAAAACGTCCCGACATCGATTTAAAAAGTCAAACCAATCAGCTGTCTGTCGACCTCCATGACCGTGTTATTGCCATGGAGACGGTACAGGTGCATAAATCAACACGACAAAGAGGAAATGGCAGAAATGAAAAAGATTCAACCAGCTTCGTATATAAGGACATTTTTACGTTTGCTGCATTTCCAATGTTTGTACAATTGTGCAAATTGAAAGGATGAAAATAACACTGATATTTTGAAAACATTTTTTGATTTAGGATGAAGTGGGTTTTTTCAGCTGTTTTGAAATTACTTTAATTAACATGGCAATGGAAAAGATGCATTTTCATCATGAGTCACATGATCAACAAGCGGACGTTGCTACTGGTGGAAACAAAGACGACAGGAAGTGGTTGGATGTTGTTGCTGCTGCATGGTTTTTAACAATTTATCACATGAACAAACTTTTCAACGTTCGACTTCAGTGTGTTTCTTATTCACCTGAAACACTGCAGTGATTCTCAGCGTCATCAGAATATTGACACAGTTTTGGTCACTTTCCTCTGGACTTTAATTGCTGCTCTCTCTCCTCCAGCTGGAGTCGCACCAGGGTCACACTCTGTTCCGGATCAGCAGCACCTCAGACTGCCAAAGGGGAGAGCGCCTCCTGTTGGTCAGATTCCTGGGAGACGTCCACCCCTTTCACCACCTCCTCACCACGCAGGTGAGTCTCTTGGTCCCTCCGTTTCGCCTCAGCCCTCCAGATGAATCTGGACTTCCTGTCTGTCTCTGCGCAGCACTCGGCCTACATTATGGACGAGCGCTTCCCCTGCGTCCCCATGCTGAAGTGGGACCACATGATGGAGGCTCCGCCCCTTTTCTGCCACGTGGCTCCGGGCTCCGCATCAGGAACCACGAAGGTTCTGCTCGGGTCGCAGTCGTCCCAGGAGGTCACTCTGCTGCAGTACTCTGGTGAGTCAGCAGGGGGCAGCAACAGCCAAAGGTCCTGGTGCTTTTCAAGGTTTTGGAAACTTTTTGTTTTCTGACCAGGCTGTTTTCAATTCCCTAAATTATACATTTAATTTTAAAATCTCTTTCCTTTCATTCTGGTTGTTTAGTTTTGATTCATTTTCAGGATCTGCATTTTCAGATACATTAGAGAAACATTTAGTTACTTTTGCTTCGTCCTCCCTGTTGGGTATTTTCTTGTTTTTTCTAGTTTTTTTATTTTAATTTCTCATTGTCTTGTTTTCTTTATTTTTTATGTATTTTCAATCTATTTTTTATATTTGTTGTTTATAAATTATCTTTAAAGAATACCATTGTTTTGTCCTTGCAGCAGGTTTTCCTTTTAACATATATTTTTTATTTTATGTATAATTTATTCATTTAAAATATTTTTTGTTTTTCCTGTTAGGTTTTGGTTTAGTATATTGATTTGGGCTAACTGTTCTAGATTTTTATTTTTTGTTTTTGTATTTTCTGTCTTTTCTTTTATGTTTGTCATTTATCATTTTTATTTTATTTATTTTTTTATTTATTTTGGTCTTCTCTGTTTTTCTTTAGTTTTCCGTTTTTGTGGTCATTGTCGAGATTTCAGGGTTTTTTTTACTTTTAATTTTTTTAAAGATTTTCTTTTGTCCTTGCTGTTTGTCTTTCCTTTATTTAATTTAATTTTGGTTTTTTTTCTTGCTGTTTTCTTTTTGTTTGTTTGTTTGTTTATTTATTCTCTCTGTTTTATTATTTCTGACTCTGTGTTTCTGCAAAAATAAAAAACAAGAAAAGGAATTATTTTGTGCTAAAATTGTCCCACATATCATATCTGTGGATCGCTCACCGTGTTTAGAACCAGTAACAAACATTTTACGGCTTTTATTTTCATGTTTCTTCTTCACCTCCTCCAGGAGGCGCTGTGGAGGCGTGCTGCAGCCACGGTTCTCCTCAGGCTCTGCTCAGACCCAGAGACAGTCTGGCTCGGCTCCCGGTCCAGTTGCCCCACCGGCAGCAGACCGCCGCCCACAGACTGGCTTCCCCAGCTGCAGGTCAGCGCCGCCTCCAGCAGAGGGCGCCAGCGCCGAGTCGCCCACCTTTAACAGATTTACTTTACGTTTCCAGGCCTGTTGTGTCTCCAGAGGACGTCTGTCTCCACGGCGACCATGATTGTCCTCCAGCTGACGGCAGCGGGAGACATCTTCTACCAGATCCTGGAGCGGGACGACGGACAACCCAGAATGCCAGAGATCGGAACGCCGGAGACTAAAGCTCACTTCCCGCTGCTAGTCGCGGAAACGTCCAGCGACGAGGACGTTGTCATGCCAACGCAGGCTCCCAACGCTCGCACGTTTGTCCCGGAAACGCCCGACAGGAACCAGAGTTCGGATCGGTACGCCCAATATATGAAAAATGAAAACAAACTCAATAATTTCCTTTTACATGATTTACTGTTTTTCTCTTTCTACCAAAAACTGGATGATAAAACTTTCCAGTTTGGTGTTTTGGTCTCAACTAGCTTCTTATTTTGAAGGTTTTCAGAGACTTTATGATTCATTTTATTTGTTTTTTTTAATTTTAGTTAAATGTTATTATTTAAGGTTTATTGACCTTTGGATGTGTTCCTGATCTCAAACAACGATATCATCGTTTATCGTGATAACCAGCAGCGTTTGTTTTCCTGCCAGGCCTCTGGATCGGATCCCGGCGTTTGTCGCCGTTGGTAACGGAGCTGATTGGTCGGCTCCCTTGGCGCTGAGCAGTGCCACGCGTCACGCCTGGAGGCGCTGGCTGCAGAAGCTGATGAGACAGGAGGGGAAACCTTGCGCTCCGCCACACCTCGCGGTCCGAACCGATGGTCTGCTGAGCGTGCCGAAGCCGGACGCCGCCGGACGCCACCTGCAGGGGGCACTGCAGCAGGACCTGCAGCGCTGCATGAGGACGCGGTCGCTGCTGCTGAGCAGCGACCTGGACCCGGTTCCAATGCCGCCGGTGGTTGACGCCAAGGCGTGGCGCGACCTGCTGAGCAACCGGCTGACGACGGCGTGGGCTGGCGGCCAGGAGGCGTGGCTGGAGTGGTGGCAGGAGGAGCGGGGGGCGAACCGGGCCATGAAGAGGGAGGCGCTGCAGAGGAAGAGGAGGAGGGAGAAGGAGGCGCAGCGTGCGGCAGGGCGCCTCCTACAGCTCAGCGGCAGCTTCACCTCCTCCATCAGCTACCAGACGGACCTGGACGACTTCTCCGGCTGGTCCTCGGGAACCAGCGGCCCGCTGTCCGACAGCCAGTGGAGCAGGCCTGTGGGCCACCTGGCCTCCTTCCTGGAGGATCTGGACGACTCGCTGCCGCCGCCAGACCATTCGGATCCACCCTGCAGAACTCCAGAGCCTCAAACACCCAATCAGAGGAGCAGGAATCTGGCCCACCAATCACTGAGCTCCATGTGGGAAACACAGGTGAGAATGATGATGCTGCCACCACCAGGTTTCAGAGGGGCGGGTTACTTTATACATGTTAGACAAAAACATCTGTTCGTCCATGTATGTGATCAGTTTCTCATCTAATTATCGCCAATAATTAATCAGTCTTTACTTCATGTCGTCCAAATTTAAATATGTGAAATAAACATACACTGCTTTTATAAGCATCTTCACACCACAACAATTAATCAATTATTCAAACAATCTTCAACTAATTTAGTAATTGATTAATCATTATCTGGAGGATTTAGACTCAGAAAGGTTTTGCTGGAAGAACAACAAAGTTAAAGCAGGAATGAAGTTAAAACTGCAAAACATGATCAACTAATCAACAAATGATGCAGCGTTCACTAAAGAAATGCTGTCACAGCATTTTGGGGAATAAATTTGTTTTTAAAATGAATTGAATTATTTATTTTAAAGATTTTAATTTTTAGTATTGCCTGAAAGAAATCCAGAAATGATCATTTATTTTATTCAGTTAATCGATTAATCGTCCAACTAATCAATGGAATAATAAATGACTATATCAACCCATTCTTGAGTTTCCACCACAGTGGATGGAAGCAGCTAGAAATCTCACTTTTCTTTGTGTTAGCTTCTAGCTAGCAGTCTGTTTCTGTCATTGATTGATTGATCGTGTTTATACCGGAGCTGGTTAGCGTAGTGCACAGCGGATGTTTTCCAGAAATGACCTGAAATCCTGCAGGGACGTGTTTTTGTCAACAGGTGGCGGATTAAACCAATCAGAAGAATTACTGGTTGGACCACACTGTGACATCACTTCCTGTGTCTTGTTTCTTCAGGGCGATCCTCCTCTTCATCCCACCCCCTCCTCCTCTTCCTCTCAGCTACCCAGCTTTCCGTCTCTGACGCCATCCAGGGCGTCGCAGAGCCAGCAGGGGGCGCTGCAGGCGTCCCAACCCAAGAAGAAGAAATCCCGGATGGGATTCTGATCCCAGGATTGGATTGTTGTAACTCTGTTGGTGGAACAGGAAGCAGGAAGTGACCCGGCAGAGGAGACGGACCGGCCCGGCTGGTAGGACTCTGTTGTTGTTTTGTGCCAAAAAATTTGGATTTAAATGTCGTTTTAATTCAAAACACAAAACAAATATTTGCACAGAGAAGCAGAAAGACGTTTTATAACCTGGCTGGTTTTCTCTAGGGTTTTCTAAAAAATAAAATAAAATTGAGCGTGAAGAACCATGTCGCCTCCAGACTCCGAGTTCGTCTCTCCAGATCCTAAAATCAAACTTTTCTGAACAGAAATGGCTTTTAAATCTCTGATAGACGTCAGGCTGAAGTTAAAAACTGCTGAGTCGATCGTTTCATTCATGAAAAATAGAAAACAGTTAAATCTCAACTTTGGTGAAAGAATTAGCTGTTCTCACTGGTTGCTATGACAACATAAATGCATCAGATGCAAGTATCTGCATCACTGATGAATTCTGGTTGACTGTTCATAAACTAACCTGAGCTTGGGCTGGGAAATCTCAACATAAAGAAATATTTACTGTAAAATCAATTTTTCAAACAAAACTTAGATCAAAATCTTTTTTTGTTATTTTCAAAATAAATCCATTTCAAATGAAGATCTCGTTATTTTGAGATTATTGAACTCGATGGCATCTTCGTCTCTCCGTTGAGATCTGATTTGAAAACATTACTCAGCATTAGTTGGTCGAGAGCTGAAACGATTAATCATGATTAATCAACTGTTCAACCAATTTAATCATTTATTAATCATCAACTGGAGTATTTGCTGAGAGAACAACACACCTAAAGCAGAAACTAAGCCAAAATTGTAATAAAAATATTTAGCATTTAAGAGGAAAATAATCATCATTTTAAGCTCCTTTTGCCATTTTTAATCCAAATGGTTAATTATTCACTGAAGGAATGCTGTATTGTTGCATTTTTAGCAGTAATATTTCTTTTCTTATTAAGGAACTGAACGACTTATTTATAATGTTTAAAATGAAGACTTTGCAGAAGGTGCCAATTATTCAACAACATGATCAAAGCTGGTGCTAAAATATTTACTTGAGATCTCATTGTCCAAAAAAAAATATCAAAATCTTATTTTATCAAGATCTTATTTTATCAAGACACTTGCCACAAAATGAGCTAAATATTGTAATAACTCTTTAAAATTATGATAAAGATGATGAAACTGGATTTATTTCTAAATAAAATACTCTTTCAGGTCACTGATTTAAAAACTTAGTTTTCTAATGATTTTGTTTCTGAATGTCGAGATTAAACTGCTGACACCAAACTAGAGCTGCAATAAATGCCTTAGTGATCGATTAATCAAATATTAAATCGATTAATCTAATGAATTCAATAAAAAATTTTAATTCTGATTTTTTTTTTTTTTTTCCATTTAACCCTTTTAAATTTTTTTACTTATACTCAATATACACAGTCCAGTCACATTAATGTGACCACCACGTACTTTCCACTTCAGAGTTAAATAACCAATCACAGAAGGCAGGTGGCAGCACAGTGCAGTTGAGCGTATATAAAGGGTGTGTGTGGGCTTCGGAAAACATTTCAATCGTTGGCGTAATGCAGAAACGAAGCGATTCATCCGACGTCCAAAAGGGCATGATCATTGGCTTTCGGGCCAAGGGTGGAAGCATTTCCGAAACGGCTGAGTTTGTGAACTGTTCACGTGCCGCCGTGGTAAAAGTGTACCGTGCATGGCAAAATGGGACTGTCCAAAATCAACGACGTGGCAAATGTGGTGCACCACGGGCCATAGATGACAGAGGCGAACGACGGTTGCGGAGATGCGTTCGGGCAGATAGACGGGCTACCGTTGAGCAACTGACCACTAAAATGAACCAAGGGGCTACCACAAGTGTCTCCCAAACCACTATTCAGCGAACATTGCTGCGTCTGGGCCTCCGAAGCAGACGCCTGGTTCGTGCACCTATGCTGACTGGTGTTCATCGACGACGAAGGCTAGAATTTGCACGCCAGTACAGCAGCTGGACGTCCACTGAGTGGCGACAGGTAGCGTTTTCAGATGAATCGCGTTTTATGCTCCATCGGACAGATGGACGTTGGCGTATAAGGCGTGAAACCTCTGAAAGGAACCACCCTGCAACCATTGCAGGAACGGTCCAAGCTGGAGGCGGGAGCATTATGGTCTGGGGAATGTTTTCCTGGCATTCTCTGGGTTCACTGATTATTGTGGAAGGCACGATGGATCAATACAAGTACGCATCTGTCCTTGCGGACCATGTCCACCCCTACATGCGCATTGTTTTTCCTCAGGATGATGGCATCTTCCAGCAGGACAATGCGAGGTGCCATACAGCTGCCAGTGTACGTGCGTGGTTCGAAGAGCACCAGGATGAGTTTACCGTCCTCCCCTGGCCAGCAAACTCACCTGACTTAAACCCAATCGAGCATCTGTGGGACCATCTCGATCGAGTTGTTCGCGCCATGGATCCTCAACCACGTAATCTAGCGCAGCTGGCCACGGCATTAGAGTCGGCATGGCTCAACATCCCAGAGAAGACCTTCAGGGACCTAAGTGACTCTCTTCCTGCACGTCTCGTAGCAGTTCGCTCTGCGAAAGGTGGTTATTCTGGCTTTTGACAGATGGTCACATTAATGTGACTGGACTGTGTACATTAAAAGATGCTAATTGAATAATTCATTTTCTTATTTAATAAGAAAGTAAAAATATTTTGCCCAAACTGCAATAAACAGATTTTTTCCCCTCCAGATTTAAAATCTGAAGAATTAATAAAATTTAACTGGGATTTTTAAAAATTTGAATCTGTAAAAAGTTATTTTGACGTGAATTCTCTCCTTTCCTCATGGAGGATCTTATTCAGCTAAAAATGAACAACCAGCAGGCAGTGGATTAAAAATAATGTTTTTTATAAGGTTTTTTTTTTCAGAACATGTGACAAAAACAGAATAAATAATTCACTATCTACAGAACTATTAACAGATTTTTTGTACACATTTACAGTTTTTTCTATAAATATTTTTCACTTTTTTTGACACATTCTGCGTTTAGTCTGAAAACACATCCTCACCTTCAAACTGAGCTAAGCTACATCATAGCAGGTTCACACTACACACACGCCCACCTTCTAACACATTTCAAAACAAAAACTGTGCAAATTAAAGTTGGAAACAAAAAGAAAAAGCAACAGCTTTCTCTGGATTTACTATTTTCAGCTGATATTTGGGATTAAACACAAACGACTCGATCTGCTGCTTCAACCTTCTGCGCTCCAGAAAAACAGTCGCATGTTAATAACAGTCAAAAGAAAAACAGACATTCTGTGGAACAAACGCAACACGTTTGGCAAATAGTCCTTGTTGCAGCCTGGTCTGCTGACTCAGCACCGAGAGGCTCAGAGTTTCTCCAAAACTGACCAGGAAGTCGTTGCATCCTGGAATGTGACGCCGCTACAAGCTGAAGCTAGCAGCTGCCAGAGGTTGTGCGCCGCTCCGCCGGCGGCAGAGCGTTAAACGAACGGCAGGAAGTGAAGGGGACGGAGAGGAGGCCAGGCACGGGGCGGGGGGGCCGTCAGGCGGCGAGGTACTGATGGCGGAGGTGCAGCAGGATGAAGGGACCTTCGGCGTCGCTGCCCAGAGAGCTGCAGACAGACTCGTCTCCTGAGCTCATCACGTCTTCACCAGAGTCCTCACTGTGGACGAGAAGGCGGGAAAAATGTAACATCTCCAGATAAAACCACAACCAAACTTCTCTCAACATTTGATTTAGGGATGAAACGATTAATCACAGTTAATCGTTTATTTAAATATTATTAACTAGTTTACTTATCGGTTGTTTAAAAAAAGTCATTTTCTGAAAGAACAACACACTCAAACCACAAATTTATCTAAAAAAAATTTCTTTCTCAGTATTTTTTACCTAGAATTTATTTGGTTCAAATTCAGTTAATAATAAAAGAAATAACAAATCAGTAGACTGTACATTTATGCTGCTGTTGTTACAAATGATCAAATGTTCACTAAAGGAAGGGCGTGTTGTTGCATTTTAGGCCATAAAATGTTTATTTTCTTATTTAAATAAGGACTTTGTGTATTTTTTATGTATTTGTAATATTTTATATAAAAAAATATGAAGCAGTTAAATGAAAAAAATCTGCAGAATAAACCTTTTTTAAAATAAATAAATCCCAGTAACATTGAAAGCTCAACTTGACATCAAAACAGTTCAGCTGGTTTAGTGATTATTGTTGGATTAAATGATTAATTAGGTGCAGAAGGTGCTTAATGAGATCTTTTTGTTGTCACAGAATTTCAACCAGGTGAAGTTGTAACTGCTTCTGAAGGCGTTGCATGCAGAACATAATTAAATGTTTTATATTAAATGCAAAATATATGTATGTCTTAGCACAGTTTTGGTGTGTTGTTCTTTCTGTAAAATTGCTTCTTTTTGTGTCTGTATAATCCAGTTAACGATTAATCGACTACTGAATTAGTTAACAATTATTTCAGTAAACGATTAACCATGATTAATCGTTTCAGCCCTTTAGTTATTTTGAAATCATAGCCAGGATTTAGTAACCTGAGATCAACACAAGACCTAAATTGCTTCGTTTTTCACCATAAATTATATTTCAAACAAAATATTGAAGTTCTCTGCTAATAATCATAAGAAAGGTCAGGTTTATTCTTCCTCTGCTTCAATAAAAACTGAGATTTCCAGGTTTTCTGAAAACCAGGAAGTGGATCAGAATGTGGACCAACATGTTTTCATTTAGAAACAAAAACTGAGCATGAGCCGGTTCAGCAGGAGAAACAACAGATCAGCTGGTTAAACTTTGACACTCTGAGCTCCTTTGTGTTTCTACCTCTTATCTCAGAGTTACATAAATGTTGAGCCCCCCGCCGCCGCCGCCCTCTGCTGATTGTGAGGTAATAAAACCGTCTGAGGACGTGACCAGATGCGGCGCCGCGTTGTGACACATCAGAAAGCTGAGCGTTGCTGCACAACTTGGTTGCCTCAGAAATGATTATTCCTGTAAATATGACGCGATTTGATTTGAGGGAACGACTTTTACTGACTAATGCTGATGGAAAATGGGGTGTTGCCTTGGAGACGCACCGGGGGCGTGGCCACCTCCCTTTCAGGTGAAATACCTGCGAAGCGTGTTGCTGTTGCAACGTGTTGCTGGAACATTTCACTCATAGCTTTTATTTTGATTCCAGTTTCAGGGTGTGTTTGTTTCTGGTCTGTTGGCACATTATTATTTTAATAATCGAGTAATCTACCAATTATTCTGCCGATTAGTCAATTATTCATCAATTAATCACATAAAAAAAGAAAACTAGAAATGTGTGAAAGCAAAAATGCCAGTTAATAAACAAATCAGTTCCTTTTTTAACAGGAATACAATTTACTGCTTAAAATATGAGAGATTTTTAAAGTGCAAAAACAGATTAACTTTTAAAAATGAAAATCTCATTTATTGAGGTTATTAGTAAACATTGAACTTTATATTACCTTCACCTGAAGCTTGAAGATTTTTTACCTAATTTCATAAAGTAGGTGTTTCTGATTAATTTGTTTCATGTCATTCTTCTCGAACAATGTGAGAAAAAACGGAAAGATATTAAAAGTTAAAAACCAGCAGAGAGAAAAAAAATAATGTAGTTTACTTCATGCTGATTAACCGGGCTTTATTCGGTTCTGACATGTTTTCTGACTTGGTCGGGTTGGATTTTTTGTAGAACCGTTTGAAACTCCAGTATTTCCTGCTGCTGTGTTCCAGCATCGAGGACGTGATATTCATGAAACCAGCTCCGTTTTACGGGTTAGGCACCGAGCCGTTAACCTCCGGAGCTGCTAACGGCGCTTAGTGTTCGTAACCCCTGGCTTCCCTCACCTCTCGTCCCAGCAGCCCTCTGGGATGGTGGGCAGCTCCGGCACGCTGCGGTGGCTGTGCAGGTTCTGCGCGGTCCGCCGGGACACGATCCACTGCAGCTTCCGGTGGTTGGGCTTGCTGCACTTGGGCGAGGCGTAGTCCGACAGGCAGCGGGCCACCCGCTCGCTCCACCACTGCAGCTCCGCGTCGGGAATCTGAAACCCAGACAGCGGGTTAAACGGCCGGTCAAAGCCGAGGGTGTAAACGGAAACGGGCCGTTTTGTTCGGGTCGGCAGGTTAAAACCCGACCTGCAGCTCAGAGCCTGCAGGCGGAGCTGCTGCTGCTGCAGCTGCTGCTGCTGCTGCTGCTGCAGCTGCTGCTGCTGCTGCTGCTGCAGCAGGGGGAATTCAGGGAATTTCAGAGACAGAAAGTTTCTCTGTGTTCCAGGAAAGTGAAGTCTGCAGCTCCGTGTGACGCCTGCTGCCAGCCAGGTTCACTTTAACGTTACATAAACATCATTTATGGCTGCAGTTAGTTTTATGTCTTAGTTTACCTATACCTGCTGCAGAACACGATCACATGTTCTGGAATGTTTCCTGACTGATCTGACAACAAAATACACATTTAACAAAAATAAATCCTCCAGTTTCACTAACATATAAACTATAAGACGGTCGATTAGTCACCGATCCCTTAGGAGTAATAAAACCCAGGATTTTCTGATATAAACAGAAGAACTCCTGACTCATCGGCTGAACGTCCCGGTCGGATCCGGTTTCCTGGACGTACCTTCAGGTGTCTCTGGATGTGGAAGGTGATCTCCAGCATGTCGTCCGACTGGATGCTCTTCATCTCCTGCCTGAGGAGAGCCAGGGCCAGGACGGACGGCTGCAGGGACAGACGGACGGGCTGGATCAGAACCTCAGTGCGGTCAGACCCAGAGGGGCTCGGCGGGACCGACGGCTCGTCCTACCTTTGCGTTGGAGAAGGAGATCCGGCACAGACAGGCTTTCAGCTGAGCTTCCAGCTTCTCCAGGCTCAGCGTCTCCTTCCTGTTCACAACCAAACAACATCAGAGTCACGACGACTTTCTGCTGCTGAAGACGAGTTTCTGCACATCTGGTATCTAAAGATGCACAAACCTTCAGCCACATGAGAAAAACAACTTTGCAGTTTTTCAGCCACAGGATGAATTTCCCAAAAACTGAAATCAATTAAACACCAATTTCCCTTTTTTAACTGAGGTTGTTCTAATGAACCTTCAACATTTTATAGCCCAAGTTCAGGTTAAAACATTCATTAGAATTTAAAGTTTGATCTTCCTGAATGTGTTCTTCCATTATATTATCCAAAAAATGGTCTCAAAGCAACAGTACCGTCATTTAATCGTGATAAACATTCGTTACCATAACAGATCTAAACCTGGTGATTTTCCTCACAGCTGATCCGACTTTTGGAGGTGAAATTCATGCAATAAACCGACTCCAGAAGAAATCTGGACATTTTTATGTTTCTTCTCAGGTAATCTGTCAACCAGCTGACAGTGTAAATCCAGCTGGAGCTGAACTTTGTGTTCAACCTCTGCAGACTGGAAGCAGCCGCGTTGCGTAAGCGGCTGCAGACGGCCGAACGACCAGCCGGCCTTATCAGCGCCAGCTGCCCTGCTTTACCCTCAGACAGGGAGCAGCTCTGACCCGAACCCGGCACTGACGCACCAATGAGGCTTTTATGGAGCCTGTAGCTGATTCTGACTTAGTTATTTCTTTATCTGCATGTTTCAACATATTGCAGAAAAAAGCTGAAGTGATTACATGAAAAATCTGCAGGATGTGACCATTTTCCCATTTGATTCATCGTCAGATTAACCAATTAATCGTCACAATAGCTGATGACTGAAACGGTTGGGATTGCAGTCTCACCTGTAGGTGGCGTGCGTGAGCGTGATCTGGTGGTACAGCTGCAGGAAGGTTAAGGCGGTCACAGCTTTGGATTTGAAGTGCAGCTTCTCGGCGACGATCTTCTCCATGCGGCTGAGGTCGGACACGGTGAAGCGGCACTGGCCGATGCGGATGAGCTCGTCGGCCGGCGTCTGGTCGCACTCCGCCTCCGTCACTCTGGCCGCCAGGTGGAGGCAGCTGAGGCTGACGCAGGACAGGTGTTTGGGCTGGACCTGAAGAACGTTCAGAAAAATCTTTCACACGTTGATGCAAGAACTTTACACAGATTTCACCATTAGCCACTAATTCAAGATGGCTGCTATGGTTGTCACGGAAAAAAATTTTTGTACTAAATTTGACATTTTACAGATTATCATCTTGTGTTTCCTTTTTGTAAGGGACACTTTTCAAGATGGCCGCCATGGTTGTAGTGAAACATCAGTTTGAACTAAACTCAGCCGTAGTTATTGCAAGTGGTGGGTACAGCTAGCCAAAATGTTAGGTTCACTGACAGCTAATTCACTTAGTAACAATCTTTGCTATGCTAATCATAAAAGAAAAAAAAGGCCATCACCCTGAAATTCAAGTGGCTAATATGAAAAACACACGACCAGAGGAGTGAGCATGCTAATGCTAATGCTAATGCTTGTATCCACAGTTAAAAGATTGTCCAGTCATTTTCTGGACTGGAGGCGTTCGGTCGTACCCTCATCATGGCCAGGAATCTGTCCAGCAGGCTGACGGCCTGGACGAAGCTCTGAGTGCTGTAGCCGAAGAAGCTGGTCAGGCTCCACAGATCCTCCACGGTCACATCCCGGCTCCTGGCAGTGATCTGGCCGCCGCTCTGGGGGGCAAAGACGGCTTAGAAAATCTCACAGCAGAGTTTCTCTGGACTTTACCTGACGGACGCGTTTCTCACCTGCTGGGCAGAAACGATGAGGTTCAGGCCCGTCTCTCTGGGCAGAAAGTCTGCCTCCTGCTCATAATTCACCCTCAGCTCCTTCATCAGCCGCACGGCATCCATGTTCACGGTTTGTTTTCCCACCACAGTTCAGACACTGCAAGGAAAAGAGAAGGTCATTTAACCTTTAGCCTAGTAGCTTCCCTGTAGCTACTGGAAAAAACTAGAGTCCTATTCATCGTATGGCTTATTGTGACAATTTTAATTCATCAGACATGATAAGTCCTAAATAGTGATGTTTAATAGATGTCAAAACTATCTGTATTATTTGTTTGTTCTAAGAAAGTGTCAATAAATTTGAAAAAATGATTAAATGTTGTTACTGTTTGCGCTTTATTGGTACTAATCACACTTCTTTGTGTGACTGTTGTCCTAAAAAAGTGTAATACAATAGGAATGTTTTTCTACAACAGTATTTGTGTTTGTGGGGCTATAACTGCTGTAACACACAGTCACAGCCATAATATTAGCCAAACAAATTAGTAATACTTAGGTTTCATAGTCACTTTCATTGATTTTACAATAGTACCACAAAATATGCTGTTTAAAATCTAAGTCCATATCGCCATACAATGACACCGTTTCATAATTTGACTTCCCCTGCATTCATTATGTAAAACTGATTCCTAAAAACAAAAAAGCACTCCGCACTTTCCAGATGTCCAATCGTAAACTCTTTCTGAGCTCCTGGTGAGGCTTCAGGTTGGAACCCGGTTTGTGTTCCGGGGCTGTGCTGTGATGTAACCCGGTCACCGAACCGGCCCGCTGCCCCCAGCTGGAGCTGCGCTCCGGTGTCAGGTTTCCTCCGGTTTAAACACAAACACAAATCTGCATTTCTAAGACGTTTCCTTCTCTAATTTAACGAATGGGGTTGTTTTGGACCGTTACCGTCGAACTGAGCTCGAACCGTTTGTTTGCGATTTAAATCCTCTGATCGCAGCGGGGGGGAGGGGAGCTGGTAACACATAGAGCCACATCCACCCACTACTAAACACTACTCACAGTCACATTTTATTCATTATCAGAACATTTAACTGGAATCTGAAAAAAAATGTGGAAAAATATTCTTTAATATTTGGAAACTGGAGAATGTATGTCAAGATTCCAGATGAACGACGCTGAAGTTGGCTTCCGGTTTGGTCACGTAAACATACAAAGTAAAAAGGAGATTTCACTCTTTCAGAAAGATTTAAGATTTACTGGCGTCAAATCCAGAAAAATGTGATGTAATGAGATCTTTCAAATTATATTCTTGACTAATAACAGATCAAATTGTTCTGTGGTGGTCCAGGAAACCTTCATTAGTTAATTTTCTGCTACCGAGATCACAAAACGTAGGAAAAAATTGCATCATAATTTAATGTTTTATAGGTCTGTGTTTGTATTCTTAAAAAATTATTTAACTGCAAAATAATATAGATTAGATTAAGAGGAATTTAGTGTTCAAAATTAATGTATTTATTTGTATTTCACACGCAGGACAAAGGTTTACAGGTTATAAATTGTATTTTAAGGAACAACTTTAAAGCAGTTCAACTGAGATACAGAGACAATAAAACTGAAGCTGGGCTTTTGTTTGTTTATACACAAACACAACGAAGATTTAACGCGTCAGAGGTTTTAAATAGTTTTGTTTTTTAATTTTGATTTCTGTTCATCATAAAGTAATCGATCAGTTTTAGATTTTAAACTAGAGTCGATGTAAAAAATAAATAAATAAAAAATGCTCCAGATTTGTAAGACGCTGCAGAATAGTCCTTTACTGAGGCTCCGAATCGTAAACTATCTTCGTCGCCTTTCCGGAGTTATTTTCGGATATAGGAATAACGGCATAATTACAGCTTGTAACGTTTGAACAGCATTAATATATTTATATTAGCGGTAAAATACCAGTAGCTAAAAGACAATTGTTGGCTATCTATTCTTCCTGAGGTTTTTTCCTTTGCTAAAACGGAATCTAAGCGGAATATTTTCCCGTAACAACTTGGTGTCAGAACGAGTTAAAGCTGGAAAACACTTTAAAATAGTTCTACCTGTTATTGCTGGTTAAAGCCACATATCTATCGTCTGTTGTCGTTTATTCCTTCCAGTCTTCTCTCCTCTTTTCTACTCCTCCTTTCTCTTTCCTCTCTTTTGTTGATGTTCAGATAAGCCCCGCCCACATGTCCTAGCAAAACCGCAACAACCAATCACAACCTTGGTTTACGTTAGCAACCGTCACCTTTTAAGGGCTAATCGCATAAATCAACGGTTGCAACGAACATTTTACTAAGATTTTTCACTTTATTTAGATATAATATATCCATATATTTCCTCTAAGGTGATTAATCTGTTGAGGAATATTAAGAGTGACTGAAATCTAAACGCTCTTCGGCTAGACGGACCCCCTGTGACTGACATTTCTATTAGCCAATCAGCAACCGGCAACTTGTTGTGTTTCAAATAGTCCGCCCAAAATTCTATATTCTGATTGGGCTAGGGAAATAAATGCTCCTGACGTAATGTGGACATTACGTAGTTGTATTTGACAGCTTTTTTAACAACTGTTAATCTCTGAAACACTTATTGACTTCTTTAGGACTCCTATAAAACTGACTTATGAAAAAATAGGTAATTAGTTTACGGTTAAAATGTTACAAGAGCCTTACAAGCTAATTAAAGTGAAACACACCTTATTTAATTCAGTTCAGTTTAAAATAATTTAATAATCTCAGATAGAAATTGAGTTTTTGAGTCACAAAGACATTTCATTTCCCAATGGGATAAATAAATTAGAAGTTGATAGCTAAGAGGTCTATCAATTTATTACCAAAGATTCTTAATATTTAAATAAAACGTTAAATACAACACAAAGTATTTGTTTATTTATAGCAAATACTTTATAATTAGTAGAGCCACATCTATCTAGAGGTTTTACTGAAAAGCCGATTTTGCTAATTTATAGAACTTGGTTAAATATAGGAAGCATTTATATAATTCTTATAACTGAGAATACATTTGTGCAATTGAGTAGAAATGAATTTGAAAACAAAAAGTCGGTTTTGATGCAGCAAACATGCAAAATCTGTATAAAGTTTTGGAGCGTTAGCTCTGGCCGTAGGTGGGCGGGGTTTCATCCGCTCCCTCTCTCCTCCCAGCTCCCTCCTCGGAAGTAGACGTATCCCGTCTATATTCCGTTCTTATTTTTTATATATATTTATATATCAACCCCTCCACCCTCAAAACTCACAATGGACGACTAAACCGGAGTCCGGGTCCTCGATTCCACCCGTCTTTCTTCCTGCTTGGATCGAGAGGACCGGATGAAACCCAACTGTGGTTTTCTCCGCTTCGCAGGGGAGGTAAGACGCGGGGCTCCGTCTACGTCCTGGCGCTGACTCAGGCATTTAAACGTCCCTGTGGTGTTGGTGTTTATTACTGCAACATAGCAACCATTCGCCTTTATTTCACCCCAAAGGAAAACTCTGAGTTTTGTTTCTAGAATATATTTAAACAATAAATCGTTTTGTTGTCCGTGACGTTAGCTATCAAGCTGCTAGCTGCGCTGTGAAATTAGCTGCATTCCAGAAAGTAGTTCGTTTCATTTTCAAATGCACCTGTCTTCTGAGTTCTGGAAATTTCCCTAATTTCTGTCGGACCGTCCAGGTATTTTCCAACCTGTCAGCAAGTTCTGGTTGTTTCTAAAGCTTTGTTTAAAATTAGTTAATACAATTATTATGTCTTTGTTGACAAAATCCAACCTTTTTGACCAATTATCCCTCCAAAGATATTATAGGATGATTTAGATCAAGTTTTAAAATGATCTAGTCAAAGTCCAGACCTAAATGAAAATTGATCTTCACACATCCAGTCTGACTGACCTTTTAGATGTTTTGCAATAATGAACATTTTGCAGCTGTATGTCAGCCAAAAGTGATTTAAATTATTGATCTGTATATTTGCGGTTATAATATAGCAAAATTTGAAGAATAATTTTACAAATTACCATATTTTTGTTCAACTATGATGGTGTGAGATGTTGAAAAAAAATGTAACTTTAACACAAATATAACTTTAGCCCAGTCAGATATTCAAAAACGGAATTTCTTACATTGAAGCCTCTGAAAGGAAAAAAATATCAAAATGTCAGAAATTCCATATTTAAACATTTTAGATGTTGCCTTTCAACCTCAGAAATGTTTCGTAATTAATGTTTTGCCCATTTTTCTGGTTAATTTATTACATTTATTAGGTATGTAGGTCAAAATTGTCATAACATTTGATGTTTCCCATTAAAAACATCACCAGTCTACGATGTCATGTTAACAGCCATTACTTGAGTATCAAAAGCACGGCCTTGTATTTTCAAATCAGTTTGATGTAAAGATTTAAAGGTGCACTGATTACAATTTTCTGTCTGATCGCCAATCTTTAAAGATCCTGACCTGGCGATTCCAATGTTGGACTATTTTTTTTGTGTGTGTCTGAAATCATCTAGAGCAAATGGGACAGTGGCTGATTTTCAGACCTTTATGGAGGCAAGTAAGTTTGGCTTCACATGTAAATATCAGCAGATTGATGATTTCTGAAAATGAAAGGGGCAGTAATATGTAGTGGCTTTATACCACCATCAACTAACTGTTGCCTTCGATTGTTTTAAAAATGCCACATATAACAAATATGACTTAAAAGGTATTTAACTTAGTAATTCAGCACCTTGAAATTGGCCCTCTGTCTCTTTAAGAAACTCTCCCTTCATTAACCTTTAAACAAATCGTTTATACCAGCGTTTCACTGAGAAGCAGCTCCTGCAATGAGCTCTGCAGGTGTTTGCTAATTGCTGCTGGCTAGTCTGAAGGAACTGAGTCTAGAAGGCGGAGCTAGGCCCACCCAGGCCATTTGCACAGCTGAATGGTTGCCATGGAGATTGAAACATATGTGAAAGAATCAAAGCAACACTCCAGGTCTGATTTTGATGACAGAATGAAAATATAACATGATGAAGGCTAAAAAAAAATCAGTTTTAAATAATACTGTCCCTTTAAACCAACAGAACTCGACGGTTTGTTGTTAAATAAACCAACTAAAAGCTGAAACTTGCTGGGTTTTAAAATGAAAACCTTTAATCAAATGACAAAGCAGACACTTTGAAAGTGCTTACATAAAATCGCTGTGTTTACATGAAGCTGAGCTCTGTGTGTGTGTGTGTGTGCGCAGGTAGCTGTATCCAGTGGGGAGGTCGGCTCGACCAGGGGAGGCCAGGATGAAGTTCGCCCAACCCTGGGGACACCAGAGGCTGTCTTTTCTCCTGGAGAAGGCCGTCTCTAGGGAAACCCAGACATGGAGGGGCTACGTGGCCAAGAAGCAAACCTCCCAGGTCAGGACCGGCGAAAAACTATCCATGTTACACGATTCTAGAGAGAATACTGTATCTCCAGAAATAGCACAACTCTGTCTTGGGGACTCGGTTGTTAGAGCACCTGAAAAAAAATACTAACTTATAAGTACATTTTCAGCAAGAAATCTGAGCTTGTTTTATTTAAAAACTCCTTAAATTCAATGAAACATTTCTGTTCACATAAAACAAGACATTTTTCCCACATTACTAGTGAAATAATCTGCCAATGAAACCAACACTTCTTCATCTATATTGAGGAATTATTGACTTCTATTCTATCTCTTGCTGAAAAGTTACTTTTAAGTTTTTTGGGGGTTTTTTCAGGTGCTCTAACAACAGAGTCCCAAAAAACTACTCGAGTAATAGTCACAGTACTTCAATATATTTTACTTAAGTATAAGTAAAAAGTATCGTCCAAGAAATTACTCAAGTAAGAGTAAAAATATATTTGGTAAAAAGTTTACTGAGTAACTGATTAAATTAACAATCATTTAATATTTTAAAATGACATCATCACACAGAAAAAAATCAAGTTCAGTAGAAATGTTTTTATTTTAAGGAACAAAATGACAATAATTAATAGAAGTTAAAAAAAATAAGGCAAAATGAATTTTTCCAAATCAGTTTCTTTCACTAAATAACTTTAACCTGCAGGTGTGTTTCTGTGTCTAGGTTTTGGTTAAAACATGTTTGTTTTTCATTCAGTGGGAAGAAAATCCAGAGATTTTATTCAAGTATGAGCAGAAATACTTCATAATAAAACTGAGTTTTTACTACAGCGTAGTAAAAATACTCCTAACAGTAAATTTTATTTAAATGTGGTTACTGGGTGTCAAACCAGTCAGAGAGATTTCCCACTGTGGAAACTGTTTTTGGCTTCATTTTGGGATTTTTTTTACGTCACTGATTTCAGTTGGTTTTCAAGGAAAAACCTGAACGACGTCAAAAACAAACTCATTTCTGCTTTTTCTTCCCTTTCAGTTATGAAACCGTTAAACGACACAAGTAGGAAGCGTTGACTCTCTGTCATATACATACAGATGCATCCGTACGAGGTCAAAGTCAACTTTGGTCAAAGTTTCTGTTTGTTGGTTTAGACTAGCGGTTCTCAACATGGGTGGTACCGCCCCGCAGGGGGGGTTCAGAGGACGGCAGGGGGCGCTGGCGGACATTTTTACAAAAGGGGGGCGCTGGGATGCTTTAGGGGGCGTTTGGTCGAAGGTAAACTTTACACCTTAAATGCACAACAATACCAGTTTAGACTTTGAGCAACTTGGTAAAACTGTATAGTGTAACATTAAATCATGCTTGGCTGCAACTGTATCTATGACAGCTCTTCTTCTATTCAGTGTTTGTAGCTTCTGTTAGCTTCTTGGCGCAGCTCCTCTCCTGCTACTAGTAGCTAAAATCACGATCCCCTCACTGTGTCTCCCTCTGAAAAATGAAGCCATTTAAATAAAGAAATCCCTCCATCGTGATACCAGATAGAGAGCGTTCATTTTATAGCGCTAACACCGGAGCAGTAAGTGGTTCGGTATGAAACGGGGGTGATGAACAACACAGCACTTTTACATTTCAATTATCAGAATGCAGAAATTGTTTCTGTTGCTTTAAAAGGTTTATGTCAGTCTGCCATTTCCCCATCGATACGCTTACTGACCTCCCTGCACTTTAGGGGCTTAAAAAAAAAAGACAAGCACATTGCGTAAAACTCTGAAACAGGAGAAGCGACATAAAACGGAGCGACGAACTAGATGTGAATTATGGCATGAAAACAGAAAATCCGACGCTGAACAGTGAAAAATCAACACATGATGTGAAAAACATGACGATTAGGCGACGCAGCATGTGATGAGTGAAGATTACTGATGAGTGAATATTACTGATTGTCAAAAATGATCAAATAAATGTAGCAACAGGAAAGAAACTAAAGTGGACATAGCAATAAACCAAGAGAGGATAATACTAATCAAATGAAACTAAATGGAAATGAATGAAGAACAAAATGCAAGAATAAACTAAGAAACTAAAGTAAATACAGAGGACTAAACTGGTATGGCAAGACCTTTTGAGCAATAATTAATACATAGACTGTATGGCAAGAATAAACAGACACTGTTTCCAGATAAAAGGTAAAATAATATTGTTTTAGTGCCATGGGTTTGTTGAGACCATATGTAATACTGGGAATAAATATATCTTACAGACCATAACAGTAAAGAACTGATCACTGATTTATGTTTTTAATTAGATTTGATATATTTATTTCTTCAATATTATTTTTCATGTCAGTGTTAATGTCATGAGGCTGAGACTCCATGACACTTTCAATTTGACTCATTAGGATTTGATTAAGAACCAGATTTGTTCTTTGTAATTTCTGTCCAGTAAAACTATTAATCTATAAATCAATAGTCTATATAAAGACATAATCCATGTTTCTGTCTCATATTTCTATGGCATTAAAAGGACCTGGAACTTTTGTTTTTCCACTGAAAGCTCTGGTTTGTACAGTAAATGCCATGTGGGTGAAGTTTTATGGTTGATGCTCTGATGTCCCATTTCTCCTGAAGGCAGCACAGAGCTGCACCACCAGAAACTGACAGAAACACTGAAGAGAAGAAGAGCTATGATTAATGTAGTTACAGTTCTATCCATGTTTTAATGTTGCAGAGCTCAGTCGTTTGCAAACAGTTCAAAGTTTAAATTGGCGTGTTGAACATCTTTTATCTGGTCGTTTTGTGGAATATTTAACAACTAGAAAATGACACAAAATAAGAATATTCCTCCTCTCTGATTGGCTGCTGTTAGTTCTACCAATTTTAACTTGAATGTTCATTGCATTTTTCGTAGACACCGGTATTATTTTTATATTATTATATGTATTAATTTTGATAATAAATACAGAAACAAACATAAAAATCAAAACAGCTACAATAGTGATAGTTATATTAATGATAAAATAATTGTCAGTGTAAAGTAGCCTGCAAATTATTTGGTGGGGGGCGATGAGGGACCTGGACAAAGGCTGGGGAGCGCTGGGCCAAAAAAGGTTGAGAAACATTGATTTAGACTAAAGGAGAAATAGAGGCAGCAGTGGCTCTCAGGCAGCGTTTTATTAAATATCACATTAGAAACGGTTTAGGTAAATGGAAAAAACCTAAACAACTTCATCAGTTTCTTTAAAATGTTTTTACATTGTTTTCAGAATAAGTTCTGATGTAGAAAATGTCTCTGTAAACAAATTTAACTTCTTTAACTTTTCCAGAGACACTAAACTCTGAAAAATGGTAAAGTCCAAACCTCCAGTTTGTTGTTCAGGTTCTGAGTAAAACACTAAAACTTTTGTAGGTTGCATTAGCTGCTACACCGTTAGCATTGAGATGCTATTTTGGGCTAGCATAACCTTACTATTGCTATTTTAGGCTAGCATAGCTTTGCTGATAGGCTAACTCCTTTTAGCACAACTTGAACACAACAGTAGTCTTTTCTGGGAACCAGTCAGATCGTTTTTGGAAGCAGAAATTAAAACTGAGAAGTTTTTCCCATCACTGTTGTTAGCGGATGTCGCTTGTGGGTCAGATTTACGGGCGTACCAGAAACGTACAAAGAAAAAAGTTCCGTCAAAACTTTCACGAAAGTAAAAAAATAATAATAATCCTGTTAAATTTTTAATGTATTAATTAAAATTAATGACTTAAAATGTTTCTCTCGAGTTTAATAATTAACAAACTTGTGAATTTGTTCGATTTATTTGGGTCTAGAAATGGAGGAACAGATGGGAGGGAATAATTTTATTTAGATTTTCTTCTCTCTCTGTTTTCTTGTTTCCTTATTTCTTCTTGTGTTTTATCTATTTTAGTCATCCTGGTTGTGCAGCTGGTTTTAGTAAATGGCTGCTGTTTCTTTTAAGGGCTCTTTAAATAGATTTGGTTTAGGAATCGAAAGCAAAACAAAAAACATTCCAACCCACTTTCTAATTATTAAATACCATAAATACATAAGTACCATCTATTCATTCACCAGTTTATGAAAAACCAACCAACCACAGAGAATCACATCCTTAAAAATGTGTTTTATTTTGTTCAGTCTGACGCGTTTCCAAACCGTGAGGTTAAAGTTGCGAAGTGATTGTTAAACTGTTGACGAATTGCTCAGTTGCCATGGTCACGTGAGTCTGGGCGGCGTTTCGGTTCAGCGTTTCACAAAAGAGAAATAAAACCTGCAGTTCTCAGACATGACACACATTCAAGAAGCGGCAGAAACTCTGAGTCACAGAACAAACCAGTCGGGTTTGAGGTGTGTGTGTGTGTGTGTTGTGTGTGTGGTGGTGTGTGTGTGTGTGGTGGTGTGTGTGTGTTGTTTGTGTTGTGTGTGTGTGTGTGTGTGTGTGTGTGTGTGTGTGTGTTGTGTGTGTGTGTGTGTGTGTGTGTGTGTGTGTGGTGTGTGTGTGTGTGTTACAGCTCGATCAGCTGGTCTCACCCTGTCTCCTCTTCCTGGCGTCACACGTTTGTTTCAGATGTTTTGTCAGATCCTGGACACGCCTTAACTACTGTTTCCAAACCAAAGTCGTTAAATTCAAAGTGAAAACTTGGTTCACTGTAATTTATTCTGGGTTTTCCTGCTCAAAAACAAAAATAAAAATAAAAAAGAAGTTTGAATATCCATTTTAGAGCCAAACATATAAAGGCGTTCTCTGTTGCTTTAAGAAGATAAAAGAAAATATGTCTAATGTTTTGGGTTCTCAAATGTTTTCTGATTTCTTGGCCAAATTTTCACCATTTTTTATTTGTGACGAAGGGCCGAACAAAATCATTTGAAGGGACCACAAACGGCCCCTGAGCCACACTTTGAACACGTCTGTTTTAACTCTTCTTCAGACCAGTCTGGTGAAAGATAAAATTAAATTATATTTCATTTTACTCTTTCCCTCCTGTATAACGTAAAACACCATAAAAAGACTTTATTAATAATATAATAACTCAGATCATAAAATAGTAAATTTAAATGTCCGATTTCAGTTTAACTGTATTGTTTTAAATCTCCAAAGTGGGAAAGTTGGAAGCCTGCCGTCGTCATGGTAACGTGTCCTGTGGTTTCAGGATGCAGACGTCTCCCCGGCGCAGCGGGACGAGGCGGTCCTCTGGCTGACGGAGCTCCACGGCCGGCTGCAGCTCTACCCGGAGACCCTGGTGCTAGCCGTTAGCATGCTGGACCGCTTCCTGACTCCCATCAAGGTACCGGAAACACAACCTGGTTCTGGTACCAGAACACGCTTCTCCGCTCAATCTAAACTATATCAGCATTTATCTTAGTAATTCAGCTCAAAAACTCTAGTTTCATTTGTTTCCCTTTGATCAATCGATTGATTATTGGTTGTCAGGTTCGTCCGAAGTATCTACGCTGCATCGCCGTCGCCTGCTTCTTCCTGGCTACCAAGACCTGCGAGGAGGACGAGGTAAAACCTTCATAACCAGGAGCAGCTCTGCTGGAGGAACGGCAGGGAGAAGCTCACCGTGTGTGTGTGTGTGTGTGTGTGTGTGTGTGTGTGTGTGTGTGTGTGGTGTGTGTGTGTGTGTGTGTGTGTGTTGTGTGTGTGTGTGGGGTGTGTGTGTGTGTGTGTGTGTGTGTGTGTGTGTGTGTGTGTGTGTGTGTGTGTGTGTGTGTGTGTGTGTGTGTGTGTGTGTGTGTGTGTGTGTGGTGTGTGTGTGTGTGTGTGTGTCAGTGTATTCCCTCTCTGAAGGAGCTGGCTGACTCCAGTAACTGTGGCTGCTCTCCGTCGGAGATCCTGAGGATGGAGAGACTCATCCTGGACAAACTGGACTGGGACCTGCACACCGCCACCGCTCTGGACTTCCTGCACATCGTACGTGTCTCACACACACACATACGGAGCTGAAACGATTAATCAGATTCATTGTGATTAATCAATTATTATAATAATTGTCAAATTTGACTTTTCTTAACATTAAAGCAGAGAAATCTTTGAAATATAATTTCAGTACGTAACGATTCATAAAAGATTCAAGGACTTTGATTAAATTCTGATTTGGTGTTTTATTTGTTTTCATTAATCTGCTGACCGGGTCAGCAGTGACGCCTCTGGCCATCTAAATACTAACCAGTGAAGAAAAGCCGCTCACTAAATTAGTCTTGTTGCAGTTCAAGCAGCAACATTTAAAAAAGGAATTGAATTATTTCTTTATTTGCATTTTTTTCATATTGCATAGAAAAAACTTGAGCAGTTAAATGAAAAATCTTCTTTTAAGTCTGAATAACTGATTAATCTTGTACATAACTGACTAATTATCTGAATAATTGATTAGTAAAATAAATTTCAGCTCTTCCTGGTTTCTTTAGAGGTTAAAAGTTGATTAAACATCAAAAATACTTTATTGAAGGAAATTAAATGTTGTAACTTAAATTATTGAGTTTATATTTCATAGATTAAAGTAGATGAGACTGAATCGGCTCAGCAGTGCCACCTGGTGGCAGGAAATGTGAACAGCTCTGCTTTGTGCCTCAGTTCCATGCGATGGCGACGGCGTCTTATTCCGACTTCCTGGACTTCGTCGGGCTGAACCCCTCCCAGCACCTCGGCCTCCTCACCCCGCCGCCTCTACGCCTGCCTGGCCGACCACGCCCTCATGCAGGTGGGCGCCCGCCGCCACCGCCGCTTCCTGTCGGTGTGCGGCTGGTTCTGACTGACTGGGTCTCATTTGGTCTGCAGCTCAGAGGTTCTGTTCTGGCCTTGGCCCTCATCAGCCTGGAGCTGGAGACCAGCTGCCCTGATTGGCTGGCGCTCACCATCCACCTGCTGAGGAAGGCTCAGGTGAGTCTTCATCACAACGAAACTGAAGGTTCATGAAGCCGTGAAACCAGAGAGGAGAGGAGTAAAGGTCAAAGGTTAAACCTCACAGGTCAGACAGGGAGACGGTTGCTGCTTTATGGAGTTTAACCTGGAAGATAAACGGACTCAACCAGAACCAGAACCTGGTGCCGGGTTCTGAACCAGAACAGATGGAGATTCATTTAGAGAAAATTAAAAAAAAATAAAGTTTCCAGATTTTATTCCCTAAAATATTAAATATATTTTTCTTCTTCTTTCTTGTCTTTAGTCTAACCTTCCTCCCATGTTTCCTTCCCTCTTCCTTCTTTTATTCTTTATTTCCATCTTTTCTTTGTTCCTTCCTTCCTCTTAACCGCTTTAATCTGTTTAGCTGCCTCAGAATCTGCCCGACTAAAATCATTCTCCATCTCAGTCTGAATCCTCCAATCAGAGCAGACGTCCTTAAATGCCTCTGCATCACCGTGGCGACCAGGTGTAACTCTTCCTCTCCTGCTCCTCCTCCTCCCAGATGGACAGCTCGATGCTGATAGGCAGCAGAGAGCTGGTCTCACGCAGCCTGTCCAATCCCAGAGCTTCCCTGCCTCCCAACACCGTTTACATCTACCACCCCCTGCAGCTCGCCGCCCCGGTCCACCGCCCTCTGGGTAGGTTCCCTCCAGAACCAGCCGGGTCCAGAAGAACCATGCAGAACCTCTTCTAGCCTCAGGCCAATGAAAGAAACTGGTTTAGAGCCTCAAATATCACAATGATGTTTGGAAAAAAATATACACATTTATTCTGCAGGTTAATTGATTATTTGGACAATTAATTGGTTGGTCTTGCGATTAATCAATTAAACTAATAAATAAATAATCACATTCATCAGATTCTCTGATTCTGCATGTTTAACTAATTAAGCCTCTTTTTATACAATGTTAGAAAAACATTAAAAGATGCAAATAAACAATTCAACACATTTTCCTAAATTAGAAAAATGCGTTCTCTGTAGCGTAATAGCAGAATTCTTCTTGGAAATGTTTGACTTTAAAAACTGAAAAATGTCACATTTTATTACTCAGAAATCTAGAAAACACTTGGATTTTTTCTGAGATTAATCTCAGAAAAAATTCAAGTTTTTTGCAGAAATGTTCTCGTTTTCTATCTATTGTGGCCCTAATGAGCCACTGTAAATACAATGGATCACATAATGAGGTAAATGTCTGGTTGGACAGTACTGAGGGTGTGAATGTGGTTCTTCTTCGTCTGTTTTGGTCCAGGGACCATGGAGACCTCCAGGGACCAACCCGCCCCGCCTCAGACGGCGGCAGCAGCTGGAGAGGAGAGCAAAGCTCCGCCCCCTTCCCTGAAACACCTGAGCCACCTGCAGAAAGTCACGCTGCGCTGCAAAGCCTCCACCAAGCGCAAGGTGAGCGCTGGAGTTTAACCCCTCTGATGCCGCAGCGACCTGCTTCATGTTTCATCACCATGTTTGGTGTTAAAGATGTTAATAAATGGGTCCCAAGGTCATCAAAGGTCAACCAGCCAGTTGACATTTACAAGAGTAATTGGTTAGTTTATATCGATGATCTCTGAAAACTTTATTTTCCATTAAATGTTATTATTATAACGGCACAACCAAGATGTTTTGCTGCACAAATGTTTCATTTGATTTGTAAACGTGGATTGGCTGGTTGACCTTTGACCTCTGGAAACGTTTGACACCTGGCCAACTTCACTCCGGTCAAAACGTTTTGTTGTTTTAGGTAAAAATCCTCCGCAGCATCAGAGCCTCACTGGTCTAAATGTGCATTACCTCCGTCTGCCTGTAGGTGGAGCAGATGGACGTGGACGACTTCTACGATGGCATCAAGCGCCTCTACAACGAAGACGCCACTTCCGCCGTCCATGAGGGGGCGCCGCCCGCCACAGGGGGCGGGGCTTACAGCGACGGCTCCTCCCCCTGCCCTCCTCTGCAGCCGGTCGGCGACTCATAGAACGGGAACCGGCTCGGCGGACCGACCGGGTTCTGGGGTCCTGTCGGCGGCCGGGCGTTCCCATGGAAACGAGGCGCGGCAGGAACGTGGAGCCGTTCGGCTGGAACTGAGCCCAGCTCCCATCAGCCCCTGCAGCTGGAAAACAGAGCAAAAGAAAAACTAAACATCCAAAATGTGAAAAAAAACAAAACAAATCTGCTTCTGATGTAATTATTGTTTAACACAAAACAATGTTTAAGCATAAAGCTTCTTTGAAACCTTAACCTGAACGCGTTGCTAATGGTGAAAATTTCCCTTTTTGCGGGTTTTTTTCTGCATGTTTTTCTCGTTCCTAAAATGCGGCTCCTCCCCCGATGGAGGAGTCGGTGCCATTTGTTCATGTTACATTTAAAAAGTCAACCTGCCAAAACGTGTTTTTTCTTTGGTTTGTTGAAGTGAATTCATGAGACGTGTTTTGTTGCTTTGAGGCTATTTGGTTTTTCTGAACAAACCCAACCAACGACTCTCCGCCTGTCGACCAATCAGGACAAAGCGTCTCCTCCTCCGGATGGATGTTGGCTTTGTGTCCAGGTTCACGGAGACGATATTCCCTCCTGTCTAAGATGTTTTAACTTTCTGGTGAAATGATTTTTCCTCAATGTAAAAAGCTCTGTTGCTCCTGCTGGAGGAGCTGCTGGCTTCTCCAGGAACCAGAACGCTAAATAAAGACCTTACAACGAGACTCCTGCTCTTCTTTCACTGCACCACTCCAGTTCAGCAGCTTATTCTGATTTAAACAGGCCAAAAACTAACATTACAAGTGAGTTTCTAGCAAAAACCAAGTCCAGCTTGGGCTTCATTTTGGTCCATTTAAGATTTAAGAAGCTGCCATACCTTAAACCGCCACCAGAGGGCGCCATGTGGTCGCGTTTGGATCAATGTAGTTCCAGCTTCCCATAACAACCCAACACTGAAGCATGGAGGTGGAAGTGTCATGGTCTGGGGATGAAGAATCTGAGCAGCTCTAATCTGAAGCAGAAAAGTTACCCAAAACGCACCGGTAGATTCACCGTTGGCCTAGTCAAAGCTCAGAAATTATTAAACATCTTCTCAGTCCAAGTCTTGAACCTTCTTACTGAAGTTATTTCAGCTAAAGTAAAATTGACCACTGCAGGGAGAATTTGCTAACTTTTTAGCTCCTCCTGGAAGCACTTATTTTGTTTAATGAACTAATATTTGAAATTTATTTCTAGTTAAATAACTTTCTTACCCATAAATGTATAAAAAACACTGAATTTTTAAAGAGGTGTATTTATTCACCCCCGTAGCTCCGTACTCTCCAAAGAGGGAAATGTTTCATTACAGCAGCAGAATTAAAACTTTACAGAATTAGATAAATGTTATAAAAACACAGTGGTAGCCACATTTCTACTGAGGTTCTAATAGCAGACCTAATTATTTAGCGCTTTAGCATTTTTTGATCAATTTGAAAAGATTTAGCACAGCTAGCTTCTCCCTCAATACATTTTTCAGGATAAATTCAAAAACACTGATTTAAGTTTCTGTTTTTTAATATTTCAGTTGATTGAAATTCAACATCTGTGTTGATATTTTGGTTATATTATTCATATTCAAGCTCTTCTTTTGGACAATACCAGGGTAGATTAGGCAAAATAAGCGTTAGCAAAACTCAACAACTATAAATCTGAACCATGAGTGAACAGTCGGTTGAAAAGAATCACTTCCTGATGGCCGATCATATAGGTAGAAGGTGATTCTCTGAATTTGGTGCCTTTTGTGTCCCACAGGTTTATCTAAAAGATTTTCATATAATGCAAACCAGATTTATAAGAAAATCAAGAAATGCAAACATCCATGTGTTTTGGTGATATAATATTCAAAAATATCTGAAAAATTATATTTTGAAAATTTTATGGGTTGTTGAAGTGTAGAAATCAGCCAAATGTTCATATTTCAATGAATACAAAACAAATAAAAATAGCCAAAAATTGCAACTCATTTGTACCATTATAAACATTTTAGTTATACTTTAACCTAAATAAAAGAAATATGTGAAAAATACATGAATTGTATATAAAATAGCACTTTTTAATCCTGTCCCTCCAGTTCCATTCAACCCCGTAACAGCATACTAATTCCTCCTTTTTATAAATAATGGTCAGTCCAATTTCCTCTGCAACCAGGAAGTGACATCACAGAAGTCTCTTCCTGCTCAAACTGTAAAGAGATTTAACTGTCAGGAAAGTTTGGTTATTTTTTTTACGTACGTAACACGATACACTGATATGATTTTTCTATAATAAATATAACTGCCTCCCACTGTGTTCTGCATCATGTTGTTATGATTGTTGTTTTTCTCTCTTAAATGAAATCAGTCGGATCTCGTTATGTATTTTTGTTCCAAGTGTTTGATACTTTCAGCCTGCAGTATTTTATATCTCAGAATCTCACAGCAGCTCAGAGGAAAATAAAGATATGAAACATCTGACTGAACAACAGGGTTCAGGAATGAAAGTGTTTCTGAGGGTTTGTTTCTGGACTTTGGCTGCTTGAGTTCATCGTTTTCAGTCCTCCTCCCTCCCCCAGTGATTCATTCTGGTTCAAAACGTTATTAAAGTCAGAGGAGGAACCGATAACTTCCTGATTGCTGCGTTTGTTCCTCTGTCTGCCCACATTGTCAGGCGCTAACGCTAACACTAACACTAACACTAACGCTCCAAAGTCCCAGTCAGGTTTTTATGACACCTTGAGATTCCTCTCATTGTTTGAATTTCACAGATGTTTTTCAGTTTAGTTTTGCTTTTCCATGACTTGCAGAGTCTCACTGACAGAAAGGAAAACCTGAGTTGTTTACCCTCCGTTTGTTTTTCTCGTTTCTGTCCTTCTCGTTCCTCCGTTTCATTTTTGAATTGATTCCAGGAATGTGATGCTCTCATCAGAAAAGCTGCAAATCATCTTGCATTCCAGTCTGAATCTGATCTGAAGTCTGTTTGTATTGCAGGAAGAATTTGACTTTTCCTAATTGTGTTTTTGTTTTGTTGGTTTTCATTAATAACTGGGTTTTGTTTTGACAGAATCCACATCTGACCGGTTATTTTAGCAGAATTACATCACAATTCTTCAGGCCAAAACCTAAAAACAGAAACGTTTCTGACTCATTTGTGTTTGACACGTTGGTGTAAAACAGGTTCCCAACACCAACACAGTGCTGAGCAAACAGCTGCAGGCCGGTGCTGCCAGACCCAACATGATCACACATGGGAGACGACAGGCTGCAGATCCGGCTTCACTTCAGGGTTTCTATGACAACAAACACAAACAGCTCTTATTTTAAATCATATCTGATTTAGTTTGTGCAATAATATAGTGGAAAAAATAAGTTAAATTGTGATTAAATTAAAATTTTTATCGGGTCGATAAGTGGTACTGAGCCGATATTTACTATATATATTTACCAAAGTTTATTATTTAATCATTATTAATTATTTAGAGGGAGTTTAGCGGGTCGGTCATCTGGAGTTTGTTTGGTCAGGTGACAAAGACAGAAGATAATATTGATTTTCTCTGTTATGAAGCAAAAACTAGAAACATGAATATCAGCCGAAATTATCACATCGGTGCATTCCTGGAGTAAAAACACATTGAAAAAAAACAAACATCATATTTAAGCAGAAATCATGTTTTTCTCAACATAAACCGAAAATTTTGTCTGATTATGATGAACTTTGTGTGTTTTAATTTAAAACTCATATTAAACACCAAATTAAGCATAATATTAATTTAATTATAGACCAAGACCAGGAATCAAACCACAACTATCTCTTTGTTCAAGGCGAGCGCGCTGCTAACTGAGCTAACAGAGGATCAGGAAGTATTCAGATTTTTCAGTTTTAAGTAGATAAAAATTAAGTTTTGTTCTAATTTTGCAGAAACACCAACAGATCAAGACAAACTCTGTCCTGTTGGGTTTCCAAAAATACAATAAATAATTTTTAAATTAAGAATAAACAACCAATAAATTCCCTTCTCACCCTCTGCGGGTGGTCTCTCTCTCTCTCTCTCTCTCTCTCTCTTTCATCCTCTGACCTTTACCAGAGGCCTGGGAGCTTCAGGTTCTCCTCCAGTATCTTGGCTGTGCCTGGTACTGCACATTTCTGGACTGAGATGTCTGATGTTGTTCCTGTTTTAGCCACTGTTCCAGTTTGGGGGTTTCTGCCCCGAGGGCCCCGATGACCACAGGCACCACTGTGGTCGTCACCTTCCAGTTCTTTTCCAGTTCCTCCCTGAGGCCCTGGTATTTCTCCAGTTTCTCCTTTTTCCTGATGTTGTAGTCACTTGGTATAGCTACATCCACCACAACGGCTTTCCTCTGTTCTTTATCCACCACCACAATGTCCGGTTGGTTCTCCATCACCATCTTGTCTGTCTGGATCTGGATCCCACAGGATCTTAGCTCGGTCATTCTCCACCACCTTTGGGGGTGTTTCCCACTTCGATCTCGGGGCTTCCAGTCCATATTCTGATGGACTGGAAGCCCATTCAGAGGATGAAAGAGAGAGAGAGAGAGACCACCCAGAGGGTGAGAAGGGAATCTTTTATTTTTATATATATATAATATTTCTAATGCTCAAGTATTTGATTTGTTCAAATTTAAAAAAATAAATTCAGTATTGATCAAATTCAAAAATACTTTATTGAAATATTAAACTTTGCTTTAACTCACTGAGTTTGTTACAGATGCAGCAGGCATCTCCTGTAGCAGTCAGTGCACAGCGTTTCTATTAAAGCCTCTGACTGGAGACACTCTGTTGCTGCCAGATGAAGAGGATGCTGATGGTACCAGATCCAGCTGAAGTTTAAACCCTAACCTCTGATTGGTTGGTCAGCTAGCCCCGCCCACTGACCAATCAATTACTTTTGATTGGTGACAAAAGTAGTTTAATTGCCTTTATATTCATTTTACAGTTTTTTAAAATTATTTTTCATATTATTGATACTATTCATACTCATTCAAAATAAAAGCACCTAAGTAAAACTTTCACCACACTTTTATTAAAAAACACAAATTAAAGTAACCATGTTAAAACCCAGCAAAAATTAATTTCTATAAACATCTTTGAACCTGAACTCTAAATTAAAAGGGACATTAAATATGTTAGTAAATATGTTTTTATTATTTTTGGTATAAAAATCAGATTACAGCTTCTACTGTTGTTGAATCACAGCTTCAGAGTGAAACCTGAGATCATGGCGACCGGAGGATTTTTCCACATTCATCCTCCCACATCAAACTGAAACATGAGATAAAATCCTTCCTTTGTTTTCAGCCGCTGCAGAAACTAAATGCGACAGTTAGAAACGGGCGGGGCAACCAAAGATCGAGACCGAAACAAACAAAATGAAGCCAACAGAGATTTATTCAATGTAAAAAGAAACATATTCCAGCTAATTCTGGATTCACTTAATAAAAACTTAGTTTATGGGAAAAATGAAAAATATAAAAGCATAAAAAACAAGTTTTCTGACAAAATTATTGATAGGATAAGAATGCATGGAAAATTTAGTGGAAGGAAAATATGGATGATTTATGAAATCCAAAGACAGAACAGTAAAAGGCCCCAAACCATAATACTGCCACCGCCAGATTTTTGACATTTAATTTTATGATTTAAAATGTTTATTTAATGGGTTATTTCATTGTACATTCAAATTTAGTTTTTTGTATTTTGTGCATAATTTCATGACTTAGCTAAAGCTAGCATGTTGGAAAACATCAATTCATTTAGTTAACTTTAGTCTTTAGTAAATAATAAGCTAAGAAGCTAATGTTAGCATAAATGCTATCATTATCATGCTAATGTTAATATTCTAATAATACATTAAATCTGCCTTTCTAACTGTCCATAGTTTTATAGCAAAAACTCTTTCATGTCTTTTCCTGTTTAACCATCATAGTTTGCTGGTATCAAATGTTTAATTTGATTTCAGTCATTTATTGTCATGTTTCCTTTAATTGGAGCAAAATTTTAATAAATCCAAACATCAGCAGATGCTTTTTAAGAGACTTGATGTATAAACTGCAAACCCAGATCAGCTCCAGTGAAAATAAAACAGTAAAAGTTAAAGTTCTGCCTGTTCAGCTGGTTCAGGGTGGAGGAAGGCAGGCAGGAACACGTCTGTAACAGGAGGGAGACTCAGGAAACCGGTTCTGGTTCTGCTAGAACCGCTGCAGAGATTTGGGCTTCAGAAGCGCAGCGATGGACGTCGACCTGCTGACCTTCGCCGTGACGGTCAGCGTCTGCGGCCTCTGGCCGGAGGAGGCCGAGGAGAAGTGGTGGCGCAGGCGGCGCTGCTGTTTGGGCGGCTTCCAGCCCGGATCGTCGTTCTCTGCGCTGCGGGTCAGCGCGGCCTTCGGCGGCGCCGCCAGCAGCTCCAGGATGTCCGGGGATCGGTCGTTCAGGTACTGCCAGGCCTTCTTCCCCGCTGTGTCCCTCAGCTTCACGTCGGCGCCGAACTTCTTCACCAGCAGCCGGATGATGTTTTTGTGACCGTGGATGGCGGCGATGTGGAGAGGCGTCTGACGCGCCGTGGACTTGGCGTTCACATCGAAGCTCAGGCCTTTCTGCTCCATCCCGTACCTGAAACCAGCAGCAGACGACCTGGAGGTCAAATCGGGCCATGAAAACAGAATTCACTCATTCATAAGTTCGCTTGGACACTGCTGTATTCAGGCTATTAGAGATCAATTCTGAGTTTGATCTAAGAAATTTCTAGGAAAAAAAAAGAAGTTGTTGAGTTTGGAAAGTTGGAAATTTGCTAGAAAAAAAAAATCTGAAATTTTTGGATAAATCTAAAATATTTTCTAGAAAAAAATTGTTAATTATTCAGTTTGAAAAGTTAGAAATTTGATAAATTTTTTCAAACATTTTGACAGTAATCAGAAATTCTCTAGAAAAGAAGAGTCAAAAATTAGCATGAAAAAAATCTAATTTTGAGATGAAACAAAAATTTTCAAGAAATAAGTGATTAAATGAAAATCCTTCAGAATGTGATCTTTTAAAGATCCTGTTAATCATCTGAATAATCTATAGAATAATAAGTTCTTAATATAATCTATAGCTGATCACTCAGTGGGATCGAAACCGAAACCGGATCCAGAATCAGAGCTCCCGGTCTGACGGCTCACCACAGGGTGTTGATGACTCGGTGGTCACCATGTTTGGCGATCCAGTGCAGAACTGTGAAGCCGGAGATGAAGTCCTGCCGGTTGAGCAGCGAGGAGTCGGTCCTGAACAGAGTATAGATTTCCGGCCAGGCACCCGCCGCTGCCTTCACCATCCAGTCGTGCTCCAGGGTCTCCAGAGGAACCGCAGACTGTTGGCGACAGTCACATCCAGATTGTTAGCATCAACAAGGCCTTACACCATAAAAACACAACAATAAACAAAAAAACTTTACATTTCAGTGGAAAAATAAAGTAATGAAAAGTTGTAATCCAGAGTAGAATCAATCATTGTTCCAGTAACTATTAATGAAAGTAACTCTAAGCAGGTTGGTTTTAGCCTTGACTTGGAGGAACTCAGTGTTTCAGATGTTTGTTCCAGATTTGTGGTTCATAGAAGATGAATGTTGCTTCTCCACGTTTGGTTCTGGTTCTGGATGGAGAGCAGAACTTCGTTCTTCCCCAAATGGAAATGGAGAGGCATCAGATTTTAGTGGTTGGAGGAATTCTCAAAATATTTTTACAGCTAGCGCTAGGCTAACGGTTTGCTTTGGTTGTATTTACCCAGAACGCCCTGTTCTGTAGTCCACTTCCTGCTTTTGGAGCGGTCTCTGGTCCACTTAACGTTCACATATGCATTCAAACTGAACCAGATTTCACTTCAGCTGGACCCAGACTGAGGTTAGCGTTTTGAACCAGACTAGACAAACAGACTGGAGCTGGATTAAAGTGGGCCCATATTCAGTGTGTTGGTCCCACCTTTCCGGCATTGTGAGAGTGAAGGCTCTTCCTGGCCTCCTTCCTCCCACCCTCTGAGGCGATGGGGCTGGGGCATCGCGGCGGCGTGGTGCAGGACGACAGGGATGAGGAGGACAGGTGGTGGGGAAGACTGAGCGAGGACGAGATCCGGTGAAGCCGTTCCAGTCTGGGGTCCTCCAGTCCTACACTGCCTTCTTCCTGGTCCAAGTCGGTTCCCAAGCTGCGGCAAATCCGGTTCCTCAGTCGGCTGCTCATCCGCCGAGCCGCCGCCGAGCGGAGCTTCACGCGAGGCGAGTCGATGGAGCTGTTGCTCGACTTCAAATCATCATAGAGTTCATCTACAACACAGAGGAAACTTTAGCTTCAACAGCCACTAAACACATTAAAAATATGCTAGCCAATGCTCACATTAAAAAACTAGCAGAAGCTAACACTAAATGGTTAAATACAATGAAAATATATAGAGCAGAAGCTAATGCTAAATATAAAAAAACTATCAGAAAAAATAGCTATACCACTAAACACATTTTTAAGAGTATTAGTTGCTAGTAAACATTCAAACAGGTTACAAAAGTAGCAGGAGCTAATGCTAAACTGCCAAACACATTAAAACTGGAAGACAGCAATGACAGGCACTCAGCACCTGTGGACTGATTCAGGGATGATCCTCTGGACGCGTACTGCTGGTTGTCATTGAGATGGTCGCTGGACAGGTAGAGCGGCAACTTTCGAGTGGGAGGCGGCAGGTCGTCGCAAAGATTCCCCATCGACTGATGGAGCGGCATTTTCAGGATGGACCGACGGGCCGTAGGTTCCGGTATGGTTCTGTTGGACTCCTGCAGAACCTCCAGCGACGTTGACGAAACCGCAGGATTATCTGAAAGACGTACAAATAGTTAAACAAATCACTGAATATTTCAGGAAAATCTTTCACATAAATCAGCATAGACGTTTCCAGGGTTTTGCTTGTTTGTTTAAAACATTTGAAAAATTCAAAATGGCTACCATGGCATCAAACAAAGTTTGTTTTTGATCAAAATTTGTCCATATTTATCATAAATGAATATTTCTGGTGTCAAAGCATCCATTCAAGGAACTATAGAAATTATATTTACTGACAATTTGATTTTTAAAGATGGTTGCCATGGAAAATAAATCTTAGCACTTAAATCTCTAATTAGATATATATATTCTTTTATCTGTTGGATATTTTTCAAAAATGGCTACCATGTTTGTTATAGAGAGCATAAATTTGCACTAAATTTATTCAGAAGATTTCAGGAAAGTCTAGATAACAGAAAGAATCTGCTCTACCTGCTCCGGAGGTTCTGGAGGACCCAGACGGAGGCCAGTCGCTGACTGAGGACCTCACATCCGACGGCGGGTCGAAGATGTCGCTCTGACTGGACGACAGCCTCTGGTTCCGATGGGGCCTGATTGGTTCAGAGGTCCGAGCAGCACGCTTCTCATGGTGACGTTCGGTGTTGAACTCTGCTTCTAGAGGCAGACTGCGTCTCACAGACTCCACTGGGACAGGTCCGGGTTCTGGTCTGGACTCGGACTCCGAGTGGGACCGAGACGCCAGAACTTCAATGTCCGAGTTCTGGATGTAGATCTGAGGAACCTTACTCCCTGAGGAAGAGGAGGGAGGAGCCGGGGACTCTATAATGCAGGGTGAGGAGGCAGACGAGGCCCTCGCCACGTCACTGAGGGGCCACGGACCTCCTGCTGAGCCCCGTCTGATCCGGACATCCTCCTCCTCCTCTTTGTGGTCATCATCCTGAGAAACAGCTGATCTATAGCTCTGCCTGTTTCTGAAGCGGCGGGCTGGAGCCAGATGGAGCTGAGGAGCGGGTTCATGTCCTCCAACAATTTCTGGGTCCTGAGGAGGACTCTGCTGTCCTTTGGGGGATTCAGGAATGGGATCCTGGAAGGAAATTTTCTGACCACTACGCAGTTCTGGACTCTTGGGGACCTGCTGACCCTTAAGAGATTCTAGATTCTGGGGGATCTGCTGTTCCTTAGGAGGTTCTAGGTTTTTCTGATGAACCCTATGTTGTTCTGGACTCTGGGAGATCTGCTGTCCCTTGTGAAGTTCCAGATTTTGGGGAACCTGCTGTCCTTTAGGAGGTTTTAGACCTTGAGGGACTTGGTTTCCATGGAGAGGTTCTAGATTTTGGGGGACCTGCTGGCCCTTAAGAGGTTTTTGACTCTTGGGGATCTGCTGTCCCTGGAGAGGTTGTGGGTTGTTCTGATGTACCCCATGTAGTTCTGGACTCTGGGGAACCTGCTGTCCTTTAAGAGGTTCCAGATTTTGTGGGACCTGCTTTTCTTTAAGAGGTTCCAGATTTTGGGGGACCTGCTGTCTCTGGAGAGGTTCTGGGTTTTTCTCATGTACCTTATGTAGTTCGGGACTCTTTGGGATCCACTGTCCCATAAGAGGTTCTTGACCCTGGGGGAGCTGCTGTCCCTTAAGAGGTTCTAGATTCTTCTGAGGTACCCTACATAGTTCTGGATTCTGGGGTATCTCCTGTCCATTAGCAGGTTCTAGATTCTGGTTGACCTGCTGTCTTCTGAGAGGTTCTAGGTTCCTCTCAGGTTCTGGGGTATCTGATGTCTGAAGACGTTCTGGATTCTGTGGGATTTGCTGTCCACTGAGGTATTCAGGTATTGGATCCTGATGGGGAATCTTCTGTCCTCTGTGTAACTCTGGATTGGAGTCTGGAAAATGGATTTCCTGTCCTCTGACAGGTTCTGGAACAGGGTCATAAGACATCTGCTGTTCCCTACGAGGTTCTCGATTCTGGGGACCTGATGTCCACTGATGTATTTGGGAATTTGATGCTGATAAAATATGTTTTGGGCTTCTGGGACAGGTTCCTCATAAGGAATCTCCTGTCCAATAAGGTGTTCTGGTAGCTGTTGAGAAATCCATTGTACCCTCAGAGGTTCTGGATTCTGCAGGACTTGTTGAGGGACCCGTTGTACCCTCAGAGGTTCTGGATTCTGCAGGACTTGTTGAGGGACCCGTTGTACCCTCAGAGGTTCTAGATTCTGGGGGACCTGCTGTCCCCTACGAAGTTCTATATTTTGAGGAATCTGATGTCTACTGAGGTATTCTGGAATGGGATCTTGATAATAGATGTTCTGTCCTCTGAAGGCTTCTGGGACAGGGTCTTCATAAGAAATTTCTTGTTCTCTGAGGTGTTCTGGTATCTGTGGGACCTGATGAGGAATCCATTGTCCCCTGAGAGGTTCTGGATTTTGAGGGGCCTGATAAGGAATCCGTTGTTCCCTGAGAGGCTCTGGATTCTGGGAGACCTGCTGTGCACTGAGATATTCAGGAATGGGATCCTGATAAGGAATCTCCCATCCCCTGAGGTGTTCTGGATTTTGAGGGACCTGATAAAAGCTCTGCTGTCCTCTTGGTGGTTGAGGTGTGGGGTAGTGGGCAGAGACCTCCCGACCTCTCAGGGGATCTCTGACGGGGTCCTGATAAAACACATTCTGCACTCTGATGGGTTCTGGGACACGGCTAATCATATATCTTCTTGGATCCTGATGTGGGACATCCCTTTTTCTGTTGGGGACTGGGAATGGACTTTGATGAAGGACCTGCTGTCCCCTAACAGGTCCTGGGAAGAGGTCCTGACGGTTACCAACATGTCCTCTGAGGGGTTCAGCAACGCGGTTCTGATGAGAGGTTTTCTGTCCTCTGATGGGATCTGGGGATTGGTCCTGACGGCAGACGATACGTCCTTTATTGAGTTCCGAGACGGTTCCCTGATTTGGGGGATCCCACCTTTCACCGGGGTCTGGGGCATGGTCCTGACGGCCGACGATGTGTCCTCTGACGGGTTCAGGAACGGTTCTCTGATGTGGTTTGTCCACTCTCCTAGAGGGCATATGGGGGAAGTCCTGTTGAGGGACTTCATGCCTTCCAGGAGGTCTGGGTGTGAAGTCCTGGTGGTTGACAATATGTCCTCCAATAGGTTCATAGTCCTGTCCTCTGATCGATTCTGGAAAGCGGTCCTGATGGGGGGCTTCCGGTCTTCTGGTGGGGGCAGGAATAAAACTTTCTTGAGGCATTTCCTGGCATCTGATTGGCTCAAGGATGTAGTCCTGATGTCTCACAGCTGGAACCAGCCTGTTCTGTTCCTCTGTTTTGCTCTGATAAGGAATCTCTGATAGTTCTGGGACCCAGTTTCCTACCTGGACGGGTTCTGGACTCGGGTTTTCTCTGTAGTTCAGCCTGGTACCGCTCTCCACCACGATCCCAGCCGCAGGTAGGGCGGGATTCCTCTCGGTGTCTCTTACCGCCGGCGATAAGCTGGCTCCGACCGGACCTGGTTCCGCGGAGTCTCTGCACGAACCCGAACCTGCACCAGAAACATATCCTCTGTACTTCTTCCTGAGGGTCACGGTGGACACCCCGTCGATCTTCGACACGGTTGCCACGCAGTTGACGAAACTCTTGAAGCGATCTCGGTTCCCGACGTTGTCCGGATTGTCCCGCAGGTATGGCAGGAAGTGGGCCAGCAGCTCGGTGTTTTTCGCCGAACCGCCGCAGCGCTGCAGGAAAACCAGAACCGCGTCCTGAGTGAAGTCTGTGGCCATGCTGGGCTCGGTTCAGTCTCTGTTGTCTCAAAGGTCGGGCGGTTGTTTCTGTCAGCGCACCGAAGCCCCGCCCACCGCAGGTACTTAACCCCAAACTCACCTGCTGCATTCCAGCAGGTGACCCGGATGTCCAAGATGTTCACCTGGTTATCAAGTTCTGCTTCCACTGTATTATTATGAACTAAGAAAGGTAAACATCTTCTCAAAATGTGTGGAATATTAATTAAAATTCCTTCAACAAAACTAAATTTCTCAGCTCAATCCAGGTCTCAAATGTTCCTTTCTGCCTCTTCAAAGTTTGTTTCTGTTCTGATTTATTTTCTGTCCGATCCCTGGACATGTATGGAGTGCTGAAAGTGTCACAAGGTGAATATTTACACACCAACTTCATCAGCAGCATGTGATTTCATATCAAAATAAGAAATAAACACATACAACACTATTTATCAGTAATCTATTAGATACAGATCAGTTTTAATCATAAAATATAAATTCATGATGTGCTGCAGCACTATGAAATATTTCAAACTGTGAAATATGTTCCTTTTTACAATTAAAGAAGGAAAATTACCTTTTGTGCCTGAAACAAAGGTATTTTTCTCTAGTTTCATCCAGTGTTTCTCCCTCTGCTGGAGGAATTACAGGTTTCTGTTAAATCAGTTCAGAATGAAAATAAACACCCAGAATCTCATAAATTACCATCACATTTCAATTGTAACATTTTCCTTCAAACTGGAGCTGAAGGGTCTCAGATCTTCGACATAAAACTGGACACACTGACCCATCAGAAGCTGCTGGAAGTCCAAGTTCACTAGGTTTTTATGATGCAACCTTTAATTTTCTCTGTTTGTTTGGAGCTTAATGTGGCGCTGCTGGATCCAAACTCACCATTTTCTGATTTAAGAAGAATCTAAATGACTTCAAACACCGTTTAAAGGAATATCAAGATTATGTTCACCCAATTATTTTACTTATTCTAATTGTGTTTAAACCAGGGGTGGCCAAACTGTGGTTCTGGTGCCATTTGTCGCCCTTGGACTGCTTTTCTGTGGCCAACTGTTGTTCAAAAATGATACAAATTTGTTAAGTAGATGCAGACAGAGAGTTTTAATTTACAATGAGGGTAAAAATTGGTACAAACATAATTTTCTTGCAAAGATTTTGTGTTTTTATAACCAGGTTTTAACAAAAAATAACTGAAACAGAAACTGGGTGAGCTGAAAAAGTGCTTTTATTGAACAGAGATTAAATACGGAGTCGTGTTTCTGAATCTCTTTTCACAGCTGGATGAAAACGGAGGAGTTTCAACAGATCAGTCGCTGCTGCTGCTGGTTTTCTCTGAGATTTTCCTCATTGTGGAAAAAACCCTCCTGGAGGTGAAGATCGTTCTGTGTTCAGGGTTTCCCGTTGTACAAAATTAAATATCTTTGGGAACCGTTTTATAATTTTTCTTGTTTTACTTACTTTAAAATGGACCAGAATTTGCTCTCGGAGGTGAAGTTAATGGCTGTAAAACGTATAAAACATGCCAGAGTGACGGTGGATGATAAAAAGCTGGCAGGTTTTGTTTCTTCCTGCTTTTCCTGCTGGTTTGTGAGCCTTCAGCCAGGAAGTGGTCAGGCTGCTACAAAGTGCGACGAGCTGCGTTCAGAGCGGTGGCCGTGTTACGGTGCTGCTGTCAGACACTCCTCCTCGAGAGAATGTGCTGTGAGGTTTAACGTCTCGGTCCATTGGGTTTTGGAGCCGTCTGTTTTTGTACATGTGCGGGAGCAGAGCGCGCTTTCATGGACGCCTTTGCTGGAAAACGAAGCTGAAAGTTTGATTCTTTGCAGATGACTCAGTTCTGTCTTTGGACCTCTGCTCGATCGGTCCGGTCCTCAGAACAAACGGACCTGTTCAGGTCCCTGAAAGCACCGTTTAGGTTGTTTAAGGACAGTCGGATAGAAAACTAGATATCGACGTATGGATCTATCTCGTTATGTCACAGTGATGTCACAGCGGTGGACCTGACGGAGTGGGCGGGGCTTGGCGGCAGGCTCTCGGCGAGTCGCGCCAGCTGCTCCTCCCTCTGCCGGATGAGGTCATCGAGCTGGCGCTGGCGAATCAGGAGCGAAGGTTTGGCGCTGACGAAGCGGCGGTAGTCGTGGAGTTGTGCTTCGGTGAGGTAGCCGGCCAGGATGGCGGTGACCACACGCTGCCGCCGGTCCAGGTTCTCCTTCAGCTCCCGCGCATCTTCGGTTTGACGAAGGAGCAGCGAACGCTTGTGATGAAGGGAGTCCTGAGGAAGAGGAGGAGCAGAAAATATCTGTCAGCTCATGTCAGAGTACGGCTGAGTGCTTGAGTTGTGGACCGGTCAGTCAAACATTATATGCGTGGACTGCTTGCCGTATATCTCACCCTCTCCTCAGCAGCGTCTTCAGTCAAACCTCCGTCTCTGTCCAGAGACAGCAGAGACTTGTCCACCCTGGACAGGCGGCTGCACAGAGACAGCAGCAGGTTGACGATCCTCTCCAGGTCTCCTGCAGACAGAGATGATCAGCTGACGGTGGGACCCCGCTCTGACCTTTGACCTCGCCGTGCTGGCTGCCTACCTATGAACATGCTGTATTTCTCCTTCTCGTTGGCTTTCAGCTGCTGGATCAACGCCTCCATGCCGGCGCCTGCAGCCTGGTGGCGCCGCTGCTCCTCAGCCAGAGCCGATTTCTCCCGCTGCATCGCTGCCACGCAGCGCCGCAGGGCCTCACACAGCTCCCCCTGGTGGACAGGAGGACAAACATCACCTCGTTTTAAATAAAAACAGCCGATTTCTGCTGACAGACGTGGAGGAAATGACTCCATCCATCAGTCTGAGATGTAGAGAAACAAGTTTTCTGAATTAGAAGGGATAAGTAAATGCACCATGTGGTTTGTTCAGCTCTTGGTGTTTAAATCATATATTTTCAGATTGTTTTATTGTTTTTTTTTTAAAGCTTAGTCCTGATTAGCCGATTTGATTTGACCTTTGAACTCTCCATATTCCTCAGATTGGTAGCTGTTAAAACTATCGTGAAATTTTTTTTAATAATAAATTATCCCAGTAATTTCGCAAAAATCTCAATATTGTTGTTTTTGAGACCATTTTCAACTACTTCAGTGACAACAGTGTAATAATTCAGGTTTACTCCTTCAAATATTAAACTGATTTTTTGAACAACTCTTAACTCTGGACGTGGAAGATAAATATCTAAGTTAAAATTGAAATAAAACCCACACAGCTGAAACCTTACATAAAATTGACTGCAAACAAAATTTCCCTTCAATAAATATTAATAATCAGAACAAAAACTATCAATTAACAAGACTTTTAGATTATTTTAAACTAATGTTTTTACTTTAACATCTTTCTTTACCTTTAATTCTAAATGTTTCATAATTTATAGGTTTATTTTATTTGTGATTTTAATCAATACTTTTGTGTTCATTTATTATCACACTGTCTCAAATTTTTAACAACCATGTCATTATATCTGCATCAATCATGGATGTTTGGTGTTTTTCTGATTGTCCTGTCGTGAATTTTTAAAAGAGTAATTAAAACCCTAAATATATATTTTTGCATATAAACTGTCTAAATTGTGGGTTGAGGATTGTATCTTTATATTTCTGAGCAATTTTTTATATTTTTGAATAAAATTTCATGGTAATTCTTCCATTTTTGAACTAAACTCATCTCACTGCTGCCCTCTGTGGGTTGAACTGAAGCTACTGCAGTTCAATTTTCCTGTTGGTTCCTGTTAATTAATTAAAATAACTTTTCACCAGAGGATTATTTATACTTTAGCTGCTGTTGCTGGACAGATGTTTACCTTCCTGGTGTTGACGTCGTTTTCGTCCACATCAACGTCCGTCTCCTTCGTTTGATCTGAACTCTGATCACAGACGGCCTGAATTCTGGAGGAGAGAAAAAAACATCAATAATCCAGAAAATAATCTGAATATATGCAAAAAAGAGAAATTTTGATTTTCTTTTTCCACACAACTGCAGGTTATTTTCTGCTAAATAATATTTATTTATAGATATTTTATTTGCTAATAAATTCTAGATTTTTACCTCTGAAGACAAAAAAAGAAATCTAACTTGAATTTAAAGAAATTAATTAATTAAAAATCTCTCATAATTAATGTATTATTTAATTTTTTTAATACAAACAATTAATAAAAAGCCCCAAAATTGTTTTACTATTTTTTTAAAATACCAATTAAAAAAATTAAGTCACAATTAAGAATAAAACTTTAACTTATTATGTGCAAAACATAAACACAATCATTTAAACATTTAATTTTCCGTTTCTTTGTCTTATATTAAAGTTAGTTTGAAATATTTACAAACAAAAAAACCATAAAAAAATTTCTCACTGCTGTACTTTATGTTATAGATGTGCATTTTATTTGATTATTTTTATTACATAATTATGGAAGCATTTATTTGTTTAGTTACTATATAAAGTTTATATGGATAAAACAACTGCAGTTCCCCCGTGTGGCCGCTAGGTGTCAGTGTTGACCAGAACTCCGTTTGAACTCGCTGTGTTTAGCGCTGATCTGAGGTCATTTCCAGGTCAAACTGCATCACCAAGCATGAAAATGTTTAAGGAAACCCAGAGTTTGGTTTGAAGGTGGATATTCAGCTGCTGGGAAACGATAATCAGGTTATTCTGGTCTTTCCTGCTGATGCCTCCTCAGACGAGCCAAGACAAACAGGTGGTGACCTCCAGGTCACCTCGACGCCCGCGGAGCGTCGTCACTGAATCCCCTCAAGCTGCACCTACAGAACCGCTGTTGAAACTCTGAGAACCAGGTTTTATCTCGTTTAACCTCTGATTTGGAAGCAGTAAATGAAATGTGAGCCTCTGTGTCCTGATTGTTATTGTTTCCGATGAGAGGACATTCCTTCTCTGAACACCGAGTTCATTAAAAATAAACTTCACGTCTCAGACCCTTCAGGCGTCCATATTGTTCTCCTTCTGCTTCTTCACCAGCTGATAAGACCAGAAACTGTCAGGGAGATAAATGTTTCCTTTTTCCAAAACCTGACTAAATTTAGATCCAACTTTAGCAACAATCTAACCTGACAGAACTAAACTCTCAGTAACTGATAGTTTTATTTTGAAAGTCCTAATTGAATTATTTCTTTAACTTGTTTAAGATCATTTTACCTTTATTTTAGAGTAAAAATTGCATATTTTTAACATATTTTTATTCTTAGATCAGGGTTTCCCCCAGAAAACTTGCTAAGCCTGGTGGTTGGGGCGTCGAGTCGGTCCACTGGTGGTCCACCGTGTTTTTGTATTAAAAGATGTTAAGTTGACAGGATATTGTAAAAGTATTACTGTGTAATTATATGTTACTGGAAAAGATCTCCAGTGAAATGCTATTTAAACACACAACTAGTCTAAAAACAACAAACTTGAACTTCTGTTTAATCCAAATTAAGTCAGCGGCTCCATCAGGGCTTCGGGGGCCCCATAAACACAAATATTTTAAAACAGACACAGATGCATAAATGTAACATTTGTTTATTGAGATTATCAATGCTGTTACATTTTTATTCAATTGTTCAGGCATAGATAAATTAAATGATTTAAAATTGTTTAACATTTAAATCCAAGATTTTAAGGAGTTGGCAAGTTTACTTTGTAAAACGTAAAAGAACAATATTTATAGTTAGATTGTTTTGTTACCGTAGCAACAATCTGATGCTGGGAGTTTAATCTTTGAATTTACAAATACCTTTTTTGGCTTTTTGGCGTGTTGAGATGTAAACGCCACATATAATTGTTGGTTCACAAAGATGAATCATTCTCACCACTTCACAGTAAACATCCATACAGGTCAGACTGTGTCCAGTTTGAGTGAAAGGAGGCGGCAGCGCGATCCGCTGAGGTAAAGCAGTGGCAGCTGCACACAGCTGGCGCCTCTGCGCCAGCTGTGTGATTGGTCCACGCGCTGTCGGGTTTAAATGCATAAACTATAAACCTATCTTTTAGGAATAAATCTGCTCTGCTAAATGCCAAGAGCAACAGAGACGCTTGCAGCCTGGCTTAAAACCCCCCAAAAACAAACAAAAAAAGGCATTTTTTTTTCTTAGAAACGTAAACAAGCAATGCTTAGCCTGGCGGCGGGGCAAGTAAAGCATGGCGGGCCGCCAGGCTTATAATACACTGGAGGAAATCCTGCACCTTAGAGTGCATCCATTAGTTTTATTTTGAAAGTTCAGGTAAAAAAGTCTATTTTACTGTTTCATCTTTTATTTTGAAGAGTTTTAAGTTTGAGATTAAAGAAAAATATTAGCTTTATTTTGAAAGTCCACTTTAAAACCTCTGTTGTAAATGTTTAACCTGTTAAAAATACACTTTATTTTGACATTATTTTTACTCATCAAATATTAGTTTTTAAAATAATATTAAATATTAAAACTAATATTACATGTTTAAACTATTTTTTGACATTCCTACATTAGTTTTATTTTGAAAGTCAAATTGAAACCCTCTGTTTAAAACATTTACATGAGAGTTATATAATATAAGTTTATTTTTTATTACCTAGTTAATGATTGATTCATTAATGAACTACTACTCCTGAAGGAGTAGTTCAGGTAATATTCAGAAAGCAAGTGTGTGTAGGTTACCTTTGACCTGGAAGTGAACTTCCCGGTTCTTCCCCCGTCAGGCTGCCGTTTGAAAAGATTTCCTTCATCAGCTTCATGGTGCATTCGCCTCCCCAGGTGTCCAGCAGGGGCGCTAGAGAGGGATCCTGTAGCACCTGAACACCAGAAGTAGATGATGTACATTCAGTGACTCGTTACCTCAGTGGCGCAACTACACATTATTCAGGTGGATGCGAAAACGTAAATGCCCCCCCACCCCCGTGTTGAATTAGTTCTCTTTAAAGGGGGAGAATATTTATGCAATCACTTATTTCTTGTTACATATTTTTTAAATCATTATTTTGTAGAAATCAGTTTTTATTTTGGCATTAAAGAGTTTTTCTATAAAACTTTTATGTCACGTTTGTAGATCATGACTGATTTGTAAAAGCAATAAAAAGGGTAAAACATAAAGGGGTGAATCATTTTTATAGACCCTATAGGGAAGTTTAGTTTTATTGTTAATGTGACTAAAAACATTTTGAATCTTATGATTATTGTGGGTCATACCAGAAAAACACAAGTTTTATTTACATCAGCAAGTAGGATTTGTTGTTTTCCTGGCATTGACTCAACTTTGACCCTATTTCTGAGGTTCATAAGGATCCACAATTTGTTGCAACATCAGACTTTATTTGTGAAACATTCATTTATAAAAACAGAACTGTAAAAGTACTGCAGGCTGTTTGGTTTTTAGAATTTTCAATGTTATGTTGTTTGGTGTGATGGATCCTGGTAGATGACATATGCTAGCTGCTACTAAGCTAGCTCTGTCCAGCCGCAATGTTTGGACGTAAAACATGCTGGAGCATGTAAATACCAACACAGAGTTAAAGTCCTGTTGGATCATCCATGACCACATTTAAACCGTCTGAGTCAAACTGTGACTCTTAAAGAATAAGATGATCAGGAACAACCCAGAAACCTGCAGGGCTCAACCTGAGCTGGAAAACCACCAACTATCCAGAGTGAAGACCAACAATGAAGGTCTTGAGCCAAACATGGATGAGTTTTAGGTCAAAGGTCAAATTGTCTGGTCACAATAACAAGGAAAATGTTCAGAGGAGTCGAGGCAAGACTTTTAAATCCAAGAAACTGTCAAGCTGTCAATGCTGGGGGTGGAAGAAAGAAGAAGAAAAAACAATTTCAAATTCTTCATCACCTTAAACCAACAGCGACAGTTAGAGGTTCCAGTTGGAATCGGTTCCCAATCAAACGTCCAAACTGGTTTTGGGTCTTAAAGTCCTGACCTCAACATGGAAACTCATCGTTTGTGCAGAGATGACCCATCTTTGTTATTTTTATCTTTTCTGATCTAGTTTGTTTGGCCTGTGTGGTGTGGAGTCGAACTACAAACCAGTTGCTGAGTCAGCGCCTCCACCCTCAGCTCCTCGGGTGATTTCTCCCTCCTGGGAAGCGGCTGGTACTGGAAGACGAAGACATCCTCAGTTGAGTTGGACGGCTTTAGTGGAGGAGCAGACTGAGCCGAAGACGTCTGGATGGGAACCGAGTTGTTGAAAGTTTCTGGATTAGAGCTAAAAAACAGAGAAACAATCAAGAAATTTGATGTTTTAATGATAAACCTGGATTCAGGAAGGGTTGGAAACGAACCTTTGAAACGACTGAAGATCTGCTTCCATCTCAGCTGGAGGAGGCGGAGGAGGGAGAGGAGGGAAGTCCTCCATGATGTTCATCTCTTTAATCGGTGGAGTGAGAGGAGGAGGAGGAGGAGGGTTGGTGAGGAAGACGTCGTCAAACTCCTGAAGGTTTCCTGTTGACGTCTGCAGCGGCTGCTGCTCTAAGAGGCTGGATTCAGAGATCCTCAGAGAGGACAGGTGTGGATGGACGGACTGATGGGAGGAAGTGGAGCTCTCACTGGTCTTCCTGCATGGCGGCGGTGCTGATGTGACTGGTGAAACTGGTTTGGGATTTTCAGCAGAAATCTCGTCAGTCAGCTCCAAGCTTAAGGTTCTGTCTCGGTGTTCATCCTCTGAGGTTCCGTCGCTCAGGCTGCATCTCGTCTGTCTGCCGCTGGTCTGCGGGATTCCCGGGAAGGTGATGGCGTCCAGGTTGGCCTGGTTCAGTCTCTCGCTGGATGTCCACTCCGCGGCGCCGCTGTCCTGCTGGTTCCTGGGAGAGGAGAAGGGCGAGGGAAGGCCAACGGAGGCCGCCAAGGTGGAGGTGCTGTAGGCTCGGAGACGTTCGCCGTTCCTCAGGCGCTCCCGACGACTGACAGGGGACTGAGAGACGTCTAAGACCAGAGGAAAGAAAAGAAAGATCATTTAGAGATAAAAAGAAAAAACGCACAAATGAGAACAAAAAAGATTCAGCAAAACTTTTGACTAAATAATGTTGGGACTGAAGATTTCAAAAGGCTTTTTATGAGTAAAGATGAGAAAATGAATCCAGTCAGAGCTAAACTCCATTATGGATGGTTGGTTGGATGGATGGTTGTTTGGTTGGCTAGTCGGTCGGTCAGTTAGATAGTTGGATGTTTGGTCGGTCGGTCGGTCAGTTGGATGGTTGGTTGGTTGTTTGGATGGTCGGTCGGTCGATTAGATGGTTGGTTGGTTGTTTTTTTTGAATGGTTGGTTGGGTGGTTGTTTGGTTGGTTGGATGGATGGTTGTTTGGTTGGATGATTGATTGGTTGGTTGGTCAGTTAGATAGTTGGATGTTTGGTCGGTCGGTCAGTTGGATGGTCGGTTGGCTGGTTAGATGTTTGGTCGGTCAGTCGGTTGGTCGATTAGATGGTTGGATGGTTGGTGAGATGGTTGGTTGGTTGTTGTGTTGAATGGTTGGTTGATTGGACGGTTGGATGGTTGGTTGGTTGGTTGGTTGGATGGATGTCTCACCTTGTGGAGATGTCGTCGGTTGGTCAGAGTTCTCATTGAACCGTTTTAACTGAGAACTGAACTCTGTTAATCCGTGAATGTCTGCAGGTCTGAGAGACACAGAGACAAATAAGTAAAAAAATAAAAACTTTATGTAAAATTAAGTTTATAAATATAAAATCAGTCCAACAGGAATCTAACTAGTATGTATCTAGTTAATTTTAAAACATTGTTTTTTGTCGGCTATGTAAACCTACCAGCCCAACTAGCTCATCAAACTCGCTAGCATCCACTCAGAGAGTGAAAATGAAGACAGTCGGTCTTCATTTTCTTGACTATAAAATCTCAACTGTCTGCAGACACCGTATGTAGAATACCAGTGACTAACAGAATACGTATTGTACGCCTGAGTATGTGGGAACCCTAAGAAGGCATTCTGAATTGCGGTTTGTGTTAGTCGTACTGATCTGCAGCAAGAGCACATCGTCCAGATTCAGAGAAGGAGACGTCGAAACTCTTGATGTCTCCAGAAATTAAGTTCTGAAACAAACAAAGGTCTGTCAGTTTACTGACTGAAGGAACCGCCTTGGTCCAATCGCTTTCGAAGTTCAGGATTACCTGGCTGAGTTTGTCTATGGTCGGAGACGAGCGAGAGCGAATGTGTTGAGGTGAGTATTTGTTTTCCAAACGCTCCAGCAGATCCTCAGCAGAGGCCGACCTCCCAGACCTGTGGACCGACCCGACCCTCTGCAACGCCTCGTTGACCTTCGTAGAGAGTCCGGGTTTGTACTGAGGCTCAGCAATTTGCTGGTCATGGCTTCTGTTTGAGTCTCTGGTACCGGACTGACTGTGTCTGTTGATTCGGGTTTCAGAGTTCAGATCTTGGCTGATTTGGGTATGGAGATCAAGACTGGAGCTGGAAGAAGGCAAACCATGAAAGGAGTTAAAAGGCTAATCAAAGAAAAGATCCACCAATGTCCTGTGATGATGGACCACGTCAGAGATTGGTTACCCAGGGATTGGCTGAGCTGGAGGTCTGGGTGTGGTCACCCTGCCCGGGTAGAAAAGGTTGGACTGGAGGCTCCAATGGTCAGAACCAAGAGCAGGGACGCCCTGATCCGGACCAAGGTCCTGAAGGGAAAGCATGCTGGAGGTGGACGAGAGGCTGTAGGTGTCTGTCCAACAGGAGAAGCCAAAAATGCCATCAGGTCTCGGTCATGTCATTCAGACCCGGACGGGACGACCCTGAGCTACACTGACCTGTGTGGTAGCCCTGTTCAGGGTGGAAATAAGCACTGCGAGGTCTTGATCCAGTCCTTTGCCCTGCCTTATCCCTCCTAATCCCTTGCTTCCTCTCCATGTACTCAACCAGAGCGTCTTGGCGAAGCTGCCGCAGGTCAGACCTGGACACGCCGGCTGCTGGCTCAAACATCTTCCGGCGGTCAGCTACGCTAGTTTCTGGAAGAACAGCAGGAATCAGACAAGGAACGTAAAACCACATGTAGCTGTACTTCTGCTAATATGTTAATCTGCTACCAGCGTTTTTGCTAAGTTTGAAAACGATTCTCCTAAATTAATCTTTACCTGTTCAGTAAAATTTAAATTGAATAAATATTATGATGCGTCATAGACATCAGCATTGTTATAATTAGCGCGTTAGCTTCTGCTAAATACCATGTTGGTGTAGTGCTACAGTCTTAGCTGGATTCATGTTAACGATTAGCGCTTTGGCTTTAGCAAACTTAGCCTCTGAGGTCGCGTTGCTCCCACTGAGGAATCGCTGCGTTACGGGTTTGACTGATTTGTTTTTACCTCCTCCTCGTCGGAAGAGAGCAGCTGTTTCTGGATCAGAAACTCCCACTTCGTTCATGTTCTCTGGTTCGGAGTACGAACGTTTCTTCTGGTCGGCCGTCAGACGCTTGCGGCCGCAGATCCTGGTCAGAGCCGGCGGCCCAACCGGAGGGACGCTGGGCAGCGGCGGCGGGCTCTGGCCTCCGCCATCGGGGCTGACCGCATGCCTCTCCTTCGGGGTGTGAGGGGAAGTGGCTGGCGGCATGGCGATGCCCTGCGGTTTGGGCTTCGTTTTGGGGCCTTTTTTCTCCAGTGAGTTGTACTTAGCAGGGTTGGGGAACGACTGAGGACGGGAGACGACGGGAGGCGGAGAGCTGAGGTTTCTCTGTCTGAATGAAGTGGAGCGAAGGACGTTGGGCTGGGCGTCCTTCACAGAATCTCTGTAAGATCTGATTGGAGATGCACCAAACATCAGGACAGGAGCAGACATGTTGGAGGATGACCTCTGGGAGACCTCTGACCTGTCCTGCTGAGGGTCAGCTGCCTCCTGGGGTTCAGGTCGATAAGGAACGTTCCTGTTGACGTCTCCATCCTTTGATCCGTCCAGCTGGAAGCTGCTGCGGCTTCTCTGGAGCGCCGAGGTGGGATCGGCTGGAAGCCTGGAGACCAAACACAAATTATTTATCAGTTAGAGACTTGACTTGCTGGATGTAGTTAAATTTACGTCCGGGAATTTAACGCATGCGCACAACACCGCAGAGCAAAAAGACGATTATTTTACTTGCCGTCCGTAACCATTAATGAAACCTGGAAATGTTGGGATTATTAATTTATTGCATCGAACCACAGCAGAGGGAAAAATAACGCAGAAAAGCCCGTTAAATAATAACTCAAATTCATGTTTTTCCACTCTGCGTCGGCTAAGCTGCATGCAGATCTGTTGCCATAGAAACTAACAGCAACACCACTTTATGTTTCAGGATTCAGTACCGAAAAACACTCAAAGATTTTCCACACAAATAGCAGATCATTCAGCCGTTAAAGTTTTTTACAGTTTTTAGGCTTGATGTTTATTTCTCTGAGGTAGATTAGCTACCGCTGCTATTAGCTAAGCTAACACAGTGGTGGTAGATTAGCTAATGCGAACACCTGCTGTACTGATGATTTGTCAGAGTTGGTGTTTTGGTCGCCTTTACTTAAATTTTTTATCTGAACCGAAACTCACCGGATCCCACAGCACATCTACATGTTAGAGTTGTCATAGTCCAGCTAGTATAGCTGAGCTACTTCCCTCTCCCTCATTATTTTTTCTTATTTAAAACTTTTTCCTAAGCTTTTCTAGTTGTCTTAGTGTTGAGAATTAGTAGCAAAGCACTGCGTCCTTTTACTTTTATATATCAAACGATTAAGGTTTTACATTGATAGCTTACCAGCTAACACCAATGCTAGTCTTCCTTAGCTAGCAGCTTTTTGCACACCGGCCATTGACATGGTTGGAAGATTTGACAAAGAGTAGAAATTGTTGTAAAATTAGAGCAGTAAACCTCAACATCCACCTTTCAGCATTAATTAATTCATTTATTTGCTAAATGTTCATAACTGATGTGTAAAACATTGGAAAGTGAAGCTTGGGAAGCTAAAGTCAGTGGTACTTGAAAGCAGCCAATCAAGAAGATCATTTATTTTCCTTGTTGCTGATTGGCTGAAGCTAAAAACAGCGCTGCTCCTTTGTGTTGCTCCATCCAGGCTTCCGTACCTGTGTTTCATGTACTCATTGCCGCCTCCTCTGTAGCTCATTGTCCTGTGGGTTTTGGTCCCTTTCGTGCTCCTTTCCAGCATATTTCTGAGGTCTTCCGCTCCACAGGGGGAGCTGCGACCTTTATCTGTCACCTGAGCCAGAAAATGAAAAGCTTCAGAAACAGAGTCTGCAGAGCAGAAAGGTGGTGAGTGTTTGGGTTTTACCCCCAGATGGGAGGATTTGCAGTAGGAGTTGGTGCTGAAGCTGCGCTGCTTCCCTCCGTCTCTCCGTCGCTCAAAGTGACTGACTTTCTCCAGAACCGACAGGCTGCGGGCCGGGCTCTGGCCGCCATCTGGGCCGTCGGGGACGGCGCAGCGCTGGACCTCGGCGAGGGCGATCTCCAGGCGGGTCAGAGGGTGATCGCTGTCCGGGTCTCTGTGGCTCCACTGGGCGGATGGATGCGGTGGCACCTGACCCTGGGCGACCCGGGACGACCCGGCTGGTTCTGACGGAACGGTGGGCGGCTCTCTGGGTCTAAAGAGACGAACAACATCAGAATCAACGGCTTGCAGCAGGTGTCCAAACCTTCACCATGTGGGTCAAAGAAAAACTTAGAATCAAGCAAATAAAGTTGCCTGATATTTATTGTAGATCCAGAACTTAAAGGGATTTTTACGACTGTTTAAGGGCCATTATACAACAACAATTTTTACCCTAAGTCTCTTTCTGTATTTATGGGACAATTTGCGGAATTTTTGAATTGCATTTGAGGGCCACACAGAATCAGTCGGAGGACCACCAGCAACCCCTGGGCCTTACTTTGGGCCCCTATGGTTTATAGAAAGGGAGTAGCAGTACCGGGTGTTGTCTCTGGACTCGCTGCTCCCCTGTGAGGATGCGGTTCTGAGGTCTGGGACCGAATGGACCGGAGTAATCCTGTGGTTCTGCTCTTGCTGTCCTTTCAGAAGAGGATCTTTGAGGGTCTGGCTGAGGTTCCAGTAAGGCCTGTGGGGTCCAGTCGGACCCTCGGATCCGCCTCCCGGGGTTTTCAGGTGCGGCTTATGGGTTTCAGTGTTCGACTCTGGTTGCTGGTGCCAACTGCAGACACAAGGCTTCGTAAATACGAGCAGAAACATCCAAAACCAGGAAACGAGTTGGTACATGAGGTCAAAGGTCACCTGTCCGCCTCAGGCAGTCTGGACCTGAGCTGTGATGATCCAGGTCCGGAGTACGAGGAGGGGAATACGGTGAGGAGCCGATGCCTTGGTGGCCATTTTCTGTGGTCCTATTGTCCCGGAGCGCCGGCTGCCAGCTGCCCTCCCTGGTCAGAGCCGTGAAGACTCCAGACGGGCCGGAGCCGGAGCCGGGCGACTGCGCGTACTGAGGCTCTGGCTGGGGAACCGGGTAAACGCCGGCAGGAAGAATGAGGCGGCTGGGCAGGGAGCTGGGCCCGGTCGGTGACGGGGGCTGGGAGAAGCCGGCCCCCTGCCTGGGCTTCGTGGTGGGACTGCTCTCCGGACTCTTCTCCATCACAGTGTGGAGCTGACCCTCAGCACCAAACGATGCTTTCGCTGAATCAGACGGAGACACGAGGGTCGGTCACTTCTCTCAAAACACTCTAGTAAAAACGGATTTGGTAAATGTCTATTGAAGTACTGAGTAACTGATCAAATATCAATCATTTAATATTTAAAAATGACATCATCAGACTGACCAAAATGTAACGTAAGTGGAAATTTTGGTATTTTAAGGACCAAAATGACAATAATTCATACAAGTAACAAAAAAAGCAAAATCAGGCAAAAGAAAATATTTCTAAATTTGTTTTTTTCAATAAAAAACTTAAGAAACTTTAACTAGTTACTACCCAACAACCCAACCCAAGTTCTGCCAAACGAGTGATTAATGACCTCAAACTCTGGAGGTGTTCAGTTTAGCTGCTCAGTGGACCAGTTGTAAACTTGTACATAATGAGTTTTGGTAAGAAATGCAACTGGCCGCCCCGCGGTGGCACAGGGATAATGAGTGACCTTGGCCCTTAGTCCTTGACACAAGGGTCACAGGTTCAAGTCCAGGCCTGATGACCGTTGCCCCTCTCTCATCATCCAGTTTTCTGTCTGTCTCAAATAAAGGAACCTTAGAACAACTTTTAGAAACAACTGTGCTCTGTCGATGAAGTGCGCAACAGAGTAGAGCGCAGAAAAGATGCATGTAGTGCATAAAAAACAATTAAGGCAAGTAAAGCCTGGCAGCCCTCCAGGCTTATAACACACTGGGGGAAACCATTCTATGTCTGTGTAACAAAAAATATACTGCATAGTTTTACATGTTAAACAGATCCATACGTTTAGTTTTTCATTCAAGTTTTTTTCCGTTGTAATGTGAGATTCCATTTAGACTAGCGGTTCTCAACATGGGCGGTACCGCCCCCCAGGGGCGTTCAGAGAACGGCAGGGGGCGCTGGCGGATATTTTTACAAAAGGGGGGCGCTGGGATGACTTAGGGGGTAAACTTTATACCTTAAATGCACAACAATACCAGTTTAGACTTTGAGCAACTTGGTAAAACTGTATTGTGTAACATTAAATGATGCTTGGCTGCAACATGGCGGCTCTTCTTCTATTCAGTGTGTTAACACCGGCGCTGTAAGTGGTTCGGTATGAAACAGGGGTGATGGAACAACACAGCACTTTTAAATTTCAGTAATCAGAATGCAGAAATGCCTTTTCCCCATCGATACGCTTCCGCTTCCCGACCGCCCTGCACCATATGCGGTAAAAAAAAAAGACGCGCACATTGTGCAAAACAGAGCGACGAACTAGATGTGAATTATGGCATAAAAACAGAGAATCTGACGCTGAACAATGAAAAAATCAACACATGATGTGAAACATGATGATTAGACGGAGCAGCAGGTGATGAGTTCAGCATCAATAAATGATAAAATAAATGTAGCAACAGGAAAGAAACTAAAGTGGACATAACAATAAACCAAGAGAGGATAATACTAATCAAAGGAAACTAAATGGAAATGAATAAAGAACAAAATGCAAGAATAAACTATGAAACTAAAGTAAATACAGAGAAATAAACTGGTATGGCAAGACCTTTCGAGCAATAATTAATACAGAGACTGTATGGCAAGAATAAACAGACACTGTTTCCAGATAAAAGGTAAAATAATATTGTTTTAGTGCCATGGGTTTGTTGAGACCATATGTAATACTGGGAATAAATTTATCTTACAGACCATAACAGTAAAGAACTGATCACTTATTTATGTTTTTAATTAGATTTGATATATTTATGTCTTCAATATTATTTTTCATGTCAGTGTTAATGTCATGAGGCTGAGACTCCATGACACTTTCAATTTGACTCATTAGGATTTGATTAAGAACCAGATTTGTTCTTTGTAATTTCTGTCCAGTAAAACTATTAATCTATAAATCAATAGTCTATATAAAGACATAATCCATGTTTCTGTCTCATATTTCTATGGCATTAAAAGGACCTGGAACTGTTGTTTTTCCACTGAAAGCTCTGGTTTGTACAGTAAATGCCATGTGGGTGAAATTTTATGGTTGATTCTCTGATGTCCCATTATCCTGAAGGCAGCACAGAGCTGCACCACCAGAAACTGACAGAAACACTGAAGAGAAGAAGAGCTATGATTAATGTAGTTACAGTTCTATCCATGTTTTAATGTTGCAGAGCTCAGTCGGTTTGCAAACAGTTCAAAGTTTAAACTGGCATGTTGAACATCTTTTATCTGGTCGTTTTGTGGAATAATTAACAACTAAAAAATAAGAATATTCTTCCTCTCTGATTGGCTGCTGTTACACCTACCAATTTTAGCTTGAATGTTCATTGCATTTTTCATAGACACCTGTGAAAATAATTTCTATTCCCATGACTTTTTGTTCTCTGGGAAATTATTTTTGATGATAAATACAGAAACAAGCATGAAAATCAAAACATCTACAATAGTGATAGTTATATTAATGATAAAATAATGATCAGTGCAAAGTAGCCTGCAAATTCTTTGGTGGGGGGCGATGAGGGACCTGGACAAGGGCTGGGGAACGCTGGGCCAAAAAAGGTCGAGAAACACTGATTTAGATGAAATGGTAATTTTCCTGTGCCACCATGCTCCAGTTTGTGCATCTCAGAGTAAACCAGTCTAGACCCGATCTGACTTCCAGAACCTCTCTGAGTGTCGATCTTGTGGGTTACCTGAGGCCACCGGGCCGCTGGAGTGATGCCAAGAGCTGCTCTGCAGAGACCTGCATGATAGAACCACAGATAAAATCAGATTTTATGACCTCAGAATAAAACACGATGCTCACCGGACCATACTCACCGTAGCGACCGGGCGTGATCCAGACTAGACCAGGAGTTTGGCCTCTCGTGGTTCCTGATGGCGGCGTAGCTGTCGCTGCGCCTCGGCGGAGCGGGCGCCCCCTTCAGGCTCTCGCAGGAGCTGCGACTGGCTGCCTGGCCCCAGATGGGCCCCACGCTGTGCCTGTTCGACGCCGGGATGCCACAACCTCTGCTGCCATTAGCGCCGCGGTAACAGACCCCGCCCACTGAGCCTGCAGCATCAGCAGAGACATGGGACAAAGTTCACCAGCAGACTCTAGGACTGCATCTCCCAGCATTCATAGCAAGACACCATTTAAACACAGAAGGTTCAACAACCGGAGAAAACAACTTTCTGACTGAAAATGAATGGTTTTAATATTCCAACGTTACTTTTCCGTCTTCCAGATACGAATGAGTCAATCGCTTCTTCTATGGATAATATCTGGCAGACTGTAGGCTGACTTAGCACAATGCTGCCCCCTTCTGGTCTAATTCATATAAGCCTCACCATGGCTATAACAGTTAAATATCAGTAATTACATATTAGCAATATAAACACATCTAACTTGTGTCAGAACATACTGAGGAATGCATGTTTCCAAGTTAAATTCCTGTAAATAACAAGATCATTTTCCATTTTCTTGAGATGCTAAATTAATTTCCTGACAGTTTTCTTGATGTTGATCAATTATTCTATAGATATTGGAATTGCTGCCAATTAATTAATAACACAAACACTGTGACTTCTGATTCCTAGCACACGTAAAAGCAGAAGGATGATTTCAGGAAGTTTCTGGGGTCAGAGAGCCTCTTTGGGGTCAGAGAGCCTCTGTGGGGTCAGGGAGCCTCTTTGGGGTCAGAGAGCCTCTTGGGGTCAGAGAGACTCTTGGAGTCAGAGAGACTCTTGGAGTCAGAGAGCCTCTTTGAGGTCAGAGAGCCTCTTGGAGTCAGAGAGACTCTTTGAGGTCAGAGAGCCTCTTGAGGTCAGAGAGCCCCTTGGAGTCAGAGAGACTCTTTGGAGTCAGAGAGACTCTTGGAGTCAGAGAGACTCTTGGAGTCAGAGAGCCTCTTTGAGGTCAGAGAGCCTCTTGGAGTCAGAGAGACTCTTTGAGGTCAGAGAGCCTCTTTGAGGTCAGAGAGCCTCTTGGAGTCAGAGAGACTCTTGGAGGTCAGAGAGACTCTTGGAGTCAGAGAGACTCTTGGAGTCAGAGAGCCTCTTTGAGGTCAGAGAGCCTCTTTGGGGTCAGAGAGCCTCTTGGGGTCAGAGAGACTCTTGGAGTCAGAGAGACTCTTGGAGTCAGAGAGACTCTTGGAGTCAGAGAGCCTCTTTGAGGTCAGAAGAGCTCTTGGAGTCAGAGAGACTCTTTGAGTCAGAGAGCCTCTTTGAGGTCAGAGAGCCTCTTGGAGTCAGAGAGACTCTTGGAGTCAGAGAGACTCTTGGAGTCAGAGAGCCTCTTTGAGGTCAGAGAGCCTCTTGGAGTCAGAGAGACTCTTGAGGTCAGAGAGCCTCTTTGGGTCAGAGAGCCTCTTGGAGTCAGAGAGACTCTTTGAGGTCAGAGAGCCTCTTGGGGTCAGAGAGACTCTTGGAGTCAGAGAGACTCTTTGAGGTCAGAGAGCCTCTTGAGTCAGAGAGACCTTTGGGGTCAGAGAGCCTCTTTGAGTCAGAGAGCCTCTTGAGGTCAGAGAGCCTCTTGGGTCAGAGAGCCTCTTGGAGTCAGAGAGACTCTTTGGGGTCAGAGAGCCTCTTGGAGTCAGAGAGACTCTTTGGGGTCAGAGAGCCTCTTGGAGTCAGAGAGACTCTTGGAGTCAGAGAGACTCTTGGAGTCAGAGAGCCTCTTGGAGTCAGAGAGACTCTTGGAGTCAGAGAGCCTCTTGGGGTCAGAGAGCCTCTGGGGGTCAGAGAGCCTCTGGGGGTCAGAGAGCCTCTTTGGAGTCAGAGAGCCTCTTGGGGTCAGAGAGCCTCTGGGGGTCAGAGAGCCTCTGGGGGTCAGAGAGCCTCTTTGGAGTCAGAGAGCCTCTTGGGGTCAGAGAGCCTCTGGGGGTCAGAGAGCCTCTTTGGGGTCAGAGAGACTCTTGGAGTCAGAGAGCCTCTTTGGGGTCAGAGAGCCTCTTGGGGTCAGAGAGACTCTTGGGGTCAGGCAGCATACCCTGGAGGTCTCTTGGCCCGGACCTGGGCCCGGTTCTGGACGAGTTCAGCTCCTGCTCTTGATTCCGGCCCTGCTGGGCATCGTAGACGGCGCGGACATATCGGATGTCGGCCTGCAGCATCTCTGTACTGCCGGCGCCTCTCTGCGGGACGGCATCCAGGGAGCAGGAGCGTTCCGGGCCGAAGGAGGGCGTGGAGGCCAGGTACTCGGGAATACTGGAGCTGGTGGAGAAGGAGGAGTAGGCCGAGTCCCGCTTGCTGTGCAGGAGGTCGATGCTGTTTGACCTGCAGCGCAGAAACAATCAGTGAGAAGCTCAACACAGAAATAAAGACAGAAACTGGACACATACTGAGCTTAATGGGATCATAATTGCCTATTAAACTGTAATATCTAATACCTAAACCACTATTAATGAAATGATCATTGATTAGTTACTGAAAACATCAGTTTGGATCAAATTTATCGTTTTAAGATCTGAAATCTGGAGTTAAAGTTTCCACCTGACAGATAAATGATCACTAATGAAGCAGATGAAAACAATCACATGAAGGAAAGTTATCTGAGATTATTGATAAATAATTTACTGATGCTCAGTATCAATAAAACCAGGTGTTTTTATCTGTTTATTTACATTTAATGATTAATGATCAGTCATCAATCATTGTCTTAGTGTTTCATAAACAACCAGAAAATGTTTCTTTTCTCACTTTTAGAGTAAAAGGAACTTTAACAAAACTGCATGGAGTTTGCATGGAGTTTGCATGTTCTCCCTGTGCATGCGTGGGTTTTCTCCGGGTACTCCGGTTTCCCCCCACAGTCCAAAAACATGACTGTCAGGTTAATTGGTCTCTCCAAATTGTCCCTAGGTGTGCATGGTTGTTTGTCCTGTGTGTCTCTGTGTTGCCTTGCGACAGACTGGCGACCTGTCCAGAGTGACCCCTGACCCCGCCTCTCGCCCGGAACGCCAGCCGGAGATCGGCACCAGCAACCCTCCCGACCCCATTAAGGGACAAGGGTGTCAAGAAAATGGATGGATGGATGATCAGTCATCAATCATTGTCTTAGTGTTTCATAAACAACCAGAAAATGTTTCTTTTCTCACTTTTAGAGTAAAAGGAACTTTAACAAAACTGGAATCAGACGTATCACCACACAGCTGACACATCTGATAACCAGGGTCCCAGGGTTGATTTAACTCCCACAGAGTTGATATTAATCACTTTTTCAGTGTTTATATAGTCCACACTCTTCAGAGTTAAATTAACATTATTGCTGGGCATTTTAATGAAGAAAACAAAAAAATTCTAACTCAGATTCTGAAAACTTCTGAAACTTCATCAGAAACATCAGGTGTGTGTGTGTGCACACGTTTGTTTATAATACCTTGTGAGGACGATTTTCCTGACATATACTACGTCATGGGGACCAATTGCTCCTTGTGGGACAGATGCCTGGTCCCCACAAGGGGAAACCCTGTTTTAGGGTCAGGGGTCAGATTTAGGACTTGCGTTTTGGTTAGGGTTTGGGTTAAGTATGTGATGGTTAGGGTTAGGAAAAGGGTAAAGGTCAGGTTTAGACTATAGAAATGAATGGAAGTCAACGGTAAGTCCCCACAAAGATAGCCACGCAAACGTGTGTGTGTGTGTGTGTGTGTGTGTGTGTGTGTGTGCTGGTGGATCTTTGGATAAAACTTGTTTTTCATTCAGTGGAAAAAAACAAGAAATTTTACTGAAGTAAAAGTAAAAAGTAAATTTTTTAAGTACAATTTAAAAAAAAAGTCACTGCATTAAATGTAACTAGTTGGTTATATTTATATAATTCCTGCAACATTCACGTCACAATCAGCTCAAATATGTTATAAGTCATATTATAGTCTAATTCATACTGGAACTGAGTAAATGTAACTGGTTTCTACCCAGTTACTCTGCTGACGTTTAGATGTTTATATTTAAAGATTTTCCTTCCTGTCAGAAACTTGATTTGGTTCTGGTTGTTTTCTGGACCTGGCAGAGGAAAGCTGCTGGCAGGACGAGTAGGCTGGGTTGGGCCCAGTCTGGCTGCGGTGGCCCAGTGGGAGCTGCTGCGTCACTGGGTGGTGATGGGAGGACTGGGCCGGGTCCAGGCTCTCCATGCTGCCCCTGGAGCTGTACTGGTCTGGACTCTTCCTCAGGTAGCCGCCGCTGGGGTCAAACCCGGCCGACAGGTCGGTGGTGGAGGCACTGGGAGGCGGAGGGAGAAAAAACACAAAAATATGGATCCAAAGGGAAATAAATATGTAAATATAACACAAACTGAAAACTGGATGCTTTTATTTTAACACAGCAAACGTCATAAAGCTGCTATGACACTTTAAGGCCATTGTAGAGAAATAAAGGTGTAAATTTCTGCCAAAAAAATATCAGAAATTTTCTACAAAAAATATGGAAATTTCATGAAAAATTTTCATTTTTTTTCTAGGAAAATTCTGAGATTAATCACTAAATATCTGAAGTTTTGTTGGAAATTCACTTCACATTTTATTTTATAATGTCATACAATAAATACCCATTTTGAAAAAAAAAAACAAACTAATAATAAAAAAAGGAGTGACTTATTTGATTGATTTTAGGTTTGAATTTTTGTGACAGAAAATATTCTCAGTAGTTTGATAATGGATGAAACCAGATTAAATAATTATAATGATTTATTATTTGTATTATTCCTGTAGTTGGTTATTTTCCTCTGATTTGTTTCTCCAGTGGAAACTCTCCTCACATTGACTGTGTTTCCTCAGTTTGTGTGGATCAATAATCTATAATCATCTCTGTGTTTGCTGCTCGTCTGAAAGAGCTTCAGGAATGTAAATGTGTCGACGTCACAGTTTGACCCAGCAGTTCCGTCGGCCGGACACAATGTGATTACGGCTCCAGGAGCAGGACAGAGTTCCAGTCCCAACGTTTCCCTCCATGTTTTCATCTTTTCTCCAATCGAGGAAGACGAGGCTCTTTGGGATGAAACGTGATTAGAAACCAGCAGGATTGAGCCTCAGACGTCTTCAGGAGTTTTTTTATTTTTTGTTTTTAAGAAACACGAAGAGCTGCAGCTTCTCTGAACTTTATCAGCTAATTCATCCAACTGTTTTGACATAAATCAGTTACTTTGTGGAGAAACATTAAAATCTGAATCCTAAAAGCAGAAATAGAAACAAACATCATTCCTAGTGACCATCGTTGTAAAAACTATTAGTTTTAATTTTGATTACAATATAAAATACAGTTTAAAAACTCTGAGATGGAAACTCAGGTTTTAATATTTTTCCCCAAAACTGCCTAGAATTTTTTCAAATCATAAAATCTGGTTTTTATTAAAGGATCTTCAGAGTTTTTACTGTTTGCTTTACTTTATGTTTGTCCAATACCATAATGTCTTTGAATAAATGTTTTATTTTTATTACACTTAAATGTTAACTGTAAATCATTCTGGCAGGAACAGGCCGCCTGTCACTAAACTGGGGCAAAATTAAATCTGTACATTCAGGCCTAAGGTACATTTCTGAATGTTTTTTTATACTTTATTATATATATATATATATTTAATTAAAAAAAATTAAAGGTAGAGTAAATTTCCACCAAATACTTCAGAAGTTTAGTGATTAATCTAAGAAATTATACAGAAAAAACTGGAAATTTTCTGAGTTTAAAAGGGAAAAAAAATAATTTGAAACTCAGCCATTTCTCAAAATTTCAGAGTTTTTGGCAGAAATTGAATCATTTTTTCTCTACAATGGCATTAATAACAGTTTTTGCTGTATTAAAATAAAAGCATCTTGATTTCAGTTTTTTTTAGATGGATTGAATAAATTTATTTTCAGTAGTAACAGAATTTGGGTGACTTTCTTTAAAAACACCTGCTGTATTTAGCAACGTTTAATTAAAAATAAAAGCTGATTAGGGTCCAGCAAATTTGGCTTTTCAGGAAAATGTCTTGGTTTTACTTTTTGTTAAAATTTGGTTATAAAAACATGAAAACTTTTTAAGAAAATTATGCTAGTAATTTTTTACCCTGATAATAAATTAAAACTCTCCATCTGCATCTATGAGCCAAACTTGTATAATTTCTGAATTGCAGTTGGGGGGCCACACAAAATCAGCTGAAGGGCCAGAAATGGCCCCAGAGCCGCACTTTGGACACTCTGCTTTACAATGACGTGACACTTTGGATAAAAAGTCAAATTATCTCTGATTAACTGATCAGAATCCTGGTCATTTAATAAATGTAGATGAAAAACAGTTGAAAGTGACCTGGTGGGGTAACTGTGGTTTCTGTGGGGTAAATGATGGACCGTTTCTGACCTGGTGGGGTAACTGTGGTTTCTGTGGGGTAAATGATGGACCGTTTCTGACCTGGTGGGGTAACTGTGGTTTCTGTGGGGTAAATGATGGACCGTTTCTGACCTGGTGGGGTAACTGTGGTTTCTGTAGGGTAAATGATGGGCCGTTTCTGACCTGGTGGGGTAACTGTGGTTTCTGTAGGGTAAATGATGGGCCGTTTCTGACCTGGTGGGGTAACTGTGGTTTCTGTGGGGTAAATGATGGGCTGTTTCTGACCAGGTGGGGTAACTGTGGTTTCTGTGGGTAAATGATGGGCCGTTTCTGACCTGGTGGGGTAACTGTGGTTTCTGTGGGGTAAATGATGGGCTGTTTCTGACCAGGTGGGGTAACTGTGGTTTCTGTGGGGTAAATGATGGGCCGTTTCTGACCTGGTGGGGTAACTGTGGTTTCTGTGGGGTAAATGATGGGCCGTTTCTGACCTGGTGGGGTAACTGTGGTTTCTGTGGGGTAAATGATGGGCCGTTTCTGACCTGGTGGGGTAACTGTGGTTTCTGTGGGGTAAATGATGGGCCGTTTCTGACCTGGTGGGGTAACTGTGGTTTCTGTGGGGTAAATGATGGGCCGTTTCTGACCTGGTGGGGTAACTGTGGTTTCTGTGGGGTAAATGATGGGCCGTTTCTGACCTGGTGGGGTAACTGTGGTTTCTGTGGGGTAAATGATGGGCCGTTTCTGACCTGGTGGGGTAACTGTGGTTTCTGTGGGGTAAATGATGGGCCGTTTCTGCCCTGGCGGGGTAACTGTGGTTTCTGTGGGGTAAATGATGGGCCGTTTCTGACCTGGCGGGGTAACTGTGGTTTCTGTGGGGTAAATGATGGGCTGTTTCTGACCTGGCGGGGTAACTGGTTTCTGTAGGGTAAATGATGGGCTGTTTCTGACCTGGTGGGGTAACTGTGGTTTCTGTGGGGTAAATGATGGGCTGTTTCTGACCTGGTGGGTTAACTGTGGTTTCTGTGGGGTAAATGATGGACCGTTTCTGACCTGGTGGGGTAACTGTGGTTTCTGTGGGGTAAATGATGGACCGTTTCTGACCTGGTGGGGTAACTGTGTTTTCTGTGGAGTAAATGATGGACCGTTTCTGACCTGGTGGGGTAACTGTGGTTTCTGTGGGGTAAATGATGGGCCGTTTCTGACCTGGTGGGGTAACTGTGGTTTCTGTGGGGTAAATGATGGGCTGTTTCTGACCTGGTGGGGTAACTGTGGTTTCTGTGGGGTAAATGATGGGCTGTTTCTGACCTGGTCGGGTAACTGTGGTTTCTGTGGGGTAAATGATGGACCGTTTCTGACCTGGTGGGGTAACTGTGGTTTCTGTGGGGTAAATGATGGACCGTTTCTGACCTGGTGGGGTAACTGTGTTTTCTGTGGAGTAAATGATGGACCGTTTCTGACCTGGTGGGGTAACTGTGGTTTCTGTGGGGTAAATGATGGGCCGTTTCTGACCTGGTGGGGTAACTGTGGTTTCTGTGGGGTAAATGATGGGCTGTTTCTGACCTGGTGGGGTAACTGTGGTTTCTGTGGGGTAAATGATGGACCGTTTCTGACCTGGTGGGGTAACTGTGGTTTCTGTGGGGTAAATGATGGACCGTTTCTGACCTGGTGGGGTAACTGTGTTTTCTGTGGGGTAAATGATGGACCGTTTCTGACCTGGTGGGGTAACTGTGGTTTCTGTGGGGTAAATGATGGGCCGTTTCTGACCTGGTGGGGTAACTGTGGTTTCTGTGGGGTAAATGATGGACCGTTTCTGACCTGGTGGGGTAACTGTGGTTTCTGTGGGGTAAATGATGGACCGTTTCTGACCTGGTGGGGTAACTGTGGTTTCTGTGGGGTAAATGATGGACCGTTTCTGACCTGGTGGGGTAACTGTGGTTTCTGTGGGGTAAATGATGGGCTGTTTCTGACCTGGTGGGGTAACTGTGGTTTCTGTGGGGTAAATGATGGACCGTTTCTGACCTGGTGGGGTAACTGTGGTTTCTGTGGGGTAAATGATGGGCCGTTTCTGACCTGGTGGGGTAACTGTGGTTTCTGTGGGTAAATGATGGGCCGTTTCTGACCTGGTGGGGTAACTGTGGTTTCTGTGGGGTAAATGATGGGCCGTTTCTGACCTGGTGGGGTAACTGTGGTTTCTGTGGGGTAAATGATGGGCCGTTTCTGACCTGGTGGGGTAACTGTGGTTTCTGTGGGGTAAATGATGGGCCGTTTCTGACCTGGTGGGGTAACTGTGGTTTCTGTGGGGTAAATGATGGGCCGTTTCTGACCTGGTGGGGTAACTGTGGTTTCTGTGGGGTAAATGATGGGCCGTTTCTGACCTGGTGGGGTAACTGTGGTTTCTGTGGGGTAAATGATGGGCCGTTTCTGCCCTGGCGGGGTAACTGTGGTTTCTGTGGGGTAAATGATGGGCCGTTTCTGACCTGGCGGGGTAACTGTGGTTTCTGTGGGGTAAATGATGGGCTGTTTCTGACCTGGCGGGGTAACTGGTTTCTGTAGGGTAAATGATGGGCTGTTTCTGACCTGGTGGGGTAACTGTGGTTTCTGTGGGGTAAATGATGGGCTGTTTCTGACCTGGTGGGTTAACTGTGGTTTCTGTGGGGTAAATGATGGACCGTTTCTGACCTGGTGGGGTAACTGTGGTTTCTGTGGGGTAAATGATGGACCGTTTCTGACCTGGTGGGGTAACTGTGTTTTCTGTGGAGTAAATGATGGACCGTTTCTGACCTGGTGGGGTAACTGTGGTTTCTGTGGGGTAAATGATGGGCCGTTTCTGACCTGGTGGGGTAACTGTGGTTTCTGTGGGGTAAATGATGGGCTGTTTCTGACCTGGTGGGGTAACTGTGGTTTCTGTGGGGTAAATGATGGGCTGTTTCTGACCTGGTCGGGTAACTGTGGTTTCTGTGGGGTAAATGATGGACCGTTTCTGACCTGGTGGGGTAACTGTGGTTTCTGTGGGGTAAATGATGGACCGTTTCTGACCTGGTGGGGTAACTGTGTTTTCTGTGGAGTAAATGATGGACCGTTTCTGACCTGGTGGGGTAACTGTGGTTTCTGTGGGGTAAATGATGGGCCGTTTCTGACCTGGTGGGGTAACTGTGGTTTCTGTGGGGTAAATGATGGGCTGTTTCTGACCTGGTGGGGTAACTGTGGTTTCTGTGGGGTAAATGATGGACCGTTTCTGACCTGGTGGGGTAACTGTGGTTTCTGTGGGGTAAATGATGGACCGTTTCTGACCTGGTGGGGTAACTGTGTTTTCTGTGGGGTAAATGATGGACCGTTTCTGACCTGGTGGGGTAACTGTGGTTTCTGTGGGGTAAATGATGGGCCGTTTCTGACCTGGTGGGGTAACTGTGGTTTCTGTGGGGTAAATGATGGACCGTTTCTGACCTGGTGGGGTAACTGTGGTTTCTGTGGGGTAAATGATGGACCGTTTCTGACCTGGTGGGGTAACTGTGGTTTCTGTGGGGTAAATGATGGACCGTTTCTGACCTGGTGGGGTAACTGTGGTTTCTGTGGGGTAAATGATGGGCTGTTTCTGACCTGGTGGGGTAACTGTGGTTTCTGTGGGGTAAATGATGGACCGTTTCTGACCTGGTGGGGTAACTGTGGTTTCTGTGGGGTAAATGATGGGCCGTTTCTGACCTGGTGGGGTAACTGTGGTTTCTGTGGGGTAAATGATGGGCCGTTTCTGCCCTGGTGGGGTAACTGTGGTTTCTGTGGGGTAAATTATGGGCCGTTTCTGACCTGGCGGGGTAACTGTGGTTTCTGTGGGGTAAATGATGGACCGTTTCTGACCTGGTGGGGTAACTGTGGTTTCTGTGGGGTAAATGATGGGCCGTTTCTGACCTGGTGGGGTAACTGTGGTTTCTGTGGGGTAAATGATGGGCTGTTTCTGACCTGGTCGGGTAACTGTGGTTTCTGTGGGGTAAATGATGGGCCGTTTCTGACCTGGTGGGGTAACTGTGGTTTCTGTGGGGTAAATGATGGATCGTTTCTGACCTGGTGGGGTAACTGTGGTTTCTGTGGAGTAAATTATGGGCCGTTTCTGACCTGGCGGGGTAACTGTGGTTTCTGTAGGGTAAATGATGGGCCGTTTCTGACCTGGTGGGGTAACTGTGGTTTCTGTGGGGTAAATGATGGGCCGTTTCTCACCTGGCGGGGTAACTGTGGTTTCTGTGGGGTAAATGATGGACCGTTTCTGACCTGGTGGGGTAACTGTGGTTTCTGTGGGGTAAACGATGGGCCGTTTCTGACCTGGTGGGGTAACTGTGGTTTCTGTGGGGTAAATGATGGGCTGTTTCTGACCTGGTCGGGTAACTGTGGTTTCTGTGGGGTAAATGATGGGCCGTTTCTGACCTGGTGGGGTAACTGTGGTTTCTGTGGGGTAAATGATGGACCGTTTCTGACCTGGTGGGGTAACTGTGGTTTCTGTAGGGTAAATGATGGGCTGTTTCTGACCTGGTGGGGTAACTGTGGTTTCTGTGTGGTAAATGATGGGCTGTTTCTGACCTGGCGGGGTAACTGTGGTTTCTGTGGGGTAAATGATGGACCGTTTCTGACCTGGTGGGGTAACTGTGGTTTCTGTGAGGTAAATGATGGGCTGTTTCTGACCTGGTGGGGTAACTGTGGTTTCTGTAGGGTAAATGATGGGCTGTTTCTGACCTGGTGGGGTAACTGTGGTTTCTGTGGGGTAAATTATGGGCCTTTTCCAACCTGGCGGGGTAACTGTGGTTTCTGTAGGGTAAATGATGGGCTGTTTCTGACCTGGTGGGGTAACTGTGGTTTCTGTGTGGTAAATGATGGGCCGTTTCTGACCTGGCGGGGTAACTGTGGCCCCAGACGGGGCCCATCGACTCCATCTGCTCCAGGTCCAGTTGATCGTCACTGAGTTTGGTCGCGTGCCAGGAATGAGGGCGAGACGCCGGATCACTGCGTCTGAGGAGGCGAATCGTGAGGCTAAAAGTTAGCACTGGGTTATACGGAGTCACATTTACCCCAAAATTGATCTCAAAATAAAACAACATCTGTGTATTAGATTGATGAGGCAACCTGTGAAAAAAAATGTATAAGGTTTTCTTCTCCACAAAGCCAGAAATGTATTTTCCTCAAAATGATTGAAGAATTCATTAAAATTTTTAAAATGTTCTGGAAATGAGTGAAAAACTAAAAAATCTGCCAAAATTAAAAATAAGACGGAAAAATAAATTTTTATTTTAAGTTTTCTTTCTAAATTTTTTTCATTATTTAGTTGAACATTTAAAGATTTTTGGTACATTTTAGTTTACTAATAGAGTTATTGGGTTATAAATACATATTGTTTTGTCTCTTCCTCTTCTCCAGGTTTTGGCAGCGTTACTCCTCCATACAGAACAATGGTTTATTTCCTTACTGGGAATACATTTTCGTAATATATGGATCCAGTTCATTATCTTCTGCTGTGGTATTTAATTAAAGTTTTCTGTCTTAGTTCTTTTAATTGTTCCGTTGAACATTTTTTATACATTTTGCCTTAATAATTCTGTTATTCACATGTTGGTATATAGGGTTTTGTTGCCCTTCCATCAGGTTAAGTAACAATCTGTTACTCAGCAGCTGCTGAATCAGCATCTTTCATGAAGCGCTGAAATGTTTCCTCGTCTGTTTTTCCACCCTTGTTAGGAAATCTTTGACTGATCTTGTGACGATACGTGAGTCAGGCTGTAGTGTTCAATTAAATGAGGGTGGCGCCTGAGGCCTGCATGTGAACGCACCGGCATCCAATCACAGCAGAAACCTTCGTAGCGTCAGCCGGACACCATGTCTGATTAACTGCAGGCTGCAGTGACATCATGGTGGCAGCCCTCCAGCGCTACGGTTACAAAGCAGCCGTTGTTTCAGCCGGCGTAACGTCCAGCGCTGACGACCCGAGTCACGCTTTCTGTTCCTGAAATGTTTGTCTGTTTGCACCCTGAACAGATCCACGTTCACACAACCAGATGTTTTAAAGCGCTGCAGGGAGCTTAGCCGCTAAAAGGAGCTTATTATCAGAGCAGAAGGAGGAGAATTTATGTTTCAGTTAAATATCAGAGCACAAAGACATCAGAATGGATGTAATACACAGAAACACCAACATGTATGAAGAAAACAAAGATAATCTGCTCTAAAGTAACCTGGAGGTCGTCATGTCTGTGAGCTAAAACATCTCTGATAAGATCTGAGGCCCAAAGCAGAGCTGCTGGATTTACAAGAAGAAAACTGGTTATAAAATGTAAACAGGAACATTCAGCATCATAAAACCAAAACAAACCGGATCCAGTTTGGAAAGAGTCAAGAAATCACAGAAATAATTTGGGTTATTTAGTCAATGGAGGAAACTAAGGGGTTTAATTAATCAAAAACACATTTTCACCACATTATTCATTTATAATTGTCAGTTTGGAGATAAATATTCATTAGCAAACTAAATATTTAACTTTCTAACTGAGTATTTAGCTTTAAGCTAAATATTCAGATTGTGATCTAAACATTTAACCCCAAATTAAATATTTAGCTCTGAGCTAGCTAAATATTTGGCAATTTATGCTCATCATCAAGTAAATTGCCATATTATCTAAATATTTAGCTCTGAGCTAACTAATTTGTTAGCTAAATATTTAATTTAGCTAAATATTTAGTTAAATAAAGTTAGTAAGCTAAAAATTAAAGTTCACTAACTTAATATTTAACCTAACACTAAATATTTAGCTTCAAATTAAATGTTTATCTTGCTAACAAAACAGTTTGAAACTACATGTTTATTATGCTAATTAGTATTTAGCTTGCTCTTTACGTATTTAGCTCTAAACTAAATAGTTAGCCAGCTAAATATTCTGTTAAATATTTACAGTGGTGCAGTTGGTAGAGCTGTTGCCTTGCAGCAAGAAGGTTCTGGGTTCAATTCCCAGCCGGTCTTTCTGCATGGAGTCTCCATGTTCTCCCTGTGCATGCGTGGGTTTTCTCCAGGTACTCCAGTTTCCTCCCACAGTCCAAAATCATGACTGTTAGGCTAATTGGCCTAGATGTGAGTGTGTGTGCATGGTTGTGTGTCTCTGTGTTGCCCTGCGACAGATGGGTGACTCTGTCTCTTGCCCAGAACGTTAGCTGGAGATACCAGCACCTCCTGACCCCACTAAGGAACAAGGGTGTGAAGAAAATGGATGGATATTTAGCTTTATTTAAACAAAACATTTACCTTGCTAGATAAATATTTAGCATGCAGCTAAATAGTTAGCAATCTAAAACGAAATATTTAGCATGCTAATTAGGTATTTAGTTTGAAACTGTGGCATTTATGGTAAAAATCTGACTAAATAATGAACTCCTATTTTCTCCTCACAGGTTAATTAACCCAAATTATCGCTGTTAATGTTTGACTGTCTAACTTCTTTACTTATTTGTATAGCACATTTCAGCAGAAAGGCATTTCAAAGTGCTTTACATGACTACAATTAAAACAGCATGTGACAGTGAATAAACAGTGTGGAAGAGAAAGAGATTTTAAAAAAGAAACAATCAGAAAGAGAACTAAAAAGAAATTAAAAAATAAAGAAAACCATTAGATTTTTAAAAGAGTTTTAGTCAAAACGCTGTTTAACAAGGATTCTCAAACCTCTAAAGAATAAATAAATAAATAATTGAAAAGGTAAAAACATCTCTGTTTAACAAGAACTCTAGCCTTTATAACTTAAACACTTCTTTAGTCAAACCGCCATTTGACAAGGCCTTAAACGAGAAAGAGATTTTTAAAAAGATTAAAAAAGACAAAAAGATAAAAACATTATTAAAATTAAAAAGTAAAATTAGCTGCACCGCTAATTTTAGCGGTGCAGCCATGTTTAGCTAACAGCCTGTCAGATGTGCTGTGTTTTAGCGCGGTTATCAGAGCAGCGGCGCTAATCTCAGCCTGACCATCGTCACATTCCTCCTGTCCTGCGGCTCGGTCATTTATCCAGAGATAAACAGGAAGCGGTTTTATCTGCGGCTGGAGACGGAGGACATGAAAGCTAGCATGTCTGTGAGCCACCTGGGGAGCGACAGGACGTGACTGGAGAACCTCAAAACGCTTTATCTGCTCAGATCCTCACAGACTGAAACTACCACAAAACAACAACTTTCTGTTGACTTGTTTACAAATTATGACTACTTTATAAGTCTGTTCTGCTAAAGTATTCACACCGTTTTACCGTTTTCACATTTTGAACGTGAGTCACAAATTTTAACTTTTAACTAAACCATAATTATCATTTCCCTTTCACCATTTTTTCTCACTTAAATCTGAAAAGTGTGGCATGCTTTTATACTCAGCCCACGAGTCAACACTGCAGTTTGATTTGGGTTTGGACATCCTTCTTTCTCACAGCATCACCATTCAAAACGACTCTTAAGAAACTTGGATGATATGATTTAACATTTAATTTACCAAATAAAGTAATTTTGAATTGAATGGTGACAGGAGGCGGGGCCAAGTGCTCTCAATCAACCTCCTGTACTTGATGCTCAATGTGCTAATAGTGAAGAAACGACTCACTGTTACAGGGAAACTGTTTATTTGCAGTGCTTATAGTGTCTGCATTCATGACAGCTTATGCTAGCTGTGCAGTGCAGCAGAGAAACAACCAATCCTGGCTCTGATTGGTTGCTTCTATTCAAACCACTTTGAATTGCCTTGTTGCTGAAAATGTGCTATAAATAAAATTACCTTACCTTTCTAGATAACTTAATTTTTAAATTGTGACAGTTTCAACAAATATGGAAAAATATTTTTCATAAAAGTTTCATGCTGCAGCTTTAATGCTGAATTATGTTTTAGTTTTTTTTACATTAGCTGAATATTGACAAAGTAATGAAACTGCAACTATTGATCATTTATCGGGAACTGAACAGATATGAATATTGTATCGGTTTCTAGTTTGGGTGGAGGCCCCCAGTGATCATCCGCTCCGGGCCCCAGAGAGGCTCCGTCCGGCCCTGGCTCCGGCCGTTTACCTGGACGTGAAGCGCAGCACCTTGGAGATGAGGCCGGTGGTCAGCTTGTTGACGCTGGTCTCCGACGGCGACCGGCACAGCGCGCCGTCGGAGCGGCCCAGCTCCAACTTCCTCTGCTTCTTCCTCAGCTTCCTGCGGTAAAAAACCTCCAGCAGCTCCATCGCTCCGAGCCGCTTCTCCTCCTCTACGGGCCAGTCACTCAGATCATCACCGAGGAATCCTGACCGGAAATTACTTCTCCAAAATGAAGCTTGTTTTTGCTGCCAAAATCTGAAACTGCTGTCAGAAAAACTTTTCCAGCTCAAAGTCCGATCCCGTCTGGTCCGGTGTGACTCTGACCGCCCCGCTCCAGTCCGCAGCTTATTAAGCAAATGGAGCAATTAGGCCTCCGTATGATTAAAGCATGAAGTAAACATCAGACGTCCAGCAGCAGGGAGGACAGATGGGAGACAGGGGAGGACATGATGGCGCTCAGATAGGTTGGGTGGAGAAACAGAGGAAATACTGAAGCAGATAAGAGACAGAGAGAGAGAGAGAGAGAGAGAGAGAGAGAGAGAGAGAGAGAGAGAGAGAGGATAAAGAAAAGATAAAACTGGGAAGGTGATGAGGAAGATGAGGAGGAGGAGGAAGAGACGAACAAAGGGAGGATTTAGCTGGACAGCCGGAGGAAGAGTCTCATGATGCAGGACGAACAATGATCTGATTATTACTGACGACTCCAAAAACAGACGCAAACAAACAAAAAGACCTTCGATGAAAGTTCAGCAAACACGTCAATTCAGAGAAAATACAGAAAAATGATCATGAATACAGAGAGTCTGAAAGAGACAATTTGGTTCAATTAGCAGAAAAATCTGGTTTCACTACAGAAACACGTCAGATACGTTACAGCTAAATATTTAGATTAGACACTGAAAATGTGTCTAATCTAAATATTAGACACATTATATTTAGCTATGAAACTAAATATAAAAATTGTGATTTAAAATTAAATATTAAAGATAATATTAATTATAAACTAATTTAGTAAGCTAAATATTTATTTCCCAAACAAATTAAACTATTTGAAAACTAAATATTTAGATCTATGCTACAGAGTAAAGCTACAACTACTGATTATTGATTATCAATTATTTGGGCAATTAATCAATAAATTGGATTAAAATATGGTCACATTCTGCAGATTTTCAGTTTAACCACTGAAGACCTTTTTAAACAATAAACATCGGAGAGGTCAAAGGTCACATGTGGGGAACCCCAAGGTTCAATCCTAGGACCCCTTCTCTTCAATATTTACATGCTCCCACTGGCTCAGGTTATAACAGGAAATAAGATCAGCTACCATAACTATGATACACAGCTCTACATCACGATGTCACCAGACCTTTGACCCCATCCAGTCACTGAATAGATGCTTAGAACAGATCAATGTGTGGATGTGCCAAAACTTTCTCCAGCTGAACAGAAACAAAACTGAAGTTATTATCTTTGGACCTAAAGAGGAACGAACCAGAGTCGATGCGAGCTTCAGTTACTACAACTACAAACCAGCGATCAGCCCGAAACCTGGGAGTAGTGATGACCTCTGACCTGAACCTTCAGAGTCACATCAAATCAGTCACAAAGTCTCTATTCTATCATCTGAAGAACATCTCCAGGATTAGAGGACTAATGTCTCAGATCTAGAGAAGATCATCCATGCGTTTATCTTTAGCTGTATTGATTTACTGCAACAGCGTCTTCACTGGTCTGACTAATAAATCAATCAAACAGCTGCAGCTGATCCAGAAGCTGCTGCTGCTGCTGTTCTGACTAAAACCAGGAAGATGGAGACATAACACCAGTTTTAAAGTCCCTCCACTGGCTCCCTGTAGCTCAGAGAATAGACTTTAAAATACTGTTGTTAGTTTATAAATCACTGAACAGTTTATCACCACAATACCTTAAAGATTGATGTTTTTATGTTTTTATTTTTACTTTTCATCTAGCTATTAACTTCTTTTTATTTCTCTTTCACACTGTCTATGTAACCCCCCCTGGAAAACGTGAATCTATATCTAGGGGCGTGAGGATCCTTGTTAAATGGCGTTTTAACTAAAACTCTGAGGGAATTTTAGTTAAAACGCTTAGCTGAAGTCCTACAAAGGGTGCGGGTTTTAATGTTTTTATCTTTTTTCTTTTCCTTTTTAAAAATTCTTTTTGTCTTTCTGTTTATTCAATACCACATGCTGTATTTATTTTAATTATGTAAAGCACTTTGAAATACCTTGCTGCTGAAATGTTCTATACAAATAAAATTTGATTGATTAATCCGATTAATCGTTTCAGTAATAGTCCTTTACAGTTTCTCTCATTGATAATCAGTTAATTCCTTTTTTTTTTTCTTCAAAATGGCGTTTTTAAATGACTTTATCTGTGAAATAATCCAGTTAAATTCCCAATATTAGATTATTGATTAGACTGATCCAGATGCATTCTGGAAGAATCTGTGAGCTCTAAGAGGAAAAGAGTCAAAATGATTCAGGTTTGGTTTAGAAAATCACATACAGAGGATTTTAACGACTCATAAAACACACATTCCTCTAAAATAATTAATCATTTCTGTAATTATGTACTAAGTAATTACAGTCAGTGAAGGCCAACAGAACCGTCTTCCTGTTTGGGTGATCCAAGTCACTCAAAGAACCAGCAGTAAATATTTCACTTTTCTGTTGGAAACCACAAACAGGACAACTGCAGGGTGTGCCATTTGATCCGCTTATCTGTTGCCATGGGAAACAGATGCAGCCCATAATAATCTGCCCTCTGATCTGCACGGAAACCAAGACTCAGAAACCTAAAGTTCTGGTTAAAACCGACCCGGTCCGCTCGGTCTGGTCCGCGATTTCCTGTCCGTACAAACAAGTAAAACAAATTCAGAAAAAAAATAATTACAGTCAAATTATGAATGAAGTACGATTTATTACCATCTGAAAGGAGGAACCTAATTATAGAGGAAGAGGAGAAGAAGAACCGGTCCAGAAATAAATTAAACTGAGATGGAAAAGCAAACCTTAAAATATTTAACAAAGTTAGCGAAACAACAAAAATAATAAATGATAAAAATAATTTATCATTTATTAACCACATTTCTGCTTTAATCTGATTTTCTTGCAAATAAAACCACAAACATCCAACAGATTTTACAATAAAGTGATTTCCTGTTTGTGTTTTAAATATAAAAATAAAACTGTATGAATGATTTTATTATAATTTATGTTTTACATTTATGATCATTTATGGATAATTTTTTCACAAAAATATGATAATTTTGTTAATTTTAATACTTTAAAAAATGAATTACTGAGCTAATAAAACAAAAAAGGTAAATCAATTTATTTTAAAAACCCTGGAAAATGATCGAATTTTAAGAATGAAGTCAAAAATACAATTCAATATTGACTTTATTCTTGTAATTTTATGACTTTATATTTGTATTTTGATTATTTTAGTGTTGTATTTTTATCATTTTTGTCATGATTTCAGCCCTTCAGCTCTACCCTGACTGTGCTGATTACTGATTGCCCTCACCTGCACTGTGCTGCTCCCTATTTAAACAGCTGCTGGTCACCAGCTCAGTGGAGATTGTCTGTTGCCACAGTAACAGCGGTCAAGCCTTGTTTCATGTTCTGAGTCTCCTGGTTTTCTGATCCTGCTTGTTTTTTGACCACAGATTTTTGCCTTTTCCCGCTGCTGTTTGAAGATTTCTGACCTCCTGTTGCTGAACCCTGCCTGCCTCTGACCCTGCCTCCAGTTTTCTGTCTATTGGATTTCTATTGCCTGAGAAGCCCCCGTGCCTGACCCTGGATTGTTCAACGACTGAGTCTCTGGTTTGTGGATTTTGTCCCTGTCAAAATGCCCCCTGAGCCCCTGTGGCCCCCACTGCCCTTTCACCCTACTCCCCCCCAGGGGGCTTCCCGACCCCTGTTGTCCCTCCATCCCTGACTCACCAGTGTGACCACACCCTGTGGATTATTTTTTTATTTTCTTAGTGTAGTCCAAATAGTTTGTGCTTGGGCGCCCCCTAGTGGTGTGGAGGCCCTAAGCAGCTGCTTAACTCGCATATTCTTTGGGCTGGCTCTGATTTCAGGGTTTATAAATGAATAAAAAATGAATGGAAGTCTATGAAAAATCCTGGTGAAGTCAGGAAGACGTGTGTGCATGTGGGGTGTGTGTGTGTGTGAGGGAGTGTTTGTGTTTCATGCAGCCATGAGGTGATGCTGCTGTGGAGGAATGTGGTGATTCAGCCAAAGAGGCATGCAGGAGGAGCGGCTGAAGGAGAAGAAGAGGAGGATGAGGAGCAATGCAGGAGGGAGGGAGGAAAGGAAACGAAAGGAAAACAGGGATAAAACAGGGAGCCTGTGTTTATGCATCAGTCTATCTGTCCTGTCCAGATTAACACCCAGCCTCTTGGGGCTCTGATGGCCCACTTCCTGTTTCAGTCGGCCAATCAGAGGCCGGTGCTCCTGGACTGAGCGGTATCTGATAACAGCAGGGGTCCGGGGGGAACAGCAGGGGAACGGCCGTTTGGGGTTATCCTGCTTCAAACCTGGACTACAGGAAACAGCGCCCCACGGAGGCGGAGGTGGGCACTACGCTCAGAGGAGGAGCTCCATATTAGGCTGCAACAAGCCGAACTGAAGTGTTCAGTATTTATAGACTGTTTGTGGGTTCAGAGAGACCAGGCGGCGCTGGGTCGCCAAAGGTTTCCTTTCAGACCCAATCAGTCGACTCCTGAAATTTCTGAAGGGATTACAGAGTTTTTCTCTGGACTCTAGGTAATTTTTCACCCAATGTCAGTCTGGTACAATAGAGACGAAGAACAGTGAGGCCTAAAAATGATTAGTGGGAGGTTTGTCTTCGCGTTAGCATAGCATCATGCTGTGAAGGTTTGACCCCAACAGATTATTAGAGGAGAGCAGCTACAGAAACAGGTGAAGTGGCCACAGTAATCTTAATTTACTTTAGTGCGAAAAGTAAGACTATTCCAAATCCAGGCCTGGACACGTCAACACCTCTAATGCACGTCGCTAACTGACGCTGTATGCCAACTATTTTGACTAGAGCTAGCATATCTAGATCTACCACTAGCCTAGCCATGCTAATGGACAGCAGAGCAAGCAAGCAAACCAGTGGTAGACCAACCTTAGCATGTTTGGATGCTAAGCTATCTAAGGCTAATGATAGCCTAACCAAAATGAATGCTAGCATATTGAAGCTTAACGCTAACCTCTCTGTGCTAATGGCCACAGAGGATGTAAGCAGTTCAATGGATGGCCACCCTTGGATAGGCTAGCAAGCTATTGCTAGCCTATCCAAGGCTGATAGTAGCAAATTCAAGGCTAACACTAGCCTCTCTGTGCTAATGGACAGCAGAGGAAGGAAATCTTCTGGATTTAACTAGAGACTTAAATCCAACAAAGATATTTTGGGTTTGACCTTAAACTCTCACTCATGGTTGAATTAAGATAAATCTGGTCTGTGTGGGGCAAACAGTTTTTAGCTTTGTGGTAAACTCACTGATTCACAGGGCCAGGTTGGTTTGGTTTGTTACAATCATCCTTTAAAAAACGCTTTAAGGTTCTCTCTGTCATATCGAACATATTTAAAAGAAACAAAAAGGTAAAACCAGAATAAATCTGTGTTTTTAGCTGCAGTTTGTCCCTGCTGTCCTAAACTTGATTTCTACAGGAAACAATCCGTTTCCCTGTTTGACGTTTCAGGTGCAAACAGACAGCAGAACATTAAATATCACAGGAAAAGGAAGAGCTGGCAGGAAATCCCCACAACGAAGGTGAAGACCCACTTCCTGTTTGAACCTTCTGGGTCTCTGACAGAGAAAGAAATGGATTTATCCACACTGGGAGTCAAAGAATCCCAGTGAGGAAATCCCAGTCAGCAACCATCATGTTTCATTCCTGTTTATGCTGGGAAAATAACCATCCAACGCCTCAACATCCAACATGGCAGCGCCTGCTGGTTCAGAGTCTCACCGGTTCCTGATGCGTAGTTGGACCGCTGAGCATCGCCGGCTGTGATTGGACGATGGGGTTTCCAGTGACGGCGGCGGCGGCGACAGTGATGGGGATTGGAAATAGAGATCAGGAGGAGGTGAGGGAAGACAAAGAGCGGCCCCGGAGTTCGGTGATGTGAACTCCTCAATGTACCCGGGATCGAACTCCCTGCAGAGAAAAAAACAGAACTTTACTTTACGATGAGAATGTAACGCTACGCTGCGGGTTCAATCCCACAGATTAACAGTATCTGTGGACCAGATTAGCGAGGAAGCTCTTTAGCCTTAGAGCGAATTCACACCAGGCCTGTTTAGTCTGATTTAATCTAACTCCGTCTGTCTAGAGAGTCCAGTTCACCTACAAACTGGACTCAGTTCAGTTTAAATTAACTCTGGTTTGGTTTGAATGCATATGTGAAAGTTTTATTCTCATTCTTAGTATTTTTAGTTCCCAGCTCCCATTCAAACTTCTACTGACTTTTTGAGTTATGAAAACATGATTATTTACTCAGACGTTGTACTTGTATATAAAGTCCTTTATGTTTTAGCTAAAAGATTGTATCCAATTATATTTACAATCAAACATAACGACAGAGCAGGTAGCAGGACAGACTGTAAAATACCATTTAGGATCATTTTCTGTTCGGTCATCAAATCTATGAAACAGACCAACCAGAACCAAAAACTATGACATCACTGAACTGTTTCAGGAAATTGTTTCAGCAGTGCTTACTATGTGATCAAAACTTTACTCATTTCTTGAATAATTTTTAATTTAACACTTTTTTTTCTTACAGATGCGACTTATTTTTAATCTTATTAGTGATGCTGAGAATAAAATGTGTAGCTGCATCACTTTTAGCTACACATTGAAATCTATCATAGATCATAAATTATAATTTAAATAGTTTTAATCCCTCTATCAAACTGCTAGATTAGCCTCTCTGGCTAAATAAGGCATATTTATGTGATTTATCCATGTTGGTTAATATACATTCTCTCCTTTATAAAATAAATCAAAAACATTTGAAATTGTCCAAGAAAACAGTTCAAAATTAGCTTTTTGCTGTTAAAACCAAAACATTTTGACTGCTAAATTAAGTTGAACCTAACATGATTTAAAGTTACATTTACTGGAAGTTTGAAACTCTGAATATATTTTTAAACCCAGAAGCTGAATAACTGGATTCCTGAGTCGTTTTTCTTTCCTGTCCCGACTTCATGCAGGTCAGACAGTTGAAATGTTCAGATTTTTGTCCTCTGGGTGAATTTGGCTAATCTACAACCACATTAACCACCAGAGTAAACGCCCGTTTCGTTCTGGTTCAGCAAGTTCAGCACCGTTCTTCACGACGACCTGTGGAGGTCAAAGGTCAGCTGTGGTGTTGACAGCAGGGAAAAGAGGTCAGGGTTCAATGTTCAGAATGAGCTGGAAGCTGATTTAACTCTCTGCTCCTTTTGTGACTCAAACAAAGGAAACGACTCAGTTTTACCAAGTTGGTGAGAAACTCAACAATTTTTTAATTAACTGTTTTTCTTGATTGTTGAAGCAAAACATATCCAACTTTTTCCTGGCCGTCAATTAGAATCTTTTCACCTCCAAAAAAAATCAGATTTTATACGTGGAAATAAATCGGATTCATGTTCGATAGTTTTCTGCAGTCAAATCACATTTTATCCGACTTCCACATCGTTACACTGCATCCAAACAAGCTTCTCTAAAAGGGACACCAGTGGTTGGCAAACTTCTGCTAATCCGCTAATACGTTAGCTTAGCTTAGCTCTTTTACTAATTTTGAACACTTACAGCTTTCCTTAAATCAATTTTCTAGATACATTTTAAAGTAATAAACTTCAAGTTGCTCCACAAAAACTTCCTCTTCTTCTTCTTGCTCAACAATGTTAAAAATGTATCCATTGACGACGGCGGCCAATTTTACTGCTGTAAACGAAGCGCTGCTGTGTGAAAATAACCTTCTTTAACTCATAGATACTGTTTCTGCTCTAACCATCTGCTAATTGTTGCTTAATATTCTCTGCTGTACAGCTTCAAATTCTTCAGAAAAAAAGGATTCTAGGTAAACTGGAGTTCATGGTTTATTTTACAAAAAAAGAAACAAATACATCGTATTTGTCCTTATTTACGTTGGTAGTTTAACTGGTCTGGATCATATTAGTGTATAGTAACAACTTCAAAATAAAAATCACAGTAGAAATGCCTTTAGAGACATAATCATGATTGAAAATTGAAACAAATCATCAGCGTAGAAATAATTTATTAGCTTACATAATGATTTGGCCAAAGTGTAAGACATATTATTATTTACATGTTGTATCAAGTGTAGAAACACACAACAGATTCCACATTGTCATTAGTAATTTAATTATTTTATTATTATTTTAATAGTTTTATGTTTATACAAGTTGGAGGAAAACAGACATCAGTAACGGCCTTTGAGGAGCAACTATGACTCAACTGTGACATAATATGAGCATCATCAGCGTAGAGCGGGAAGCTAATAATTAAAAACATATTTTACAAAGAGTAACGTTTCAAAACTTGGGCCTTTATGAATGTCAATAACAGCAGGATGCGCCGTCTGACACAGGGTGAACTTTCATTTTACCACCGATTTATGTGCAGTGCAGCCAAATTACAGTCAGCAAAGATATATTTAATAATTTTTTTAATGATAACAGAGCAATGTGACATAAATCAGTCTGCAGCTGATTCTAAACCAAAGATAAGAACATTAATATAAGATCAACAAAGACATGAACCAAGGAAGCTGTTATCATCACCAGAGTGAAAGTTCATGTCATTCACAGAAACCATTTAAAATCCTGACTGATCCAAACTGAGCTGGGAAAAAAACTGAATAAAAACCTCAGAGATACTTTCAGACAAACCCAAAAAACAGCTTCCCAATAAAGTTTTAATTTTAAATTCACCAATAAAAACACCTGCATCATTAATAAAGTCAGAATAGTTTCTCTTCTCCACCCAGAACAGTCACATGAACACACACTCCTTTCTAAAACACAACAATTAGCACCCAAAACACGCACACGCACATGTTATGTTGTTCACAGAGGACATTCCACCGCTGCAGCGCTCAGGCGGCGGACATCCCCGTCCCAACACATCAACACACACCAACACACAGCAGCACACAGACAGGTGCTCAGATAAAAGGCTGTTCCAGTGAAACCAGTCGAGCTGGTCGCAGGAATGTTCGGCAGCCACAAACACCTTGAAATCAGCAGAACAGGAGGGCCGAGTGTCGCATTAAACTTTCCGTCTCATTACACACAAACACGCTGCTCCCTTCAAAGCCTTTCACTCCAGTTCAACGGCTAAAACCAGCCGGCTATAAAAGTCTACACATCCTGTTAAAATGTCAGGATTTAAGGCTAAAATGAGAGTTTCTTTAATGTTTAGGCTCCACAGAGGTAAAAGGTAGAAAAATAAGTAAAAAGTTGCCACAACCTGGTTGCATAAGTATTCACACCCTTAGACTGAGAATGTTTTCACACCTGATAGTCCGGTAAACTTGGTTCAGGAACAAAATAAAAACATTTGTTACATTTTCAGCTGCTGTGTCTCATTTTCTCTGCGCTGAGTCAAACCAGCCTGTTCCCCTCCAGGCCTGTGGGGGCGCTGCACCAAGAACCACTGAGTGAAACGACACAAAAACCTCTGAAGACACTGAGAGCAACTTCCTTCTTCACCTAATGGAAACAAAAATGGAGGCATTAGATTTTAGCAGTTGGAGGATTTCTCATTTCTCCGGTTAGCGTTAGGCTAACACTTGTTTTAGTTGCCCTTACCCAGAATGCTCTGTGCTGTAGTGCATTTCCTGCTTTTGGAGCAAACTTAGCATTCACATATTCAGTCAAACCGTTGTGTTAATGTTGCAGGTGATCAATTATGTTTCCTTGAACAGATGAGAACAAGTCAAAGTAACTCCAGATGATGAGATTTCAGTTCGGCGTAATTTGTCCTGTTTTCCAGCTCTGTCGTTTTAAATCCAAATAAGCTGCTTCTGGTCACAACCCCCCAACTCAGAGTTAGCACTCACACATGAAAATGACTGAAAACACATGCGCGATAATACAACTGTACATCTTTGAAAAGCAGAAATGGAGCCTCCTGCACAGCCAACAAGAATGAGGCAAATTGTTTCTGGATAGTAAGTCAACAAAAAAAAAGGTCTTTTCAAGCAGCCATTGTACAGCGAATATATTATGAAAACCAGCTGACTGAATGTGCTGGAGCTCAGTTGGGGTTGCTAGGTAGTGGGGTGGAACTCTGCCGGAGTTTCTAGGTAACTGGGTGGAATTCGGCGAGGGTTGCTAGGCAACAGCACATATGACTCAACAATCAAGAGGTTCTAGAAACAGCTCATTTTCAAACACTAAAAAACATGAATTTATTGCCAAAAAACAGGTGTTTTTTTTAAAGTGCTTTGTTGTAAAGTTGTAAAGAAGGAATTTTGCATAATATGTCCATATTAAGATGGATTACATGTTGGCTGTATTCTGCAAAAACAGGTAAGAAATGTACTGATGACCTTAATTCCAAAGGAATGCCGAACCTACAGTGAAGCACGGTGGTGACAGCATGATGACTGGGGCTGAAGAAAGAACTAAGAATGGATTTACCAGCAGATCAACGTTAAATGTCCCAGATGGATTTAAAGTCTCATTCTGCCAGAGCAGCATCGTTCCAGTGGATCTGATGGGTCTGATTTATTCCTCTGGTCCCATGAAGTCACCAAACTGTGCTAAACACACACAGACGGAGGGGTTGCCCCGGCGATGGACGTGGTTTGTCCCCGCAGTGACTTCTTTCTCTTCTGTTTTGGGCAGAGAAACTCAAACATTCATTCAGCTCGATTACGTCAACCGGCAACAAAGGAGCACAAAGACGCAGAGTCACCAGAGATGAATGGAAGAAGACAAAGAGACGGATATGAAAGAGCAAACGCTCAGCAAAACCAACCGAGAGACGAGAGGTCGTCTTCAACATCGCTCAACCTGAAAACTCTTCATCGATTATCCTCCATGACTCTCAGGGCTTTGCTTTGAATCTCAGCCGTTTTACCTTCCATTTTACTAACCGATGATTAAAAATAACGGAAAGAAGGAGAACCTGTTCACCTTCAGATCTCAGTGAGTAAAACAGACACGTGCTTCTTCCCGTTTTTCATTCACTCCAAATCACACAAACACCAAACGAAGCCAAACTACCGAGTCCAGAGAGACGCAAACCGACTCGACTATTCTAAACCCGGCAGGTTCATGCAGAGGACACGGCTGGACCGGCAGAAAAAACCTTTTCTGATCCACTTTAACAAATGGAAACATGTTGAATTTTACTAACTGGAACTTTAACTGGAGTTTGCTCTGGTCCTCACTGCCCCCTGCTCTGCATGCTTTAGATGAGCCTCTATTCAGAACAGCTGATTCAGATGATTGCATCACTATCAGGTACTGCAGAAGCCTGTTAATCACCCAGCGATACAATTCAGGTGGCAGAAGAGAAATACCTAAAATATGCAGGACAGAGGGGCCTGAGGACTAGGGTTCTAGCAGAAACAGAATAAATCTGGTATTAATATCTGTATTCAGCCTGATATTGAAAAAAATTCAGTCTAATTCTGTTTTATTATTATTATTATTATTCAGGATTCCTAAATGCTCTTTCTGAACCATTTTAAAGGTTTGTTGCAGACAATTTATTAGTTACATGTTTGACAAGATAGTCAATCTATTATTTTAGTTTCAGTTCTTTTATTATTTATTTCACATCGAATGTTACAATCAAACTAAAGTCAGTTTTCCATGTTTGCCTAAGTCTGTGAAGCTATTGGTGTAATTAAATGTGCTGTACTGGTGCAGAGTTAGCAAATAAATGTATAAATCAGTACATCTATGTGTTGAAAAACTTAACATTTTAAGTCATTTCAGCTGTTTTTCTGTATCAGATTGATATCAGTTGATATTAAACCTCAGATATCATATCAGAAATGGGTCATCTCTTTTTTATCACCCACACTTTTAGTAAAACGATGAAAAATGTTGTAGTTTTGCTCAAAAACACAAAATCTGTTTTAATTGAGGCACCAATCTGAGTTTGCAGTGAAATTAATGTAAGCGCATATATGTACATCTATGCTAACGAACATGTCTGGTATATTTCACACTCTGTTGCTAATGTGCTACACTCTGGAATTCCAGCCTTTTGGATATGGAACACCAAAAGGGCCAAAAAGACAAGAAATTTCACGTTTCACAAGTTATTTACACTGCATTCACAATTTAAAGGGTTTATAAACGAACCACAACACCAGCCAGTCATTTTCCAATCAGAGTCTTCCTCAGATGAAGAACCAATCACAACTGCAATAAATGATTATTTTAGTAATCAATTATTCTGAGAATTATTTGATTAATTGGATAAATTAATATTGGAACGTTCTGCAGATTTTTTCATTTAACCACTTAAGCATTTTTATATAATATCAGAGAAACATTAAACAATTTGATTAGAATCACTTTTTAAATAAGAAAATAAGGATTTTATGGCCCAATATTCCCTTAGTAAATCTGAACCAGGTGAAACTAAAACAAATGGCCTTTGTAGAATTTATACTCCAGTTTATAATTACTAACCTAATTAATGCTAACTAATTCATCCTGAATAATCGATTAATCATTTCAGCTTAATTGTTCCGATGAATTGTTCCAGGAAGTGGTAAAAATTGCTCAATTGTGGAATATAATTTAAACAAAATCACAAGAGAAAATAAAATTAAATATTGTAGCTCAATAATATGTAGTTCAATTTACAGATGTTTAATTTGTGAATTTCTTCTCCAAAATTCAGTGAACTCTCACCGCTCTGATACTTTTGAAAACTACTAACAAAATATGAGAATTTAAGTAAAAATCTTTAATCTTTTATTTTGGTTCAAAACTTTCAAACTGCACCTCCGACTTCAATATATTTAGAAAAACAAAACTTCCAGCCATATTTAGAATAGAAGTTATTCTGAAACGGCCTTCAGCAGCAAGCAGACGGTTTATTACCGATAAGCTACAGTAAAAACTACAAACCAGCAGGTTTCTCATTTCTGGAGTCTCACGTTTCCCTTTTGTCTGCTAGCTTTGGGTAAAATTCGATTCTTCAGGTGTAACTTTACTCCAGGTCAGAGGAGACGCAGCTGAAGGTAAAACAGCTGCAAGACGTAATGCAGGAGGATTAAAGTCAGTCCAACATTCACTGAAAACAACTTCATGGAAACTGAGCATGGAAAATAAAACACAGTAATCACTGTGTGGCTCATTTACTCTCCTTTTCACATTTTTTAAATTAAATTATTGGAGTTCCTGCTTTAATTTTCTTTCTTTTCTTGAATCCACATGTATTTAGTTTAATTTACTGTTAAATTTGTTCGGATTTCTAAAACTATAAACTGTTGATATCAATCTGCAAAACTACAGACTCTGCTAGCCGAAGGAGCTAACAGCACTAATGCTAACTGCTAGCTTGTTTTTCAGGAACAAAACACATTTAACAGTGGTCAGTAATATTATACACCTTTTCTTTTTAACTTTGAAAATTAAATAAATGTATTTAATGGTACAGGTGACTGAGTAAAATTTGAATATGTCATGAATAATCTACCTTGAATTCACTGTTCAGGTGAAAAAACAGTCAAATTAATAAAATTTAACTAATAATTATGGGTTTTTCGTATCACAAACAACTTATAAACAGATCGTTGTTGAAAATGAGAATCAATTCTCAATCAACTTACCTAATTAAATAAATGAAGAAATTAAGATTAACTTTTAGTTTAATAGAACAACAACATGTTTAGTCTCTTTAAAAATGTAATTTATTTTTTAATTTTCATCCCACTTTAATGATTTAGATACATTTTATTAATTGTGTTAATTAAAAGAGTTTTAAAATGCTTCTTTTAAATGTATGAGCAGTAAAAAGTGTCTAAGTTTTTACCCTCTGAACTCAGTAACTGGTTCATCTGGAGCCGCTCGGCTCGTTGAATGGTTTAAATTTAGTCACAATGGATGGATTATCAGCATAAACAACCTATTTAAAGTCTTTCCGCAGCATCTCAGTTGGAGTTAAGTCCAGACTTTGACTAAGCCACTTCAGAACTTTCATTTATTTATTAGTTTTAACCCTTAGAGTTGCTGCAGGTCTGATTTGGATCTTTGTTTTTCTTTAAAAATGAGTTTAAACTGAACTGGTTGCATTTTCTCCTTCAGGATTCTGTGATCCAGATTCTGATTCTTCTTTAATGTGACCTAAATAATTTAACTAAAGAAGAAAAAAAAATTACATTTCTTAAGGTGAACATATTGTCTCTACATGCTCAGACTGGCCTCTGACCTTTGACCTCTTAGTAAAAGACATTAAATAGTTCTTAGATGTTTTACTTATTTTTGTTTCACTAATGTTGGTGTGATTCTGAAGCTCTTTGATCAACTGTTTATATTTTAAATTTATCAATAAACATTTTATTTTTGATGTTATTTTGTACAATAATACCATCATTGATAAAAAAAAAAACATGCAATAGATTACAAAAATAAAACTGAATAAAATGAAAATGAAATAACAAATAAATAAACTAAATGACCCAAAGAAAAGAATATTTGCCATAAAAAAGTGAAAAAATGTTTGTTTTAAGTGGTCAAAGGATAGAGATTACATAAAATAAGATCAAGGGTGTTCAAAGTGGGGTGCAGGGGCCATTTGTATTCCGTGGGCTGATCTTATATGGTCCACTTACCACAGGGCAAAACTACAACTTTTAGATCAAAATCTACTTATAAAAAATTTACATGCAACAAAAAGTGATAGTTCCAGTTAATTAAAGTTTTTTTTCCACCGTTAATTACCAGTTAAGGAAAACATTTTCTCAATTTCAGTTTTTTATTTTGTTAGTTTTATTCAACTATAGTAATCTTGTGGTGTAGCACTGATTTATCTCACATTTCTCTTTGAAGAAGAAGCACAGATTCCCCCTGCAGGCCTTTAGAGAATCGAGTCCAACAAGTTTGAATGAGGATTAACCGCCTTAATATCTCACAATATTTCAGAAAAGATGTTTACAAATTATCTCAAATCTGTGATGGTTTGATAGTTAAAGTCAGACAGAAAAGTAGAGATAATCAGACTTACGGCTATGACAGGAAGCTCCCGGCGCAGCTTTCTGTGTTTGGATGTCAGAGTCTCTGCTGCATTTTGTCCCAATTAGGAAATGCACCAATCAGGAAACGCACCAATCAGAGCGTCCGGATGGACGGCAAACAGGTGAGGCAGTGTCTGCAAGGTGTGTTTGGAGACGACGTCACCACACACACCTTTTGTTTCTCTGACAGCGAGGATGGAGGAGATGAATGAACATGCAAAGTTAACAATAAAAGCAGCTAACACCTGGTGAACTCACACACACACCTTTATGATGGCGGTGGATAAACACACACGCACGCACGCACACACATCTTTATGACCCCTGAAGGAGGAAAGTTTACAGATAATCCAGATTCTCTGTTTTTTTAAACAATAATTTCATGAGCATTATCACTAGACATGCTAATGCTAACGCTAACAGATTTTGGGGTGAATCTGCCTCCAATCCTGAATGAACTTTAAATGACCTCAGGTCTTCACAGGTTGATCAATAGTTGCTTTGCAAAGATTATTGCTGATGTCATTTTAGTAGTTTGCTACCTCATACCTCCGACATCCAGATTAGCAAACCGCTAAAACAGTTTGATAGAAGCGTCTATGCTGATGATAATCAGTTAATTATGTTAGTTGGATTAGTACCACTTAGCTACGACCTTCCCTCATGAATCCTGTAGAAGCAACAAGAGGGAATCCATGTTTTCCTGTGACTGTTAGCATAGCTAGCAAAAGTGGTTTAGCAAACCAAGATGCTTGTCTGAACACAGTTTGGTTCTCCAGAAAAAACTATGTAAAAAGCAGCAAAAATATGAAAATAAAACCTTTAAAGTTTTCAGAAAGATGATTTCTTTTTTGCTGAAATTTGATTTTCTTTTTACGTGGTCATTCATATTTATGTACAAATGATTTCTTTGTGAACGGTTTACGACTCCAAAGTGATCCACATGAACAGAAGGAAAACGTAAACGTCAGAGAGCAACATAATGTTTGTGGAGGTAATGATGGATCAATAACAAAGGTTTTTATACGACACTTTATGCTGCAGAGCCTCAAACACCAAAACATCTGTTACTTGCTACTCTAAAATTAGCCGATATCAACAAATTTGTCCTAAATTATGTCCTATAACATGTTTATTCTTTGTACTTTGTCAAAGTACAAAGAATAAACAAATATTTTTATGACTAACAGCAGAAACTAGAGAGAAAATAAACAGCAAACGTCCAAAGAAAAACCATCAGAGAAAAAGAGCTGATCAAAGTAACAGATTAGAAAACAGCTCAGCGTGGAACCAGGAAGAAATGAGAACAATACGAGACACAGCAGCCTCCAGCAGAACCAATAAAATATTAAACAGCCTCGTTTGTTTAGGTCTGAATATAGACGGTGAGTTTTGAATCAGATCAGAATGTAACCTTTAATCCTCAGAGTAAATATCTAAAAATATTCTGTAGAAACTGTCAGAGCCGATACAAACAAACCGGTTCAAAGGTTAGCGCGCCGTTGCAGCCTGCAGCGCAGCAATCAGACAAAATGCAGCACAAACCTGCAACCAGCAGACATTTCTCTGTTCCCCATCAGATCCCAGCAGGACGCGATCAGAACGCCGCCACAGGAAGGTTTCACCCACCGCCACGCCCTCCACAGCTACCAGGTGTGCTGCTGCACCTGTCCTACTGTGTGTGTGTGTAGGTGTGTGTGTGTGCGTGCGTGTGCGTGCATGGGGTCTAAAGTCTAAAGTCCTGCATGTCTTCCAGTCAGTAGCAGCAGCAGCGCTCCATGTCACACCCCAAACCCAAATACACACCAGGCTGAGCTAATGCCAAAGCCTCAACACTGACAGATACATTTGGCCTATTCAAAGTATATTTATTACATTTTTAGCACAAAATCATTCTCAGGTAATGAGACTTCAGTTAGTCTGCTCAGTTCAGAGTGAGACGTTTTAGGGTCTCTGTCACTTTAAATCCAGTGGCCACACCCCTCAAGCAAATGCAAAATCACATCTTTGAAAAGCAGAAGTGGAGCCTCCTGCGCAGAATTCAGCATATGGTTTCTGGATTGTAAGTCAACAAAGCTGGTTGCAATAAATCAATTAATCTCATAATAAATTAAAATGAGCTCAAAAATGTCCATTTGCACGTTTTATTGTTTTTCCCTTTCCACCAAAACCTGGATGATAAAAGTTTCAGTTTGGCGTTTTGGTCTCAACTAGTTCCTGTTTTGAAAGATAATTTTGTTCAGACAGACTTCATGAATAATTTTATTTTTTGTTTCACTTCATTTTTTTAAACATTGATTTATCTTGGATATTTAAAATGTCTCCCAGTGTTAAATGTTCATGAGAATTATTGATTTTTGATGATCTGTTCTTACATTGTGTTACTTGAAAACAATATCGTTTATCGCAATAAACCATTTCTATAAATCGTTTCTAATGCAATACTTGTCTCCTGTCCTCCTGCTGTTTGTTTTATTAAACTCACTAATTGTTTGTTAATAAACCTGTTGTTGGATTTATAAACTCATTTTAATTCATAAACTCTGTCTGGACCTGATATATTGAAACAGCAGGACAAACTGATTGTTGCTAAACCACAAAAATTAACTCCTGCCTTCCTGTTTTCACTTAGTTCTTAGCCAGACGTCAAATACTGAAATGTTTTAACCTGTTTGAAAAGCACAATGGAAAAAACTCTGAACGGAAACAAACGTAGAGACGAGAGCTGAGCTGCTGTGAAATCTGTAGTTTTTATCTCAACATTTTATAAAAATACTGAAATAAATAACAATATTTATGTAGCTTTATTAATATCTGGGAACAGAACCTTGTCATGATCAATACGAACATCCTTCATTTTGATTTATTAAAGATCCTGTTTGTTTGGTTAAAGGTCTGCTGGATGTTTTCTAATATTATTCAGCCTGACCTCTGACCTCTGACTGACTTTCTGGATCCACATCCAAGAGATAAAATTATTCCATAAAGTCGCAGCAAAGCCGGAAAAGCAGATCCTGAAACTTGCTGAGGGGAAATTCCCACAGAATCCGGTTAAATCCCATTAATCATTAATGCTTCATGTCTGGAAGCTGCCAGGAACAAAAGCTCAGATTCATAAAAATGAAGAATTTTCTCCAGATTTAACCAAATTACAAGACAGGAGAAGTAAATGAATAAAAACCTGCGGACGGTGAGCTGCAGCGTCTTGAACGACCCTTTGATCAGAGCGATGGCTTCCTGTCTGTAGCCACTCAGCTCCACGTCGTTGATGATGATGAGCTCATCCCCGACCAGCAGAGGGCGCTCCACGCTGTCCGCCTTACCGCCTTCTTCCACCTGGAAGGAGAACCAAACATTCACCACTAGAATCAAACTTAAATGTAATTTATTGACCCACAGAGGAGAAATTCTGCTGCGACAGGAGAAAAGTGACAGACGATGTAGGTAAAAGTATAAAGATATATTTCTAAAAAGACAAAATGCATCCTAGCTACTAAAAAGAGCGTACTCTGGTCCAAAGAAGTGCTCAACTGAACAGGAACGTTTTATAAGATTACAAAACGTGGATTCATTTCTGTATTTTATAAAAGAGTCAACAAAACTGTGCAAACAACAACAGAAATGTTTTTTTAAAATGAGTAAAACTGGAAATAACAGGTGGAATTCATAGTAATAATGCTGTAATAATAATAAAAACAGTAATAATGGCCGCTGCTATCGTCACCAGATCAGAACCAGACAAAGGAAGTTGATAAAAAGAAAAGCGTAGTTAATAGAAACAGCCTTTATTTTGGTTTTGGTAGTTAGTCTGCTCTGAGTCGAACCAACCTGTTCCCCTCCTGGCCTGTGGGGGCGCTGCACCAAGAACTACTGCAGGAAATTACACAAAACCTCTGAATGGAAACTGAAATGGAGGCATCTAATTTTAGTTGTTGGAGGATTTCTGAAGACATTTCTCCCATTAACATGTCGATAGCTAGTTTATTTAGGTTGTATTTACCCAGAATGCCCTGCTCTTTAGTCCACTTCCTGCTTTTGGAGCGGTCTCCAGTCCACTTGGTGTTCACATATAAAACAGTATTCACTTCAACTGAACCCAGACAGAGCGTTTGCTAATTGAAGTTCAATTAGCATTTACACCTGAGGAACCAAGCCAGACTTTCTAGAAAAACGGGCCCGAGTCGGGTTGAAGCGGACTGGAGTCGGGTTGAAGCGGATCGGAGTCGGGCTGAAGCGGATCGGAGTCGGGCTGAAGCGGATCGGAGTCGGTCTGAAGCGGATCGGAGTCGGGCTGAAGCGGATCGGAGTCGGGCTGAAGCGGATCGGAGTCGGGCTGAAGCGGATCGGAGTCGGTCTGAAGCGGATCGGAGTTGGGTTGAAGTGGATCGGAGTCGGGCTGAAGCGGATCGGAGTCGGGCTGAAGCGGATCGGAGTCGGGCTGAAGCGGATCGGAGTCGGGCTGAAGCGGATCGGAGTTGGGTTGAAGTGGATCGGAGTCGGGCTGAAGCGGATCGGAGTTGGGTTGAAGCGGATCGGAGTCGGGCTGAAGCGGATCGGAGTTGGGTTGAAGTGGATCGGAGTCGGGCTGAAGCGGATCGGAGTCGGGCTGAAGCGGATCGGAGTCGGGCTGAAGCGGATCGGAGTTGGGCTGAAGCGGATCGGAGTCGGGCTGAAGCGGATCGGAGTTGGGTTGAAGCGGATCGGAGTCGGGCTGAAGCGGATCGGAGTTGGGCTGAAGCGGATCGGAGTTGGGCTGAAGCGGATCGGAGTCGGGCTGAAGCGGATCGGAGTTGGGCTGAAGCGGATCGGAGTCGGGCTGAAGCGGATCGGAGTTGGGCTGAAGCGGATCGGAGTCGGGCTGAAGCGGATCGGAGTTGGGCTGAAGCGGATCGGAGTCGGGCTGAAGCGGATCGGAGTTGGGCTGAAGCGGATCGGAGTCGGGCTGAAGCGGATCGGAGTTGGGTTGAAGCGGATCGGAGTCGGGCTGAAGCGGATCGGAGTTGGGTTGAAGCGGACGGAGTCGGGCTGAAGCGGATCGGAGTTGGGCTGAAGCGGATCGGAGTGCTGAAGGGGATCGAGTGGCTGAAGCGGATCGGAGTCGGGCTGAAGCGGATCGGAGTTGGGTTGAAGCGGATCGGAGTCGGGCTGAAGCGGATCGGAGTCGGGCTGAAGCGGATCGGAGTTGGGTTGAAGCGGACCGGAGTCGGGTTGAAGCGGACTGAACCTTTTCTTCCCCGTGGGGTCAGCAGCTCGGTTCCTTTTCTACGTCTCAGTTGTTGTCAGAATCTGTTGTTGCTGCAAAGTGGCTCCATAAAATCCGGCTCTCCTTCCAGGATCTATGCGATCGTTCAGAGTTCTGGCAGCGCGTCGTTGTCTTAATGTTCCTGTTTTATGGAGAAACCCAAACTCACAGACTCTCTGACTGTCCATCCTGCAGCTGCAGACCGACTGACAGACAGGTACCAATAAGCCCCGCCCCTCTGCTACAGCACTTCCAAGCGTGGGCGGGTTCTGGGTGTGTCACAGCCCAAACCCATCAGAACCAGAAACGATACATGGTTTTTAACTCAATCATGTTTAATGGTGATAGATATAAGAATGTAAGGAGCTCAGAGTGGAAGAAAAACGAACAGAAACCCGTCCTGAGTTCTGCAGAACCGTCCGCATGCCTGCAGTGTTTGACTGTTAGAGATAAATAAACCCAAATAAGGACGGCAGAAATGCAGAGAGAGTGTGTGTGTGTGTGTGTGAGTTCGTACTCCAGCTGAAATTCATTATCTAGCAGATGGAGAAATCCAAGCAGAGCTGCTCAGGCTGTTACAGCAGAGCTGAGGCAATAATCAATAAAAAACTAAAAACCAGCAGAGAAACTGATCCTGGATCAATTTAACACTGATTGATTAGACAGAAAATAATAAAAATAAATGAGTGAAATCGTATTAAAAGTCAAAACATATTTGATGTTTTTAAAAGAAAAGTGGCTTAAAATAAATACATAAAAAGTATTAGGATAAATCCTTAAAGTTTACAAAAAACATCAGATATTAAAAATGTAAAAATATGTAAAAATATTAAAATTTAGCAAGTCAGTGACTGTAAAAGTGCAAAATCTATAAAAACATTAACTGAAATAAAAAAAATTATAAAAAGAATAATAAAAATATAATTAAAACTAGAAAAATAAAAATAATGAACCTGTCAATAAATAATATGATTATTGCTCAACATGTGAAGAATCAGAGCAGCATTTGATCAAACTGATCCGATCCGATCCGATTCGGTTCCGAACCGTTGGACATGATGCCGTTGCTGCGTTCAAATACATCAGGAAAACAATTTACTCACATTCCTGTCCCACTTTACGTTCTCTGTCAGCAGCTGCTGATTTGCATTTTAATAAAACGAGGTCAGGAGCGACTGATGAGCTTCGTTAACGGTTGGACTTTAAACTGTGACTTAATTATTTTAAACAACAGGAAAAAAATGGTGTAACAGATTTAAGGCTCCAGTTTTAAGGTTAAACTAATCAGGGGCTGAAAACGTTCTGGAAAATATTTAAACCCTTTTCCAGAGTCAAAAACGATAATTAAATAAGTCATGAAGTGACCAACAGCTTATTAAAAAGAGAAAAACTGTAAGTCATGTAAATGGAGATGAATTTATGTTGACTGGCCTACATGTTGTATGTTTTTAGATGTATAATTGTGTATTTGTAAATACATCTGTTTTTATATTTTCATGTTTACATTTCTAGTTTAGCTTGTTTTGTGTTTTCTCTACATGGAATATTTTTCTGATTATTTAATCATATTTCCATTTGCTGAATTGAATTAACGTTGTAAATATGTTCTGTTGCCCCCTGCTGGCCCTGTTAGAAACAGCTCGCTTCGCTTATTATCCGAGCCGGCTGACGGGAAAGTTTTTCATTTGTCGGGTTTCATGTGTAAAACGAGGCTAAACTCTGATTTTTCCTGACCTTGGAGATGATGAGCGGCTGTCGGTGCTCCAGGCCGCCCTGCACGGTGAAGCCCCACGGCGCTCCTCCCTGCAGCCGGGCCTCCAGCAGCGCCCATCCGCCTCCCTCCCCTCCGCCCGCCGGCTGGAGCCCCGCCCGGCCGCGGCGCTCCATGCCCGGCCGCGGGGACGGCGCTCAGCCCGGCGGCGGCGCTGGAGCCCAGAATGAGCCGCTACACTCCGGGTCGCTCACAGGTGCATCGCCGCTTATTTATAAATCCCGGTTTGCGGGGAAAACAAGGCAGCAGCAGGAGTTTTGCGCCTTTCCTGCAAAGTGCATTCCTGTAGCGCAGAGAGCGGCAGATCGAGTCCGGAAAAAAGCCGCCCGGATTCAACCTGGAAAGATTCCCGAAAGTTTGTGGAGAGAGGAAGAAGAATCAAAGTGAGACTCAGATCTGATGAAAATGAATCCAAAGTCTCTCTCTCTCTCTCTCTCTCTCTCTCTCTCTCTCTGCCCAAAATCAGTTTAGCATCACAATAGGATTTACTGCGACTCACCGAGCAAAGAGAAAAGACACAGAAAGAGGAGGAGTGAAGTGGAGAGAGGGAGAGGTATGAGAAGGAGAGAAAGAAAAGGCCAAACAAGGTCCAGGAAAAAAAACAAAGTGAAGAAAACTGGAACAAAAATGCAGATAAGCTGAGAATAAAAGGAGGATGTCGGAGTGAAAGGTTGTTTGTTGATCCTCTGTTTGCATTCAGATTACTGTAAAAAACAGATTAAACTTCCTTCATGATTAATTAACCAACCAGAACTCAAATCAGCTGATTAGAAGCAACTTTAACACCAAAAGATCCTGGAACTACTGGAGGCGGATCTTCTGCTTTGTTAGGCCCCGCCCACATGGGAACTGTTTGTTTTTCTAAAATGGATTTTAATTTTTAAAAACATGCCCCTGCTCAGACACTAGGGAGCTAAATTGGGGTCATAAAGTTTGCTAAAAATAAACAATTTGCTAAAATATTTTGAAACTGAAAAAAAATGTCTGAGACTGAAGAACAAAGTTTCAAACTGTAAAAAAATATTAAAAACTGGAAAAGTTTTGAAACTGAAGAGAAACACTCACTCTCAGAAGTAGTTTTGAACAATTTTTCAGTTTCAAATATTAGACTTTTTTTTCTGTGTCAAAACATTTTCCATTATTAAATCTTTTTTTGAGTTTCAAATTTATGTTGTTCTTTTTCAAACTAATTTTTAAGTTTCAACTCATTTTTGATCAGGCGTTCAGAGGACGGACTATCGTTCCCTGCTGTTCCCACTGCGACCTGATAAACATGAGGGCTGAAGGTCCGTTAAGTGGGAGACCTTGGACAGATGAAGGGACAACATCCAGTACTAATTCTATTTACCACTATTATCTAGTCTGGAAGCAAGAGGTTAGCTTCAGAAGCTAACCATGACACACAACCTCTTCAGCTGGTTCCTGGTTTTCTTTCAGGCCTTCACCAAAACATCCTAAATTACAAGTAAACCAAGAAATATAAGCGATCAGTCGTTGGAGGCCCTCTCTCTACCCTAAACCTGTGAACTTTGTTACTGACAGCCATATTTGCAGGCAGTTGCTATGACAACAATAAACAACCCACAAGAGCACAACTAGCTCCTCCTCCTCGTTCCTAACTATTGTATAATAACCGAAAAGAGAGATGTAAGGCTTACCATGAATATAGATTCGCACTAAAAATTATCTGGTGAAATACTGTCACTTCCGCTGGGCACCGGAAGTGAGAACAGAATCATTTCCATATTAACCCTGCCAGGAATATGGTGGATAAACAATCAGTACATTACAACTATTACTCGATCACAATTTTTGAGATTTCTACCCACCTCTGAGTAATATTAAGATACATATCAGCAATATTTATTGCAAACTAGCAAAGCTAATGTAGCTTATAGCTGTTAGCTAAGATGGACATGTAGCTCTTGTTACTAAGCATTACTCTGCCAGTTACCAGAACCTTATGTATTAACCAGACTTTCTCCAACTCTGAGAATATGTTGAGATCTTCTAGGAGCTAAAAGATGGAGGCCAGGATGCTGGGACCACCTAAGCTAAACTTGAGAGGAGTCTGAGATAAAATAAAGCTTCAAACGGATATTTTCTCATATTTATAAACCCAAAGGATCCAGAATAAGGACAGCGTCTAATTAGACAACCGGAGCTGATTATTATATATGTCATTACTGATATAAATCTGTTATAAAAGTATTACTGATGGCACTTTAAAAATTAGGTAACTTTATGTTATTAAAGGTAAAGTTTAAACAGTCATGATTTCTTGGTTAATGTCAAGTTGTCATAACAAAGACATTTTGAATAAAGTCAACTTTGTATTAAAAGTGTCATAATTTACCAAATGACGCTTTATGACAACAGTTATAAATATTCATGAAGGCTTATTCATGTTCATGACAGTGTCATGTCAGTCTTATTCACCCCCTTCAAATAAAATGTTACCCAAGAAATTTACCTGCAAACATTTTGTATTTACTTAGTGGACATAAAAAAAAAAGATTAAGATTAAGTAATGTTTCGTAAAGGAGTTCATTTAGCAAACCTGAGTGGAGTTCATAGCTGTTTTCATAAAAAGGTAAGATGAAAAAGTGGCTAGTTTGGCTAAAAGTGAATAAACATTTCCCAAATGCTTACTGGACATAAAGAATAAAAGTCAGGCAAAAGTTTAGGAACGTTTAATAAAGGTTGCTAAGAATGTAGCTGCAAAGCTTTGGTTACATTTAGAAATAAATACAATTAATTTATTGCTCATTGAAAAAGGCATAAATACAATATTTATCATCAATATTCATCAATAGGAATTACTGACTTAAATAAAGCTCCGATATTTTCCTGAAAAGATACTTTTAAGTTAGTAACATGAAAGGAATAAAGTTAGGTAAACATCACCAGAAATGTGTTTACAACATTTAGTTAACCTTTAATAAATAGTCAATTGATATTAAAAAAATTAAAAGTTAATAAGTTAATAAGAACCGTTAGCTAGCTCTTAGCAAAACATCTCTGAACTGGACATTAAAGATAATCTGATCTGGGCACTGACTGCTAAAAATCACTTGCTTTTTGGCTGCAACCATAACAACAATTCAGTCAAAAATAAAATACACAGATATATTTACAACGGAAATTGTAAGAAAACCCTAAGAACTTCACAGTGAACGCTAACTGAAGATCTCCAGCCACTGTATAACTAACATTTAGTGAATGTTAACAGAACAAGTTCACAAAAAACATTAAAGAAATAAACTGTCAGAAGACGATGGAGGATGTTTAGTGTGATGTGGATTATTGGAAAAGCACAGCCGTTCTATATAAATAGCTAAAAGTCTGTAAAGTTCTGCTGGAGAAACCCGTGAAGCCGGAGAGTTCACATTCTTCAGATAGTAACGAAGTGCAGAGAAACGGCTGCAGATAAACCAGAGAAGCAGGTGGGTTTATCAGACACCACCATCTGGTGGACAAAAAATAAAACAGTCGTCTCAAAATGATGTTGAAGGGGATGGATGATGGATTTCTGCAGATTATTGATTTATTCCTGTTTATTTTTAATGACTGAACTTCAGCTGAAGAACTTTAATAAGAATAAACTCAGAATATTAACAATGAAAAAGGAGTTAATTTGTGCTTTTGTAAATAAAAAGAAAAGCACAAAAATTAAATATAACATTAAAACTAAACAAAGAAAATATTTATACATTTAAATTTGTTAAGGCACTGTGGAGTCCACTAAAACACAGTGAAACAGAACTAGGAAGTATTAGAGTGCAAATAAAAACAAAACGCCTTTTAATACTACATTAAACATTTATATTTAAATATGAACATGAATGAGTGCCACAATAAGAAAAAAATATATATATGAGAATAAAGTCAGTATTTAGACAATAAAATTAAAATACGAGAAGAGAAAAAAATCATAAGAGAATTAAGTCATAAAATTCGGAGTAAAGTTGAAATACTATAAGTTGTCAGTATTTATGACTTTATTAGTATTTCCACTTTTTCTTGTATTTGTAGGACTTTATTGTTACAGTTTTGTTACTGTTTTCATTTTTTAAAATATAGTTTTAGGACCTTTTTTTCGTATTATTTTGACTTTATTTTTATTTCTTTATTTTCAGATTTTGACTATTCTTAAAATTTTAGAACATTTTGTATTTTTCTGACTATTTTTGCATTATCTGGACTATTTCTATGACTATTTTCATGTTATTTAGATTTTATTCTCGTAATTAGATGAGTTTATTTTTTATCCTTTTGACTTTACTTTAAATAAATTATTCTCATATTTTATTTTTATATTCTCTTAGTGGCCCCAGTACTTTGCTGTAAAGTATTGGAACTATTTTTTGAAGTGTTTTTCAAACTTCCCCCTCCAGGCTGTGGATCGTCTCGATGATCTTATTCTTCATCTTCTTCACTTTGTGCGGCGGCGCCTCATTCAGACATTCCTCCACGTACTTCAGGAAGCCGGTGTGCGGCGACTCGCCGTAGTGCTCGTTCATCAGCGCCGCCGCCGGCGAACCCGCTCGCTTCCTGCTGCAGGTCGAAGACGAGGATGAGGAGGAGGAGGAGAAGGAGGAGCCAGCGCAGGAGAACCAGGAGTCGGAGGCGGGCGGTGAGGGCGCGTCAGGCGGGATCTCGTCGGAGGCGGGCTCGGTCTGGGCAGAGGTCTCGTCGTCATCGGAGATGCAGAGGAACAGCAGATCCAGGTAGTACTTCCACTTGGGCAGGTAGAAATCCTTGGAGCCGCTGGTTCTGTTGGTTTTCACCAACTTGTACTCCCGCTGGAAGATGGTCCGCAGGTTCTTGAACTTCATCTTGATGTCTTCCACTGGAACAGGGAGAAGAGCAGAAGCTGGTGGGTTCTGGTTCCGGGTCCGGTTCTGGACCGGCCCGGTTACCTGTGAACGGGATGGGCTCCCCGGTGGACAGCAGGTCTCTCAGCGTCTCCAGCAGGCTCTGCCGCAGCAGCTGGTTCCGGAACCTGTCGGCCCGGTAGTTCCACAGGCAGCGGTGTTCTGAAACACAGGCACAAGCTGAAAAGTGCGGCGTGTTCATCTGCTGCCGGGTCAGTACTCTGTAGAACTACAGCTGGACTTTCATCTCATTGTTTATCGTTTCAATAAATTGCATCATAAATTAAAACAAACTCAATAATTTCCATTTTCATGATTTATTGTTTTTCTACCAAAAACTGAAACTAAAAGTTTGAGTTTTATTGTTTTGGTCTCAAACAGCCAGTAGTTATAAAGGACAGTTTTGTTTACATGACACTTCATTAAATTGGTCTCAAAACAACCATATCTGAAAAACTTTGTCCAGCAAAATGTCTTATTTAATAATGAAAAATTTTCATGAATCTATAAACTTTAATTTCACAAAACTTTAATTTAACTTTAATGAATATTTAACACTGGAACTGGAAGACATGAATAAAATAAACAAACAAAACAAATCATGAATCTCAGAAAAAGAAGCTGGTTGAGACCGAAACATCAAACTGAAAACTTTCATCATCCAAAAACGGTAAGTCAAGTAAATGGAAATTAGTGACTTTATTTTAACTTATCATGCAATTAAATTAATTTATTGCTCATTGAAAAATCATCAATATTCATCAATAGGAATTACTGACTTAAATAAAGCTCCTATCTTTTCCTGAAAAGTTACTTTTAAGTTAGTTGTGTCTGATTTGAAGTGTACTAATATATGAGCAGTAGAAGCTGATTATTGTGTTTTTACAGTGTAAGGTTTGGATTACCGGCGTAAAATGAGATGAGCTGCTGAACTTTGGCTTCGCTCCAGAGGCAGCGCAACTCGCCGCTCTCCCTGTCATAAGCCGGAACCGGAACCCGACTTCGACTTCGACTTCGACCTCGACTTCGACCTCGACTTCGACCTCGACCTCGACCTCGACCCCGACCCCGACCCCGACCCCGACCCTGACTGGACCTCCTGTTCGGCGGCGATGTGGAGCAGGTGATGGAGTTGCTCTCCGTCTTTATGCTGCAGGCGTCCAATGAGGAGGCAGAGACGTCGCTTTGGGTGGAGCAGGAAGTCCGTCTTCCCTCATGTGGGCCGTCAGGAGACTCTTCTTCCTCAGATGACTTGCAGAGGAAGCGCATCTGGTGGAAGTGCTTCCACTTGGACATGTAGGGCTGGTCCGAGGTTCTGCTCATCTGGACCGCCTTGAGTTCCCGGTAAAAAACCGTCCGAAGGTTCTTGAACTTGGATTTTATTTCTTCCACTGCAAAAAATGAAGTAAATGTCAACAGCTCTGTAGATTTGTCATGATGTTTTATGTTTTTAGCACTTTGGCTACTTTTTCAATTCCCAAACAGCTGCTGGCTAAAAACTGGAGTTGGATGAATCTTTGACAAAATCTGAAAAGATTTTTTAAAAAACTTCATTTTCAACTCAAAAGAGAAAACTAGCAGAGTCTCTTTGTTTAGTAGGTTCCTTAATGCTCACAGTTTCTTAGCTTAGAATACTGTATAGTTTAGGTTTAGTTTAATATACATAGCATATAATACCTACATTTAATTAATTAATCTTTGCCTTCATTAACCTATTTAACTTAGTTTAGCTTCACCAAGCTAACATCACGTTAGGCTTGCGTCTTATAAGTTTCTCTTAGCCTACCTAACCTTACCTTAGTCTGTCTCAAGTTTTACTTAGCTTATTTTTGTTTAATTTAAGAAACTTTAGCTTAGCTAACCTAAAATTAATCTTAGAATAGATCTACCTTAACATACAGTAGCCCAGTGTTTCCCAACCCTGGTCCTCAGGCCCCCCTGTCCTCCATGTTTTAGAGGTTTCCCTGATTTGATGTGCCCAACTCAACTGATTGGAGTTCAAGAAACACTGGTTAACCAGTCATCAATTGAAATCAGCTGGAAACATGCAAGCCAGTGTGCCTTCAGGACCAGGGTTGGGAAACACTGCATTATCCTAGCATAAGTTTAGCTTAGCTTTTTTAATATGCTGTAAAGTATAAAGGTTTGAAACAGAGAGAAAAAATTGACTAAAGTGCAGAGTAAAATCCTTTGTTTTGGACTTTTAAAACCTATTGAAGTCCTTTAGCTTGTTGAGGAATTTGTGCAGAACAGAGGAGGATCAGCAGTTTCTGAGTCTTTTTTACCAGAAACCAGAACCAGATGGTTCGAGAGATGGATCCTGAGGGACTCCAGGAGATTTTGTCTGACTTGCTGGTTGTTGTGATTCTCAGACTTCCTGTTCCACAGACAGCTGTGATCTGCACATCAACACATACGTCTGTCAGGAGCAAACTTTCCCCTCGTCTCTCCCTGAAGTTTAATTTATTCACCCGAGTAGAATGCGATGAGCTCTCGCTCCCTCTCCTCCGTCCAGAAGCTCTTCCTAGCGGCGCCGCTTGAGCAAGAGGAGTGGAGGAAGGAGATGTTGAGTCCGGGTGAGGTGGAAGGGAGCCAGTTCTCCTCTGCGGGCAGGGTGGGCGGCGTCTTGTTGGCGCCCTCCTCTCGCTTGTAGCAGCTCTGCAGGAAGCTCAGCTCCTGGTAGTGCTTCCACTGCGGCACCAAGCCGACTTCATTGCTCAGACACACCAGCTTGTACTGGCGATGGAACGTCGTACGCAGGTTCCTAAACTTATTCTTGATGTCTTCCACTGGAAGAACACAGAAAAGATGAGATGGAACCAGAACACTGAGGTCAAAGGTCGGACTTTTCCAGAAATCTTCATCAAATTTACAGCCAGTTTAGAAATGAATATAAAAACCAGGATGGATGCATGTTTTAATGTCCTATAATCTCATCATTCTGGCTGATCGTCACTTTGAAACCAAAGCACCAGACCTTCTTGTTGGTTTCAGATCTAACAATCCGGCACATCTTCTCACATTTAAAAGCTCTGTTCAAACATTTAACCGCTGCAGTGGTTCTGGTCAGAGCTGTAGCGGTGCAGCGTTAGCCACATAAGTACCTGTGAATGGAACGGGAGGCGGCTGGGAGGAGAGCAGGATCCGGAGGCGTTCCAGGGTTTTCCATCGTAGATCCTGGTTCTTGTAGTCCTCAGAATGGTTGTTCCACAAACAGCTGTTCTCTAGAGAACAAGAAGACACTTAGCTACAGCCAAAGCCATTAGCTTAATCATGTTTGGCTTCTTTCACTCTCTCTCACACACACACACACACACACACACACACAACGTTTGGGCGCAAACAACTACTTTTATAGACGTTACTTTTATCTTTTCCATAAGAAGCCGGATCAAATATTGACTCCCCATCGTTTAAAAAAATATTGTACAAGCAAGATCAATTTCATAAAAGTTTTCATCCTCAAACTCGCACAAACTGCTTGTTAGGGTTGTTATAAACACACCAAACCCATAGGAGGCAGTGCAGCGCTAAGCTAAAACCTGTCAGCCAATCATATTGCTTTAAAACAAACACCACTTCCTGGTAAGGATCAAGCATGGTGGCATTTGTAGGTTGAGCTGCTTTTAAATAGAAGATAAAATATAATTGAAACAAAGCAATTTTGATCATAAAGTATATAGAAATATTGGTGAATTATTTGTCGGAGATTATAAAGTGAGGGACTCTAAATCTGTTTTTCTATGTAAACACACAACTATGGAGTTTTCACAAATCTCCTCCCAAATAATCATTTTAATGATGTGAAACTGAGTTTTAATGTGGATGAAAGGCCAAACACATAAAATGTATCAGATTTTCCACATATCCAGCTTTGTGTGGACTATGCCTTCACAACAATAATTTGATACATTAATTTTACTCAAAAACACTTTGAAAGACATTCAGAAAGTCACCAAACTGGAATAAACTCCTGATTTTAAGGAAGATAACATCAACAATGAAAGGTTAATCATTATACTCAATAAGCATCTTTTCCTGAGGAAAGGGTGTACTTAGTTGGTTCTGTGTCTGTATTACAGGGTCAAGTCTCACAGTAATCTAATCGTTAATAAAAATATTTAAGTTTGATGTCATCATTGCATTAATCAGAGATGCTAAAGATGTTTATTATGATCTTGTTTCCACTGATTTAAACAGGAAAAGTTTAAATGAATGAAGTTATTTTTAAATACTGCAGTGATTTTTCAAATTACATTAACTTTGGACATTTGATTGTGTTTGTAGTTGGCTTTTTTCAGCCTGCTGACCAACAGTGCACAGCCAAAGGATGGGGAAGAGCTGTGTTAATGGAAAATTGTTATATCGAAGCTTTGATACTGGAAACCAGCTTGAAAACAAATTAAAAGAAACATTAATCTGCAAAATGAGTTTTAAAAAGCTGACAAATCCTAAGTATTGCTTTTAAAGACATTAATTGATTCTATAGATAAATATTGCTGATATCTTTCCAATCTGGCATTGTGTAAAATAACTGTTATTTTTGCTTAGTGAAGCTTTAACTCAAAATATCAACCAGGCTTTTGTATTTGATAGCTAATAGAATATTTCAGCAATAAACACCATAAATGTTAAACCATTTTAATAACGGCATAATCTTCAGGTGATGAACGTCTTTGATAATTAATCAGGTTTGAAATCTTTTGTGTTTAAACACAGAAATCCAAATGAAACGCCCATAAAACACCAGGAGGAAAAGCTTTGGTCGGAATTATTTCCAGTTTGGACTCATAACCCATAACCTTCATTCCGGTTGCTAGTCGGTTGTTACTTTTGTAACCGTTGGTTTCGCTGAGCAACGGTTGCCTCCTCCTCTCTAACGTCCCAAAACTGTTGCTTGCTTTAGCAACACGTTGCCGAGGGAAGCGAACCGGAGCCGAGTCCGTATGGAAAAGAAAACCCGACCGAACATGTCGAACTTACTGGAGAAAAACGCAATGAGCGCCCTCTCTTTCTCCTCCGTCCAGCTATTCTCCGGAGCTGCCGCCATGTTTGTTGTCTCCTGTCTAGTTGGCTGCGCGGCCACGTGACCTCAAAACCGAAGCGCTGATTGGCCGAGCCGTTGACGTTTCCAACGGCTCGGGCTGGTGTTCGGTGTTCATGTTTGAGAGTGAACTCATGGCCATGGATTAATGAAATGAATTAGAAAATGGATGGATTGTAAGAAAAACAGATTGGAATAAATTATGGTTGGTGGAATTAAGGTTCAAATCAATATTTAAATAGATAGAATAATAAATTGATGGATGGACAAACAAATATAGAAAAAATTGATGGTTTTAAACAGTTTAATAGAAAAATTGATGAACAAATGGACAATAAACAAGACTGCATTGATTGGGAAAGATGGATGAACCAAGGATCAGAAGGAAAGATGTTGGGATGAATGGATGGATGTTCAAACATCCATTGTCCCTGTTTATTTTTAAAGGCTGGTCTGTATCTCCAGCAGCACCACATATTTATCCACACTTACCAAAATCCGAAAGAAAAACCAAAACTAATCATATTATCTAGTGAACAGGAATAAAATGAGACATGAAGCAGATGTGAAACGAGTTTGTACCATTTTAATATCAATACAGCTCCAGACGAGACGACATCCCAGTTCAGCTCACATCAACAGACATCCAGTCAATCCATGTACAGTATTTACAGAACCGGCCCGGTGTCACAGCGGATCGCACCAGGCCGCGGCTGGGATCAATATTTACAGGAGCACTGAGGATAGGCGGGGACACTTCCAAAGGAAAACCGTTTCACCAAATCATTTGATTAGCAAAAGAGCTAAAAAAATAAATGTGTTTAAGTGGTTTCAATCCAGCTCTGCTGAATTCCAGTTTAAAAAAACAAACCAGCCCTGATGCTGGTCTGAGTGTTAGCACACTGAGATCGCTTCTGATTGGATACAAAAATGTTACAGAAACATTTAGCTGCCCATCCGAGGCCAGACTCGCCCACAGAGCAGAAAACACGGAGATGTTTCCGAACCGATCCATGAAAAAAACGGATCCCGCCTTCCCAGGTTTGTAAGAACGGCACTTCAGTTCTGTTCTGGTTCTGGAGAATTTCCTCCTCCTGTCTGAAAAGGCTTCTGCGGTTCTGACTGGATTTGGGAATTAAAAAGCCAGAAGAAGCATTCCAAGAGCAGAAACAGCTAGCCTTTGATTTACAGGACACATATCAGTCAGGCTAGAAAACCTAAAAATGAACAAAATGAATCAGCATCAGCAATTGTTCTGGACAGGAAGTTCAGATGCTAACCGCAGCTGTTTGTGAGCATAAGGTTAATCAACTAAAAAAGTTTTGGCTTTTTGTTCCCGCTGTCAAAATTAACCAGGACTCTTCATGTTTAGTCATGATAACTAGCTTTTTCTTTCTCCGTGTCTGAGCCAAATGAAGGAGAGAAACTCAATGTTTAGCATTAGCTTCTAGTGACTGTAAGAGTCAGACACAGAGTGGGTGAAGTGACAGAGCGATAAGCTACAGTACTATTGTTGTTTGACCCAAAGTAAAAGAAATGACAGGTTATATGAAGAAAATTGAGAATTTAATAATCACTGCATGGCTTGCAGTGATTGGATGTGCCTGTGAGGAGTTAGAATCGCGAGTTGGTCAGAACTGAAGAGGAAACTACATCTAACTTAACACTATCTCAGTTTCTGTTTCAAATTACCAGATTTTCTGGACTACAAGTCATAGTTTTCATAGATTTGCTCGTTCTGTGACTTACAGTAAAACATGACATATAATATATAGAAAAACCCCAGTGGGTGCTTTTAAATTCCTGCATGTGGGGCTGGTTTGCTGGGTCTCGTTCCTACAGAAATCCCATAAATATTCAGTTTATGATCTCAGACAATAATTTCAGGTGAACTTTGATGCTGAGTTCTGAGTTGAACGCCGGCTCTCTTTGGCAACATTTTTCTATTTCAGATGTAGAAAATTACTGCGAGTATCATCAGCGATAATCCTGAAAAAATGTTAAAAAAAAAAAGGAAAATGTGATGATATGTGTCCTCTAAACTCAACCGGAGACAGAAAACTAGCCGACCCCATGTCACACTTACAGTATTTACAAACCAGAGTTTCATTCAAAAGTGCATTTACATTTAAAGTCATGACATGGCTAACTCTGTACACAGTGTGGCAGTTAAATACTGTTAAAACTCTGCTTCAAATCTTCTCTAAAGCTCTTGGAATCTCTGTCGGATGCTTCAAGTATAAAGTTTGTTTTCAGGAGTTCCACTGCTGCCAGGGAAAAAGCCTCGAGTGAAACTGAGTTGGTTTGGAACGAATTAAACCGACCCTGAGGCGTCAGGGAGCCAGGCGAAGGGTTTTCCTCTGCCAGCAGCCAGCAGCACTGAGAGAAACATACAAACTGGAGGTAGAGGGACACACATGGAAAAATAAAACCCAAAACGTTTGTTTTACTGGGAATGTAAGGATCCATTCCTGTTCCCTTCTAATTATTGTCAGTAATCAATAGTTTGCTTTGGTTTAATCTCAGAGTGAGATTAAAAACGGTTCATTTATCTTGTTTTAGCTGGTTTTAATACAATCTCCACCTACAGAAACACACTGACTGATTTAAAAAACAAACGTATAAATAAACCTGGATGTTTTGGCTGCCATTAAAGTTTACTTCGGAATTAAAACATGTTCAAAATGACCAAAAGAGTAACAAAGCCTTAAAGATGAAGTGAACGCCTCCATTAAAACGTTAAGGATCTGCCTCCTCCCACCTTCTGATTTCTTCCCTTTCTTTCCTGCAGACCTCCATGCTTGTGTCCGATTGGCTCATTAAAGATGGATCCTGATTGGTCAGGATGGCGCGCCTCTGAAGCTAAAAGTTCATCCCGCCGATCGGCAAAGAGGCAAAAACTTCCGAAGTACACTCAGTCCGGCCATGTTGCTAAGGAAACAGGAAAACACAGCGGCAGAGGCTCCGCCCCCATGGCTCCTCAGACGATGCTGTCGTGCAGCAGCGGCTCAGAGTCCTCGGCGCTGGCGAGGGCGGGGCCTCCTCGTCACTGCCCGGCAGCGGCGTGTTGATGTGAACGCCGGCCAGCGAGGACAGCGCCTCCTTGCTGTCTGGGAGGGGCTTGTCGCTGAGGGAGAGCTCCGAGGAGGAAGAGGAAGAGGAGGAGGAGGAGGAGGAGGAGGAGGAGGAGCAGCAGGTTTTCTCAGGGATGAAGAGGGCGACGAGGAAGGCGACGACCACGGTGCAGGCGCCCAGCAGGAAGGGCGGCCCTGGGATGAGCGCTTGCTGCAACACAGGAGAAACGCTGCAGTTCAGCAACCAGACAGGGGGCTCAATCTGAGGAACACGGACCGTTTCTGAACCCACAACGCATTTACTGTGGTCTTCAACTCCAGTTCAGAAAAATATAAAACTGATTATTAAACTATTTATGCTTTTTTTTAATCTTTTGTTTATCAGATGTGACAGAACTCAAATAAAGTCAGGAGGCATTTACATAAATTACAGCAATTACTTGAAAAAAGTAAAAGAACTTTATATGCAGTTTATATATAAATATATGAAGGTCTTATAATAATTAGAAGCAGGTTTATCCAGAGACTTTGCTGCATCCAAATCTAATTTATTGAACTTGACTAAATATAGAAAGTGTTTTAAGATAAATTCTTTTCTTATAACTGAGAATAAATTTATTCAGTTGAGTCCAAAAGAATCTGATTTAATACAACAAATGTGCAAAATCCTCTTTAGTTTTTATTTATTTGCCCATGAGCCAAAACATTTGGAGACCCTGAATTTGACATTTCACTAGAATCTCTTTCTGTTCATAAACTGGAAAATAAAAACGATCATTTCAGTTATTTTCATGCTTTATTGTCTGGTTCTGCTGTATTTATAAATCAAACATTCAAAACTGTTCTGTACCTCTGTGGGTCCGTGCAGCGGCAGCGGGTCGATGCTGTACTCCTCCTGGATCGGGTCCAGAGTGTTCAGCTCCACATTGAACAGGAAGAAGATGAAGCCGTAGAGGGCGGGGCCCAGGCCGTTACAGAGGCCCCGGATCCCCGTGATCATGCCCTGGACGACCCCTGCAGGCGGACAGACAGTCAGTCAGAGCGGGTTCTGGTTCTGGTCAGAGGCCGGGCCGCCGGTCAGACTCACCTTGTTTATCCGGGTCAGCTGACTGCGACACCAGAGCAGAAACAGCAGGGAAGGTGATGGAGGACATGGCCGCCACGGCTCCAGCCGCCCACATCATCCTGTCACACACACAGCAGTCAGAGGAACAGCGCCGCCCACTGGCAGAACAACACTAAGGCTCTATGCTGCTACAGGTTCTCCAGAACCTCTTCACCGCCCAGACTCGGTTCTGACTGAGTTTCTGACTGTCAAACGGTTCAAATCTGTAATGTGATTAACTGTTTCAACATTAACTGAATTAATGCCTTCTAAATGGTTTTATTACAGCTGTCAGTTGATGTTAGTTAACAGGTCTAACAAGTTCATTTTCACAGCCTTAGTCTAAATTAATAAATTATTAATGGTGATAAATATCTGAAACTGAAATCAGTTTTAATCAATCCACAGATGTTGAATAATTAAACAGAGTCAGGAAGTGGCGAGGACGCTGCAACACGGGCGCTTCGGCGATTGAAGAGGACAGAAAGTTGTGGAGCTGAACTTTGGTGATGAATGCGGCTTAAATTGGAACATGACAACGTTGGATTTAGAAAGAAGTGACTGTAATAGTATGGAGTGTAGTGACGAGGAAGGAAGGAGTGGACAGAATGAAGATAAAGAGTGGGAATTGGTGGGAAAGGGTGGAAAGAAGCAGCAAGCTGCTGAAAGAAAGAGGAAAAAAGGAAATGAGGAAAACACTGAAGACACCGATAATGAAGGAATTAAGGAAGGAAAAGAAGCACCAAAAAGACAAAACCTGAACGGTATAATAAGATTTGATGAAGGAGAAGGAGTCAAGAAGATTGATCCACTTAAACTAACAAAAGCACTTAAAGCACATGTTGGGGAAATTAAACATGCTACAATGGACGGAAATCTTTTGATTGGATGTAATTCAGAAGGGCAAGTTGAAAAGGCGAAAAAGTTAGAGCAGTTGTTAAAGTGGGTGAAAAAAGAAATAATGAAAGCAAAGGAATTATCATAGGAGGGCCATTGAGTGTTAACATGAAGGACTTAGTTGAGCATTTCAAAGAAAGAAACAAGGAAATAAAAGGAGCACGAAGAATGACAAGGGTACAGAGAAGATTGAAACAGAAACTGTTTCAATCAACCTGGTCAGATATTTACTGCTCATATCTTTCCAACAGATCCCCAGTTTAAAAAAATACTGAAGCTTTCAGAAAATGTCAGACATTTTGAGTTCAGTTTGTTTATCCTGGTCTGACTGATGATGAGGCTGAACTCTGTCTGGTTCTGGTTGCTAAACCTGGTCTGGTTCTGGTTGTTAATCTCAGTGGCCGGTCTTACCATGGTTCTGATCCGAAGCCGTACCAGGCCAGCTGGAGGATCTGGAAGCCCAGGCCCAGAAGAACCGTGTTTTTGTTGCCCAGGTATCTCATCAGCAGCGTAAGGAAGAGCGTCTGAGGAGTAACAGAGACGGTTCTGGTTCTGTTCCTGGTTTAAGGACTTGCAGCATGTGGGACTGGGTCGGTACCTGAGCCACGATGGACAGAATGCCGACGACCCCGATGAAAACAGCGATGGTGGTGGAGGAAAAGTTGATGACCTGGAGGGAAACGTGCAACATTTATTTCAGTTAAAATATTCAAACTTTAAAACGATCTGGGTCATGTTGGGTCATGTTGGATCATGTTGGGTCTGTTTGGGTCTTGTTTGGGTCATGTTGGATCATGTTGGATCATGTTGGGTCTTGTTGGGTCTTGTTGGGTCATGTTGGGTCATGTTGGGTCATGTTGGGTCATGTTGGGTCTTGTTGGGTCTTGTTGGGTCATGTTGGGTCATGTTGGGTCATGTTGGATCATGTTGGGTCTTGTTGGGTCTTGTTGGGTCTTGTTGGGTCTTGTTGGGTCTTGTTGGGTCATGTTGGGTCATGTTGGGTCTTGTTGGGTCTTGTTTGGTTTGGTGCGTCATGATGGGTCTTGTTGGGTCTTGTTGGGTCATGTTGGGTCATGTTGGGTCATGTTGGGTCTTGTTGGGTCATGTTGGGTCTTGTTGGGTCTTGTTGGGTCATGTTGGGTCATGTTGGGTCATGTTGGGTCTTGTTGGGTCTTGTTGGGTCTTGTTGGGTCATGTTGGGTCATGTTGGGTCTTGTTGGGTCATGTTGGGTCATGTTGGGTCTTGTTTGGTTTGGTGCGTCATGATGGGTCTTGTTGGGTCTTGTTGGTCTTGTTGGGTCTTGTTGGGTCATGTTGGGTCATGTTGGGTCTTGTTGGGTCTTGTTGGGTCTTGTTGGGTCTTGTTGGGTCATGTTGGGTCATGTTGGGTCTTGTTGGGTCTTGTTGGGTCATGTTGGGTCTTGTTTGGTTTGGTGCGTCATGATGGGTCTTGTTGGGTCTTGTTGGGTCATGTTGGGTCATGTTGGGTCATGTTGGGTCATGTTGGGTCTTGTTGGGTCTTGTTGGGTCATGTTGGGTCATGTTGGGTCTTGTTGGGTCTTGTTGGGTCTTGTTGGGTCATGTTGGGTCATGTTGGGTCTTGTTGGGTCTTGTTGGGTCATGTTGGGTCATGTTGGGTCTTGTTGGGTCATGTTGGGTCATGTTGGGTCTTGTTGGGTCTTGTTGGGTCATGTTGGGTCATGTTGGGTCATGTTGGGTCATGTTGGATCATGTTGGATCATGTTGGGTCTTGTTGGGTCATGTTGGGTCTTGTTGGGTCATGTTGGGTCATGTTGGGTCATGTTTTGGTTTGGTGCGTCATGATGGGTCTTGTTGGGTCTTGTTGGGTCATGTTGGGTCATGTTGGGTCATGTTGGGTCTTGTTGGGTCTTGTTGGGTCATGTTGGGTCTTGTTGGGTCATGTTGGGTCTTGTTGGTCATGTTGGGTCTTGTTGGGTCATGTTGGGTCATGTTGGGTCATGTTGGGTCTTGTTGGGTCTTGTTGGGTCTTGTTGGGTCTTGTTGGGTCATGTTGGGTCATGTTGGGTCATGTTGGGTCTTGTTGGGTCTTGTTTGGTTTGGTGCGTCATGATGGGTCTTGTTGGGTCATGTTGGGTCATGTTGGGTCTTGTTGGGTCTTGTTGGGTCTTGTTGGGTCTTGTTGGGTCTTGTTTGGTTTGGTGCGTCATGATGGGTCTTGTTGGGTCTTGTTGGGTCATGTTGGGTCATGTTGGGTCATGTTGGGTCTTGTTGGGTCTTGTTGGGTCATGTTGGGTCTTGTTGGGTCATGTTGGGTCATGTTGGGTCTGTTGGGTCATGTTGGGTCTTGTTGGGTCTTGTTGGGTCATGTTGGGTCTTGTTGGGTCATGTTGGGTCTTGTTGGGTCATGTTGGGTCATGTTGGGTCTTGTTGGGTCTTGTTTGGTTTGGTGCGTCATGATGGGTCTTGTTGGGTCTTGTTGGGTCATGTTGGGTCATGTTGGGTCATGTTGGGTCTTGTTGGGTCATGTTGGGTCATGTTGGGTCTTGTTGGGTCTTGTTTGGTTTGGTGCGTCATGATGGGTCTTGTTGGGTCTTGGGTCATGTTGGGTCATGTTGGGTCATGTTGGGTCTTGTTGGGTCTTGTTGGGTCATGTTGGGTCATGTTGGGTCATGTTGGGTCTTGTTGTGGTCTTGTTTGGTTTGGTGCGTCATGATGGGTCTTGTTGGGTCATGTTGGGTCTTGTTGGGTCTTGTTGGGTCTTGTTGGGTCTTGTTGGGTCTTGTTGGGTCTTGTTGGGTCTTGTTTGGTTTGGTGCGTCATGATGGGTCTTGTTGGGTCTTGTTGGGTCATGTTGGGTCATGTTGGGTCATGTTGGGTCATGTTGGGTCTTGTTGGGTCTTGTTTGGTTTGGTGCGTCATGATGGGTCTTGTTGGGTCTTGTTGGGTCATGTTGGGTCTTGTTGGGTCATGTTGGGTCTTGTTGGGTCTTGTTGGGTCATGTTGGGTCTTGTTGGGTCTTGTTTGGTTTGGTGCGTCATGATGCAGGACTCACCTGTCTCAGGTAGAGGAAGAAGCTGGAGTACTGTCCGGCCTCTGGCAGGTAAGACAGGAAGACGGTGATGCAGATCAGCAGGACGGTGGAGTCCTGACCCACCTTCCTCAGAGACTGGACCAGAGACAGACAGAGGGACAGTTTGTCACATCGCCTCTTTAACCACGACAGGGTTACACTTCCTGGTCACTGACAGCAAATGGGTCGGCCTGCTCCCAGGAGAAAGGGGCGCCCCACGTGTTGAGCCTCATCTTGTCCGGTAGCGACTCGGGGACGGCCAGCAGGATGAAGCAGATGTCGGCCAGAGAGATGAGCGTGGCCAGCAGAACCACCAGGTTGTCGCCGTACCAGGCCGACAGGTAGGCGCCAATGGCTGGGCTGGTCACCAGGCTGGCTGCAAATGTGGCTGACACCTGGACAGGAAACGCAGCAGGACGTTACAGGAAGTGACATCACTCAGAGTTTGGACCGGCCGACCCGACGGGCGGCTCTTACCAGGCCGTAGGCGGTGCTCCTCTCCCTCTCATCCGTCACATCAGCAACGTAGGCGAAGATGACGGAGAAGGTGACGGAAAACGCCCCAGACATGGAGATCATGGCGAAGTACCACCTGGACACACAGAGGGTCAGAGCACAGCGTCAGAGTCTGCAGTACTAAGTCCGCATATTTAATGAAAGCTTCTGATTCAAAGTTGACTGTAATAGTACAAATAAACAAATTTCATTCATAAAAACCTGATCAAATTTAATTATAAATGACCAAAGTAACCAGAATCTGTGGAAGTAGCCTTTAAGTTTATCACAGGTAACAGCAAAATAACATCTGGAAACGTTTACTGAAAGTTGTGTGAAAGTTTTAGAACCTTTAAGTTCAGCAAAAGAAACAAAATGACATGAAAATGCAGTGAAACCAGAACGAAGGTTCAGCAGAGTTCCTGAAAACGTTACTAGTAAGAGGTTACGTTTAAAAATAACCTGAGAAACGTTCAGAAACTCAACCTGTCGGCTCAGGAACAGTCTGGATGTATCGTCTAGCAGAAACTTCATCCGCTCTGACAAAATGATCAGACCTGGAGTTGGGGCACCGTCTGGTTCTTATTAGGAATGTTTCACAGAACAGTCAACGTTTCTGTTACAACTATAAACTCTGGAGGTAAACATGCCGTGCTGACTCGGCATGTTTTACTAAAACGTGGCTAATATAAGTTTCATCTAGTCAAAGCTTCCTTTTCACCAGACAGGAAGTTCCTTCCTTCCTGTCTGTGGGATGAAGCTCCTACCAGGGGCTGAGCCTCATCAGAGGGATGGGAGCGCAGGTGAAGAAGACGGTGATGAGGAGGAAGGACCTTCGTCCCCAGACGTCTGACAGCGCTCCGATCAGCGGGGCGGACATGAAGGACAGCAGACCCTGCAGACAGGAAGCAGCATCGTTAGAGGAATGGTGCTGACTGACCGCAGCAGCAGCAGCAGCAGCACAGCAGCAGCAGCAGCAGCATGGGGCTAAAATATGACAAAACTGAGATATTTGCAGTAAAACTAGACTGAATCTACTCAGTGAGTCGCTCACCTTCACTCCCTGGATCAGGCCGTTCATCAGGAACGTGTGCTGGGGAAACGTTTCATGCAGAACCTACAAACACACAGACCGTTACAGAAACAGGCTTTATTCTTCTGAAACAAGCGGGTTGTTGTTTCTGCTTACGGTGAGCATCGGCGTGGTGAGTAAACCCCAGGCGAAGAACTCCAGGAAGATCACCACCACAGCGTGGTAGACGCTGGGCCGGCCGATGCCCTGCTGCGGCTGAAACACACAAACAATCGGAACTCAACGTTCAGAGGAAACGCACTCCTCAGGCCTCCTCCATTTCATCCCAACTTAGTGCTTCCAGAGAACCAATCAGCTCTCAGTACATCCATCCAACCAGGAATAACTTTGATTTTGTTTTAATTTAATAAAGTCTACTCTTTAAACCAAACAAGGCGGCCTCTTCAGACTGAACTGTATTAATGTGTAATAACTCCAGAGTTTCCGTCGTTTCTCCACCTACCTGCCAGCCATGTTAACATGAATAATGTGAGCCTGGGCGCCTTGAGGCCACCATTAAACCAACAAAAGCTCCAGATAACCGGAGAGAACCGGACCAGAACCGAGTCTTCCCTTCCTGTGAACAAATAGAGACGTTACGATCCGTCCTCAAGCACCAGCAGAACCTGGAGGTCCAGTTTCAGCTTCATATCGGGTTTAAACGTTTCTGCTGATACTGACAGACGTACAGAACCTCAGACTTATGACTCTGATTTATTTATTTTCATCTTTTACTGTCACAAAGAGTTTTCTGACAGAGAGAAGAAGTGGAGCAGAGAACTGAACCGGACTGATGACACTCAGCTGGACTTAACCTCCAGAATCGGAACCAGAACTGGATCTGGATCAGTTTCCATGTTTAACTGCTGAAATCGTGGGCCTGTCCGACCCGCTAACAGCCCCTTAGCTAAAACAGTTCTGGTTGCTGCTTCCTTCCTGCAGGTTCTGGACTCTGCTAAGATGGGAACAGTGAAAAGCTTTCATCTGATTGGCCCAACAGGACAAGAAATTTTACAGGTGACTTGTCAAACTGGAATATTTAAATTTAATTTCCAATAAAAATCGATTTTTAATACAGAATCTTTTCAGCCTTTCACAATGATCCCAAACAGATAAATGGAAATACAGATGGAAAGTTTAGTGGAAGTAAAAACATGCAGGAGAACCAAGGCTTCAGAGAAAAGTTTGCATTTCACCTGGACAGAGTCCAGAACCCAGAACCGTTCTGACCCAAACAGAACCCAGCCGGGTCAGAACCAGCAGGATGAGAAGAACCAGATAATCCAGCAGGTTAATCCGTCACATCCTCAGCTTCTTAAACTCATCCCTCAGTCTGGAAACAGAAACTGACCCAGAACCTGATTCACTAAGGAAACATGAAGATGATAAACTGTTGCTAGGCAGATTAGTGGGAAGCATCCAGAGGTCCAGTCCTGGTAAACAGAGTTTATCTGTGAACATCCTGAGCTCGGCTCCATGAGAACTTCTTCTAAAACTAGGAGGAATGTAGAGAAATGGAGGACAGAAGGAGAACATCACCATAACAGCCCTGATGCTCTAAGAGTCAAACTGGTTAAAAGTTTCCTTTTTAACTTTACCTCTTTATGCACTAAAACTAACATTCATGTTACTAAACCAGCTAACAGTAGCAACCACCAGATGCTTTAATCTGCAGCTGAAGCTTCAGAGTTTCCTGTCTGGTTTTCTTTTAAGATAAACGTCTTACATTTCTATAAAAACTTATTTCACATTTCTGGTCAAATATCTGACAGCAGGAGACATGATGACTTTTCATCAGAACAAGCTGACATTGTTTTACCGTTTTCCCAGAATCCTCGGCTGTTTGATCGGTCTTTGTGAAGCGTTTCACACATTTTGGTTTAATCTGCAGTTTCTCCAAATCTTTACACTCTGGTCAAAACGTAATGTTGAAATTTATGTTGCAAGTGATTTAGATTTGTTAAAGTGCAGATTAAAATGGTATTTTTAAAAACTACTGAAGCAAAAAGTCATTAATTAAATGTTGCATTTAAAGCTGTCATCATACATTTTGCTGGACAATAAATCGCCCCAGAAATTGTCACGATAAACAATGATATTGTTGTTTTGAGACAATTTTCCAGTAATAAAACAGTAATTGCATAATAATACAATAATACATTGTCAAAAATCAATAAACTTTAAATCATAATGAGCATTTAACACTGGAACGAGAAAACATTTTAAATATATAAAATAAACAAAACAACGAATGAAATAAATTATGAAGTCTCTGTAAATAAAACTGTCCTTCAAAATAAAAGAGTTGGTTGAGACCAAACCACCAGACTGAAAACTTTTATGATGGAAAAACAATAAATCATACAAATGAAAATTATTGAGTTTGTTTTCATTTATGTGATTAATTGATTTATTGTGACAGGCCAAGTTATATTGGCCTGTCACAATAAATGAGTTTGAAGCTGCTAAAGGTTAAAATAAATAGTACTTTAAATATGTACATTCAGATTTATGTTTAAATCTTGATGTGTTTGTTTTACATGTTATTTATAGTCAGTTCTCTATTGGCTTCAACTTTCAAAATAAAAGAGAGAAAATAAATAATTGATTGAAGATGACTGAATAAAATCCATTCGGAAATGTTCTGAAGCTTCTAATGGAGGAATCTGCAGATTAAAGCCAAAAACAACAAATGGCCCCAAAACCAACATTATTAACTGGTTTCTGCAAAGATTCACTCAGAAGTTTATTTGTTTAGACAATAAAGAAAACTTTCGATTTTCCAACCATTTCCATTCTGCTGGGTTATTTCTGTAACCCAGTTACAGTTTAATCCAGAAATTCATATTATAGGATTTGTAATAAAGCTGCAGTTTAACCAGGTGAAGTGTGTGGATATATTTATTATTGTTTGATTAATTTGTCCTTAAAGGAAAATGGGGAAAATTCTTACACACCTGTCGGAGAAAATTTTATATTTTTATTGTCTATTAATTATAATTTACTTTAATCAGGGGAATATGCGAGTTAGAAACTATATTAACATTTCTAAAACTTAAGATTGACAGAAAATGTTTAGAAATTTGCATGTCTTCTATTTTTAATCAACTTTTATAATTTTATGTGATACTACATAAAACATAGTAGATCATTTTTATTTTTTTAAATAAAAATCTGGAGGTCCAGCTGCATCTTTACCAGCTTTGAACATCTGCACACTGACATCATTGTGTGGTTTCTTAACTTTTGTTTAAAAAATGGATCTTAAATGTAGGATATTGTGGAAAAAAATACACAGTTTCCATTTTTAACAATTACTGACCTGTTTGTGTTTGCCACATAAAATCATAATAAAATAAACCAAAGCATAAAGTGGTAAAATGTGTGTAAACACTGTGGAGGTGGTGCATATTTTTGTCCTTCCTGGTGAAATATTTAGATATGGTATTTCTGTGACGAATAAGGGAAAAACGTTAACTTAAATCAAATCTTTTAAATATATTTTTCAGACATTTTCTGTGTGAGCTGCGATGAACGAGTCTGTTCTGGTGTTAAAATGGACGCTGATGAGCGCGGAGCCGCGGAGCCGCGGGGAGGGTCGACCCGGCCGGGCGGGGCTGTTATGTAACACCATGATCCATCCAGACCGCAGCAGCGCAGCCGCTATAAGCCCAACCTGAGTGTGTGTGTGTGTGGTGTGTGTGTGTGTGTGTGTGTGTGTGTGTGTGTGTGTGTGTGTGTGTGTGTGTGTGTGTGTGTGTGTGTGTGTGTGTGTGTGTGTGTGTGTGTGTGTGTGTGTGTGTGTGTGTGTGTGTGTGTCCATTACTGCCTCCCTCCCACCTTCACTTTTCTCACAGAATAGAACAGAACATGGCCATTTTGGACCAGACCGTTCGGAACCAGAACGATCTTATTATATTTATTTAATTCATTTTCAATTTCAGAATCAACAATTAAAAATTAAAACCTATTTCACATAATTCATAATAACGAAATTAAACTGTGATTTAGCTCTATAAATAAATAAAATGGCGTAGAAAAATTTCTAACGGTTTAATTTTGGGTTTTTTTTCAAGCGTCAACCTCCGTTAATTCTATGTTATGTTATAAACGTGACAGTTTATTTAATTATTTTCCCAGACAGAAACAACGGTTCAACCGAGGTCCATATAAACAGAACCAGACGCTCTATCAAAAACAACATTAAATGTCTCGATTCGGGTCCGTTTCCTGTGGTAAACATGGCGGCTCGGACACTCACCGCCGCTCCGTCCTTCATGATGATCTTCTTGACCAGCAGCACCCGGCCGGGCGCCGCCGGAGGCTCCGCCATGTCCTCACACTTGCTGTGGGTCATGAAACATCCTTGCCGCGTGGATATCCGCGGTTCTCCGGGTGCTTCCAGGATTCCTTCGTGTTTTAGCCTCCAAGAGGCCGAACCGAGCTAATTATCAGATAAACCCCCGCAGAATCTAGAAGATGTATTTATTTCTTCCCACTCCTCTAGAAGACGTCCAGCTCAGTCAGTCAGTCCGCAGTACTGGTGATGCGCACAATTAATGACGCTGTCAAGTCCCACAGAATCACTGCAATATTCCGGTCAGGTTACAAAATAAGAGCTTATGATTTATTGCAGAAATTCACAAAACATTTGAAGTATTATTCAAATTCAAAAATACTTCATTGATCCCAAAAGGAATTAAATAGTAATTCAATTTCTTGAAAGAGTCATTGTAGGTGGTGATGCCTGTTGGCAGGACAGATATCCTGTAGCAGTCTGTCTTACAACGAATTTGAAGAAACCTCTGACTCAAGAGACACTGTTTTTCTAGGATAGTCTCAAAAAAGCATGTAAGTTAAACATTTGAGATTGAAGAAAAAAAAGGAACAATGGACAGAATTCTGAAATTAAAGTCAGAATTTTGACTTTTTCTCATTTTTTTACGCTTTTAAATTAAAATTCTTACTTTTCTTTCTTCCCATAAAGAAAGCCACAGTATGATGACCTGTGGCTGCTTTGCAAAATTTTGAGATTAAAATCTAAGAAAAATTGTCCAAATTTTAGGATTAAAGTCAAACGTTTGAGAGTACAGTGATTTTTTTCTATTTTTAGAAGTGAAAGTCTGTTGGGGTTTTGTGAAATTGCTTGTCACAAAATCCCAACATTTACCTTTGTGTTATTTTAGTTCGCTTAAAACACAAAAGTTAGTTTTTTTTATCTCTCTCATATAAAGACTTTAAGTTTAGAGGATTTCTTTAAGCTTGGGAGAGTAAAACATTTGGCAGCAAAACAGTTTCTGCTTAATTTTTGATCACTTGCTCCACTTGAGTTTCTGGAACACAAAAGAGTATTTTTTGAAAGATTGTCTTAAATATTTTTGTTAGATATTTATTTGCTTTATAAAGAAGTTTTAAAGTCACTTTTTACCACATAACAGGAGTTATTGTATTATCTAATCTTAATCTCTCAAATGCAATTTTTAATGATTAAAGTATTTTCTTAGAAATCGTTATAATTTATAATAATACAAAAATGTTGAGTAAAACAAATAAACATGGTTTCCTTCAGTATTTATATTTAAAATGTTTGACAAACACTGGAAAACTATTCATTGGTAAATTACTGATAAAATTACATAATTGCATTTAACTGAATACTTGTGACACTTCCCAATTGTGTACAAAAATTTAAACACATATAATTTGTCTTACAAATTTACAAATTTCAAAAATTTACAAATTATAACAGCTGCTTCACCAGTAGATGGATTTTTTTTCCATTTTATCAAAATTCTTGTCTATGTTCTAATTGATTTTTTTCATACTTATCCAAACCTAAAAGGAAAATTCATTATTTTTCCACATTTTTCCAGAATTTGTTGGAAGTCTAGGTGACACACGCGTCTGAGTCTTTTATTTTGAAATGTAATCACTTTTCTTTCCGCCTTTTCTACTAATTTTGATAAAACGGTCCGGTTCGGTTCTGATTTTATGTTTTTGAGATTGCATTTTTTTTCTCTGTTAGTCCGGAATCAGACTGAGAAGAATCAATATGGCGTCACTATTAGAAACGGACATTTTCTCCCCTAAATATCATTTACACATCAGAGAGTCTGGAGCTAACGGAGATGTGATGTAACAAATTCACGCACAGTTTACACGTCTTCATAATAAAATCTCATCATAGCAGAAACGGCTGGAAAATTATTTTCTTTAATATCTCTAAATAGTAATACCTTCAGATCAATAATTTATGAAATCCTGCGTGTTTTATTGCGGTTTTACTTCGTCCTTCCTGAAATATCCGTCCATGTGCGTCTTGTTTTGAAAAACCCGATGTTTCCTGATTGGTTTGACAGCAGCAGACTGAGGTGAAAAGCTGAGCGGATCACGTGTAGGCGGCTGTGGTTCTGGTACTGTGTGTATTTTTGTGCAGGATTGTGTTTAAATGAATAAAACATGATCCAAACGAGGCGACGGAAGAAAAACGTGAGCTGACGTCATCGATCATCAGAGAAACTGGCATCCTCTGATCTCTGGAGGCCGCTTTGATCTCCTGCTTCTGCAACAATAATAAAAATCAGGATGATTATTGGTTTATTGGTTTATTAAATGGGATGCAGGTGCTGCCATCATTACTATCGTCATAATTAGAATAAATATAGTCAAATCAATTTTAAAATGGAGATTAAATGAATCCCGGATCAGCCGATCCCGGATAAGCGGAAGAAAATGGATGGATGGATTAAATGAATATTTTTGTCTGAAATATTCAGATTTTGAACTGTTTCCTGGATTTGCTCATCTGTCAGATTCCTACTGAACAGGATTAGGGCCACTGGAAAAAAACTTAATACATTGGATACATTTTTTTGTAACATAACATTTTTGAAGTTAGATCACCTGTTTTGTTTTTCAGTGAATGAACTTTCTGCTGTATTTGGACATGGCTGCATGGCAACAGTGGCCAGGTGTAGGTTTACCTGTAAGCTGAGCAGGATCACTTATTGTTGGTTTCAGTGAAACAACCAGAGACCAACAGAAGAAGAGAAGCTGAACTGAGACCTGCAGACCTCAGCAGGTGAGTTTTCATCCTGATTATTGTTTTATGAATCAAACTTTCCTGTGTTTGTAAAATCTGCGTCATGATGCGAAGTTATTTGGCAGCTTTAAGTGCCTTCTAGTGGACAAAATGCGTCACTACATCTAAATTTACCGTTTTGATACAAATAGAAGGAATATGAAAGTACATCTAAAGTATCTGTAATATAAATGTGTGGCAGGAAGAGGAGCAGAAGTGAAATCAGAGGTGAAGATGGCTTTAGCCAGCGGCCACTGGCTGAAGAAAGAAATCAGAGGAGAACCTCCGAGTCCCAGGTCAGTGTGACACAGGGCCGGCCCAAGGCATAGGCGAGTTGAGCGGCTGCCCAAGAGCACCAAGCTAGAATAATTAAGAAATATATATATTCAAAATTACATTAAATAATTCAAACTAAATACTATTAAATGTGGAAAAAAAACTATTTCCATTTTGTTTCTATAGTTGTGACACAATAATAGCTCATCTCTTTCTGTTGATGGCTGCTGTTGGGGAAAAGTAAAATATTAACTTGTCTTAATTGTAAATTTTGTGTTTATCACCTGATGTTATTTTCAAAGTTAAATTAAATGACATGGCACCTTAAATATGACTCTGCATTTCAAAATCCAAATAATTATTTTTAGTTTGTTAATCCTGTAAGGCTAAAATCAACAATAACACTGGTGTGATGTAAACTAATTACAAATTAAGCTAATGCTAGTAAACATGCTACACACATGGAGTAGTTTAGGAATGATAAGGCATCTGATGTTGAGATGTTGGTATGGGGCCCCAAACAGGCTTGGTCCGGCCCTGGTGTGACTCCAGCAGCAGCTAATTAAACTGAATAACTCTCTGTTACGCCCACGCATTTTAATCTGAGCATGTTTCTGCAGACATGGTCACGCTGTCGCTGTGGCTGGAAGCGTCGCCTTTCTGTTCGGAGGAGCGAGTAGCATCAGCCCAGAGGGTGATGAAAACACAAAAACTAAAACATGAAACACATTTATCATCATTTACTCTTTTTGTTACATTTAAAGGAGATTAAATATTAATTTATTAACTTTATTTTCATTTAGGTCAGTCCTATTTACTTCTCTGACTTCTACATGCTAACAGGTAACAGACCAACAGCTTGTAGGCTTTAGTGTTTCAAATAACTTTCATGTTGACAAAAATGCTTTAATGTGTTTCAAAATGCTTTAATGTTGACAAATAACACACAGACTGTCCAGTAAATCTATTTTTTCATCCTTGACTTGCTAAACGTTGTGGTTTGGCTGTGAACACATGAAGTTTCTCTGTAGCTGCGATCTGGAAATGATTCTCAGGTTTGATGATTGCAGTGACTCCTGATGATGTGACCTGGGAGGAGATTCCTCAGAGCGGAGAAATCCCGTCGCCCAGAGAAGGACACACACTCTGGTAACATGGCCGTCAGCAGGTAGCATGGAGGTAGCGATGAATCAGAATAGGCTCCACAACTTTCTCCAGAAACAAAGCTGAAGTTATTATCTGTGAACCTAAAGAGGAACAATCTGGAGTCACAGCTTCAGTTATTACAGCTGGAAACCAGAAATCAGGCTGAAATCTGGGTTTGGACCTCCAGAGCCACATAAAGAAGGTTACAAAGTCGGCCTTCTAGCACCTGAAGAACATTTCCGGGATTAAAGGACTTATGTCCCAGTGAAGGCTAAAGCAGAGGTGTCCAAAGTGTGGTCCTGGGGCCATTTACGGCCATTGGAATAATTCTGAGTGGCCATTGATCACAGTCCAATGGAGATTTAAAAACAATATTGGGGTGAAGTGATCACTGATGGTGCAGCACAAAATAATAATAGTTATTTAATAGTAATAGGCGACGAGAAAAATAGTAATAGTTCAAGGAGTCACCAAAAACTGCTGAGTAAACAGTCTTTATCCACTTCAAAATAAGAGCATGGAGATAAACCTCTAACTACTTCAGATGCTGAACTTTATTCAACTGAAAATTTACAAAGCGGCCAAGTAAATCAGTGCTTTAGAATTTATCCAGGAGCTGATGCTACAGCTAAGTGTGCAAAAGATGTTCAAAGTTATCTGTGCTATTAGCGCATTAGCGGAAGTGTGCTCATCCCTGGACTTAACTAAAGTATTTACTATTATGATTGTATCCTTGGTTGGCATTTATTATTGGAATCTCCAAAATCCTAGATTTCTAAATATGGAAAGATTGTTGCAACAAAAAGAACACAAGAAGTTGCTATGTCCCGCCTGTGGGACTTAGCAGCACTAATGAGTTAATCACTAACTGAACAGGTACAGATGTGGGACATAAACCAAGGAAAAGCAGCTTACGTCCAAACAAAGTTTGACCAACCTTTGAAAAGCCAACTGCTCTGTTGATGTTTGACCCTGATGTAACATCATCTGCTGCTCAGCGTTGTCAGAGGGAAGCTGTATCTGTTCGGTGGATCCTCCAGTCCTGAAGCCTCTGAATGCCTCCCAGGCGTCTACAGCTTTGATGTCGGTGAGGCCAACGCCCCATCGCCTCCTTCCCTCCCAGTTTGGTCTTTAGCTTGACGTCTCCCAGCATCCTGGTGACGTTCCATGTTCTCTGCAGTGTCTTTGGCCTGGGAAGGCCTGTCAGCCGGCGGCGTGGCTCCCAGGGTTCTCCATTACAGCTCTGCTGCTGCTGGAGACAACATCTACGTGTACGGAGGGCGGCTGGAGGGCGAGCCAACCGACAACCTCCTGGTGTTCAACACAGGTTAAAAAACTAATCCTGAATTGTTTCTATCCAGAGGAAATGAAGCATGGTGGACTGAAGTCTGGATCCTGACTTTGTTTCAGTGTCTGTCACCTGGACTCCGGTGAAAACCAGCGGATCGCTTCCTCCTGCCCTGTGAGACTCAATCAGACCAAATCACATTGATAATCTCTGAGTTTCATCCTGGATATTCACATCGTCTGTTTCTGCCTCTCCAGATGGGGGCAGAGTTTCGCTCAGGCTGGAGATCAGCTCTTTATGTTTGGAGGTTACGGAGCAGGAGGAACGTTTTGTAAGGACCTTTATGCTCTGAACACAGGTAAACTTTGGCTCAGGTTTGGATCCACTTTAAAATAATACATCATGATATAATACATTTTTATTTTAAACATCTTAAACTGAATAAATAAGTATAAAAAAGCAGACTCTGATTTCATTACAGTAATCTTAAAATCACCGGTACAATACCTGAACCTATCAAAACTTTTGTAAGATTCACCATGTCAAGACCAGATTTCATGGATTTTTAACCAACTTTCTCAGTTTTTGAGTCTGAATTCAAATCAAGAAACCAAAGGAAACCGTTGTTCTCCGAGCTCTGGTTAGTTAGAGTCTCTCTGTGTTTTCAGAGAAGCTGCAGTGGCAGAAATGGGAGGTGAAGGGAGAATCTCCTCCAGCCTGTAGTGGACAGACACTGACAGCACACCATGACAAGGTACACACACACACACACACACACACACACACACACACACACACACACACACACACACACACACACACACTCACAAATGTTTGCGTGGCTATTTTTGTGGAGACTTTCCATTGACTTACATTCATTTCTACAGCCTAAACCTGACCTTTACCCTTTTCCTAACCCTACCCAAAACTCAATTCACACCTTAGTCCTAACTCTGATCCCTGACCCAAAAACTGCATTTCCCCTTGTGGGGACCAGGCTTTGGGTCCCCACAATGTAGTATGTGTCAGGAAAATTGCCCCCACAAGGTATTACAAACAAGCACACACACACACACACACTGAAGAGGAGAACCCGGGTAGAAAAACAATCAAACTGCTGAAGAAAATGTTCTTTAGGGTTTGAAACTTTTTTCCCCATTCATCATGTTTCAACATGCTTATATGACAACAAATGTCCTGGTCAGGTACAAGAAGGGAAAATGTATTGAAAACTGTTAAAAAAAAGCCAAAGAAAAAAATGTGCAGTATGTAGAGAAATGTGAAAAAGTACTGATAAAGATACTTTTAGAGAAACCCTGGCTGCTAAAATTGAAAGAATTTGAATGTTTCTGCAAAGATTTGGTTGGTTGGTCTATTGATTGGACAATAGATTAGTTGGTCTGTTTAATTTCTGGTTGTGTTGGATGTGTGGATGGATGGATGGATGGATGGATGGATGGATGGATGGATGGATGGATGGATGGATGGATGGGTGGATGTGTTTAACGTCCATTTCCTCAACCAAGCTGATCGGACCACATTTCCCAGCATTCATTGCAATGGCGACTAAAACTCACCTCTGCGGTAAAACTCAGAGCAAACCAACTGTACTGTTAGATGTAGAAACAGATTGGTGTCTGGTTGGATGTAGAAACCTGAAGTGAAACCTGGAGGACAGTCAAGAGTTGGGCTGACCATGAACCTGGGAGCCTTGGCCTGGACCTCTGACATCATGTTGAATCTGAGTGAACTGCTAAAATGAAGCTGCTTTCATATCTGCATTCCTCTTTTCCTTTTTGTCTCTTTCTCTCCATTTTTAATCATTTTTCTCTTACACTCACTCACTTGGTTTTCATACCTTAAAAATTCCTGAAGACATTTCCTTGTCCAAGCTAAATGCTATGCCAGAGCACATGTTACATTTATGGCTTGTGGAAAAATGAAAATAACGTTTTGTGGCATATTTAAATAAGATTCATGGCAAGTTTTGATTCCCAGCTGTTGGGCAGACGGTTGGTTGACTGGTTGGTCAATTTGTTGGTTCTGTGTTTGACTGGCTGGTTCTATAATTGACATGTTGACTGACTGGTTGGTTTTATGATTAGCCTGGTGGTTGGTTGACTGTTAGCTTTAGCTATGGAAACAACATAGAAATCATCTGACTACTAGAAACCATCAAGATCAGGATGAAATAACTGAAGCAACAGTTTGATTCTCCTTCACTCAAATCTCTATCTACCAGTCAGTTGGCTTTAATAATCAGTAATGTCTGTGTCGCTCTTTGCCAGCATAAATGGAGGAGTTTAATCAATATTGGATATTTATTTTACTGTAGTAGATTTTATTTTTATTTACTTCATTTAGTATTCTCATATATAGTTCATGGTTTACATTTACAGTATTTTGTGTAATATTTAAAAGATTAAAATTTTTAACCACAGTTTGAAAAAACATGTTACAGAACTGAACAAATTTGCATCAAAACATTTCAAATTCTAAAAACTATTTTTTTTAAATAAGTAAAATTTCACTCAACACCAAAAACCACCAGCACCTTCAATGCTGTAGTTTTTCCTGAAACTGCAGATTTACTTGATAACCTCTAGAGGGCGATACAAAAAATGAACAGGAAACAGTTCAGAGAGAGAAAAACTCATTGAGTAAACACCCTGAGGATGAACTCTGAACAGTGGCGCAAAAAGTGGGTATGCAGCGTATGCAACGCAGCACCAGAGGGGGCGCCAAAACACCGTCTGGAGGGGGCGACGCGCCGATGATGTTTTTCCATATACTTCAGCAATAAGCCTTACGCTCCTTCACTTCGCGCACATAACGAGGTAAATGTAGCGAGTTTTACCTTCACGTATCGTCGCCTGGGGGGAGGGGAGCGGGGGGGGGGGGGGGGGGGGGGGGGGGGGGGTAAGGCGAGTGAGCGTCGCTCCTTCATCCTGACGTTCCTTCCCAGGGGGGGGCGCCGATTTATGTTTTCGCATCCACCTGAATAATGCGCAACTGACTCTGAAACCTGCCTTCGTCCCTAAAATCAAACTAACTCTGAACAAGGAGAGCAGAGAGAGAACTGAGCAACTAGACACTGGAACACAGACTGCTGCAGGAGGAAAAACAAGCAGATCAAAGTGAAAGTAAGTTCAGAAAGTTTCTACAGGAGAGAAACTGACTTCCAGGTTTAACTTTCTGTCTGCTGTGATTTCAGCTTCACTCAGAGACAAAATGTCTTCCAGGTTAGAGGATGATTTCTGCTGTCCAATCTGTCAGGAAATATGTAAGGATCCAGTTCTTCTGTCATGTAGCCACAGCTTCTGTAAGGAATGTCTACAGAAATACTGGAGAACAGGAACTGGTCGCTCATGTCCTGTTTGTAGGAAAAGATCAGCATCAGATGCTCCTCCCTGTAATCTGGCTCTGAAGAATCTGTGTGAATCTTTGTTACAGCAGAGAAACCAAGAAGCTTCAGAGGGTCTCTGCTCTCTGCACTCTGAGAAACTCAAACTCTTCTGTCTGGACCATCAGCAGCCAGTTTGTGTCGTCTGCAGTCATTCAGATTTACACAAAAACCATAAATTCAAACCCATCGATGAAGCTGCTCATCAACACAAGAAGAAACTTCAGGAAACTCTGGAGCCTTTAAAGGAGAAGCTGGAGCTCAGGAAGAAAGTTCAGGAGGAGTTTGACCAGACAGCAGAACACCTGAAGGTCCAGGCCCGACACACAGAGAGGCAGATTAGGGATCAGTTTAAGCAGCTTCATCAGTTTCTAGCAGAGGAAGAGGAGACCAGGCTGGCTGCACTGAGGGAGGAAGAGGAGCAGAAGAGAGGGATGATGGAGGAGAAGATGGAGGCTCTGAGCAGAGAGACAGCAGCTCTTTCAGACACAGTAAGAGCCACAGAGGAGGAGCTGAGAGCTGCAGACGTCTCATTCCTGCACAACTACAAGGCTGCAGTGGAAAGAGTCCAGCGCTGCCCCCTGCTGGAGGATCCACAGCTGCCCTCAGGAGCTCCGGAACGTCAGCTGGAGATAGGCACCAGCACCTCCCGACCCCATCAAGGGACAAGGGTGTCAAGAAAATGGATGGATGGATCTCTGGTGACTGTGTTGGTACGTTGTCTCTGAATCAATGAACTAATCAGCTCAGGAGCTGGATTGTTGATACGTCTGGATATTAATGAGAGAAAACATAAATTACTAAAGCTTTCAAAGCTCTGAAGCTTCAGTTTCTCCAGAATACAGCAAACATTAATCAGATTGGCTTTTGGTCCATAACTATTAACTCTTGTTCTGATGGATGGATGTTGCACTGAGTGCTACATGTTGTTTTTCTTTATGTAGTGATTGATTGGAGGAACTCCTACACCAGTGTTTCTCCACCCTGAGCCGCACCACCCCCTGCTCTGCATGTTTTAGATGAGCCTCTATTCCAGTACAGCTGATTCAAACGATTGCATGACCATCAAGTGCTGCAGAAGCCTGTTAATCAGCCAGAGATACAATTCAGGTGTGTTGCAGAAAGGGAAATACCGAAAACATGCAGGACAGGGGGGCCTAAGGACCAGGGTTGAGAAACACTGTCCTATACACTGTTGCTGTACTGCATGATACATATTCACTGGAAATCTTCTGTAGGGTGCCACATATGTCTCAAGACATTTATGCGGGATTCAGAGGGAGCGTTTATTCAGAGACTATTGATCTGCTGGAAGATGATGATGGTTTATTAGCATTTAGATTGCACAGAGTGATCAGCCTGGATCTCTGAGCAGAACTTGTCCAGCCTTAAAGACGGAGCTATGTGTTAACAGAGCAGCTGGAGCTGCTGCCAGGTCAGCTGGCACTCACTGAGAGCGTCTGTCATCAGAACTGTGACCATAATAATAACAATAATAATAAAGGAGGAAGTTGGGTTGCAGTCTGAGAGAGGAATTCAAATGATTGATTTTTCCTTCAGTCGAGTCATGCCAGCTTTGCGAATATGCCTTTATGAAAGCGTCTCCACTCTAAATGTGCAACTGATATGAGCTAAAGTGCCTAATAAATGCAGTGGCACTTTGACCTGGTTCAACACGATTCCTCCATTTGGAATAGGTTTCCATTCTCCACTCAACACAAAGGACTCTGACACGCCATCTGACTTTAAATCCCAGCTGAACACTTGGATTAATCAAAACTGTCTTTTTTTTTCTTTTTGGAATTTCTTCTGTAAAATACTTATTTTTTGTAAGGTAACCTTATGTGCCCTGAAATGCTCCTTTTAAATCAAATATATAATTATTATTGTTAGAACTACTGAAACTACTACAAACAAGGACCGTTGACATGGTTACTGGGACACATGGTGGCAGTCATCTGGGTGTTTACAGTATACTAATTTACATATATATTTATGGGTGGTGACAGGGCTGACCAGTAGCTGGGCTCCATATAAATGAAATGTATAATTATAAAAGAAAGGTGTGCAGGTATGTGCACAGCTTTATACATCTGAATTAATTTGTACGCCACACTTTTCTATCCAGACGTCAATTTTTAGAGTGAAACCTGCTCACTCCTTTATACATGAGGCCCTGGATAAATTAGGGACTTCTTTGTCTCTCTGTCTATTTCAGCTATCGATTCCATTATAGCAGAAATTAATGTCAATCTGTTTAAGAATATTATTGAATGCAGTCTGTTTTTAGTTGTTTAATGATAAAACTGAATGACTGAATGAATCTGAAATTACCTTTTCAGTTGCGTCTAAATTTTATCTGTGTTGCTTGGACTATTTCCCTGTGTTTATACTTTCTATCATCACTTATTATTCAGTAAATACCAGAAAATACTATGAAACAAATTAATTTACCAGTAAGTCTTTTACTGTGCTCATTCCTCTCATCATCAACAACAAAGCATGTGATTTTGATAGCATTTGCTCTTTATTTGCCAAAGTTAGGAGTTATTTGGAGCTTTGGATATTTGGAGATATTTGGAGCTTATTATTGAATGTCTTTTGTCAGTTTCTGCACCTATTTACTCAGCATGTTCCTCAACTTCTTTCTACATTTCATTACATTACATTTAAAATGTCGGTAATTAAACAAAATATTTGAATTACCTTGGGCATCTTGTGTAATTAATATTTCCATGTAATTTTAGCCTAAAACAATGTAAGTACTGCAGTGTAGTTATGCATGTCATGTACAAAATAGGAACATAGGAATAAAGACTTTCACGAGTAATTAAAATTGCAGTTTATTATCAATAGCAGGAAATAAAAAATAAAAATTAAGTGTAAATTAAATACATTACTACTATATAATTTTAATATAATTCTGAGACAGAATTATTACACTTAAAATCTAATAATTAAATCAAAATATAATAATAAAGCTCTGAAATATCATATTTAAAAAGTATACTTTAAGTACACTGTAAGAAAACTTGAAGTTGTTCCAAAAAATACATATAGTATACTAAAATATAATATTAGCTGTAATTTAATACTATTTAAATATAAGTATACTAAGCACAAAATTTGTTGTTCCAAAATAGTACAGATTTAGTACATCAATAAAAGTATAGTAAAGTATGTTAAAATTTAGTATACTAAAGTATACTTTTTTTCACCTAGGAAGGGGAAGGGAAATTATTTATTAGGAGTAAAGAAATGGAAAATGGCAGGAAAATGGCAAAAAAGGTGGAATGAAGATCACAAAGGAAGAAGATTAAATAAAGTACAAAAGTCCGTATTAATTAGAAATATTTAGACAAACAGAAGAGAAGTAATAGGTTATACCTATTTTAATGACGTTTTATTTTTAACAAGGAGGAAAAATAATGATAAATCAGAAGGATATAGAGAGATAGAAAATGTATAACAGCAATTGATGAAGAACATATAAACCTGAAATGGAGAAACTGAGAAGGATCGTTGGAAGGACAAGACAAGAACAGAGTCTTACAGGAATTACAGGAAAAGAAATGAATAGATGTAATGTTGCTACACAGTCGTGTACAGTAGGTGGCAGTATGCTCCTTAAAGTTGCTTGCGATCCGCAATAATAGAAAAGAAGAAGAAGAAAAAGACACGAAGAAGAAAACTAAACCCTGTCGAGGCGGACCGATTCAAACAGGAACACCCGGGAAAAACAGGAACTCTGAACAAGGAGAGCAGAGAGAGAACTGAGCAACTAGACACTGGAACACAGACTGCTGCAGGAGGAAAAACAAGCAGATCAAAGTGAAAGTAAGTTCAGAAAGTTTCTACAGGAGAGAAACTGACTTCCTGGTTTAACTTTCTGTCTGCTGTGATTTCAGCTTCACTCTGAGACAAAATGCTTCCAGATCAGACGATGATCTCTGCTGTCCGGTCTGTCTGGACATATGTAAGAATCCAGTTCTTCTGTCATGTAGCCACAGCTTCTGTAAGGAATGTCTACAGAAATACTGGAGAACAGGAACTGGTCGCTCATGTCCTGTTTGTAGGAAAAGATCAGCATCAGATGCTCCTCCCTGTAATCTGGCTCTGAAGAATCTGTGTGAGTCTTTGTTACAGCAGAGAAACCAAGAAGCTTCAGAGGGTCTCTGCTCTCTGCACTCTGAGAAACTCAAACTCTTCTGTCTGGACCATCAGCAGCCAGTTTGTGTCGTCTGCAGTCATTCAGATTTACACAAAAACCATAAATTCAAACCCATCGATGAAGCTGCTCATCAACACAAGAAGAAACTTCAGGAAACTCTGGAGCCTTTAAAGGAGAAGCTGGAGCTCAGGAAGAAAGTTCAGGAGGAGTTTGACCAGACAGCAGAACACCTGAAGGTCCAGGCCCGACACACAGAGAGGCAGATTAGGGATCAGTTTAAGCAGCTTCATCAGTTTCTAGCAGAGGAAGAGGAGACCAGGCTGGCTGCACTGAGGGAGGAAGAGGAGCAGAAGAGAGGGATGATGGAGGAGAAGATGGAGGCTCTGAGCAGAGAGACAGCAGCTCTTTCAGACACAGTCAGAGCCACAGAGGAGGAGCTGAGAGCTGCAGACGTCTCATTCCTGCACAACTACAAGGCTGCAGTGGAAAGAGTCCAGCGCTGCCCCCTGCTGGAGGATCCACAGCTGCCCTCAGGAGCTCTGATGGACCAGGCCAAACATCTGGGCAACCTGGCCTTCAACATCTGGAGCAACATGGAGACCATGGTGACCTACACTCCTCTGGTTCTGGACCCAAACACGGCTGGTCCATCAGTCCATCTGTCTGAAGATCTGACCAATGGGAGGCCAGGAGAGAAACAGCAGCTTCCTGATAATCCAGAGAGGTTTGATATTTACCGCTGGTCTGTTCTGAGTTCTGAGGGTTTTAACTCAGGGAACCACAGCTGGGATGTTGATGTTGGAGAGAGTTCATACTGGGGCCTTGGTGTGTTAGAAGAGTCTGTTCAGAGGAAGGGACGCATAGAGTCTGGATTGTTGTATATACGTTTCTATCAAGGTAAATACTCAGCATTTTCTCCTCCAGCTCCTTCCACTCGTCTCTCTGTCCTGCAGAATTTCCAGAGGATCAGAGTGAATCTGGACTGGGACAGAGGAAAACTGTCCTTCTCTGATCTGGACACTAACACACACATACACACCTTCACACACATCTTCACTGACAAGATGTTTCCGTATTTCTTCACTACTAAATCAGTAAAGATCGTATCGATGAAGAGCTCAGTGATGAAGCAGCAGCTCGGATGATCTCAGCATGAAGATCATAAAGTCCAGATAAAAACGTATTGATCGGATTAAAACTGAGTTTTAAAGAGGAAACTGGAGATTATCACATCATCTAGAGATTTCTTCATCTCTGACTTTCAACTATTGTTTCCATTGTAGCAGAAATTAATGTCAATATGTTTAACTGAATGCAGACTATATTTAGCTGCTTAGTGATGAAACTGAACTACTGAATGAATCTGAAATGATGTTTTCCATCATTTCTAAATTTTCATGTCTTGATTTTTCTGAGATCATTGTTTGTTTGTATTTGACTTTTTCCCTAGAAATACTTTTAGTTTTCTGTTATTACTTTTATTAGTGTTATTGCAAAAAATACAGGAAAAACTGTCAGAAACATTCAAGTCCTTGTCATAAGAAATGTGAATTTTATTTTATTTCTTATCGTCTTGATTTACATTTACTGTATTTTCTATAATTTCTACAGTATTACTGTTTTTAACTACAGTTTGAAAATTAAATCAGCATCAGCCTATTAATGACTCTGGATCCAAATCTTTGCCAACAGTAAAATTTGACACAACCTGCACTGTCTGAAAATGTTGGCAGCTGCAGCATGAAACCTAATGAATTAAGCCGTCATTTAACCACATTACACCCGATCACACTGATAAGCCGCTTGAGTTTTTTAATCGAAAACGTGACAAATATTGTTATCGATCATCCCACTTTATGAACGCTACGTCAGAAAACCAGAGAATGTTGTTAGCTTCTTCCAAGTATAAACATCAGATCAGTTCTTGATAGAAGGCTTTCATAAGTGAGAGGCATCTGAAGAGTCATTATGTTCTGAATATCTGTGCTACCCAACAGTCTGTACTTGTGGCAAAGCGCACAGGAAAATCTAATGAGATGGCAGCTCATCAGATGTTCATACTGTAGCACATCTAGACATTTATGTCGGTGTCATCTTTCAAAAACCACAACGGTCATAGCAGTTGGTAAATATAATTATAAATCATTCTTATACATGTAACTGCGATATAGTATTTTAAAAAACTATTGATGAATGATGAAAACTTTCCTAAACCGCCCAGATTCCTTAATTTGAATATCTTTGCAAACTATAGACTGACGTCCTGTCCAGAGTGTCATCTCTATGTGAACAGTGATGCACTAATTGTTTCATCAGAATGTCTACCTGTTAAATATGTGGTTATATCGATGCATTAAAACTTGCATCAGAACAGTACAGTTAATGCTACAATACCTGATTTTTTGCACATTAATAAATTGTCTAGCGCAGCATCAGAATGTGTCCACCGAACTGCACAGGTCACTGCACCTGAAATGACAGCGCAAAGCTTATTAATATGCTGTTTATTAAAATATATATACAAACAAACATGCACATATGTGTGCATATGTGTGCGTGTGTGAACAGAAGGTGACTCTGTTGCTGGGTTTCAGATGACGTAGGCCACGGCCTCGGATTTGGAGGCACTGAGCCTCATCCCGCCCGCTTCACACTCGGCCGCGAACCGTTTCAGCGAGAGCTGCAGATCACGATCTGATGAAGCCATCAGGACCACATCATCCGCAAAAAGCAGAGATGCGATCCTAAGGCCACCAAAACGGATCCCCTCAACACCTCGGCTGCGCCTAGAAATTCTGTCCATGAAAGTAATGAACAGAATCGGTGACAAAGGGCAGCCTTGGCGGAGTCCAACTCTCACCAGAAACGAGCCCGACTTACTGCCGGCAATGCGGACCAGACTCTGACACTGGTCATACAGGGACCTGACAGCCCGTATCAAAGGGCCCGGTACCCCATACTCCCGGAGAACCCCCCACAAGGCCCCACTGGGAACACGGTCGAACGCCTTCTCCAAGTCCACAAAACACATGTAGACTGGTTGGGCGAACTCCCATGCACCCTCCAGGACCCTGCTGAGGGTGTAGAGCTGGTCCAGTGTTCCACGACCAGGACGAAAACCACACTGCTCTTCCTGAATCCGAGGTTCGACTATCCGACGGACCCTCCTCTCCAGGACCCCTGAATAGACCTTACCAGGGAGGCTTAAGAGTGTGGTCCACTCAGACTCAATGTCCCCCACCTCCCCCGGAACGTGTTTGAAGTTCTGCCGGAGATGGGAGTTGAAGCTCCGTCTCACAGGGACTCCGCCAGACGTTCCCAGCAGACCCTCACTACACGTTTGGACCTGCCAGGTCTGACCGGCTTCCTCCCCCACCACCGGAGCCAACTCACCACCAGGTAGTGGTCAGTGGACAGCTCCGCCCCTCTCTTCACCCGAGTGTCCAAGACATACGGCCGCAGATCCGATGAAACGACGACAAAATCGATCATCGAACTGTGGCCTAGGGTGTCCTGGTGCCAAGTGCACGTATGGACACCCTTATGCTTGAACATGGTGTTCGTGATGGACAAACCGTGACGAGCACAGAAGTCCAACAACAGAACACCACTCGAGTTCAGATCAGGGGGGCCGTTCCTCCCAACCACGCCCCTCCAGGTCTCACTGCCCACGTGAGCGTTGGAGTCCCCAGGAGGGGCATCTCCAGTACCCCCTCTAAGGACTCCAAGAAGGAGGGGTAATCTGAACTGTTGTTCGGCCCGTAAGCACAGACAACAGTCAGAACCCGTGCCCCCACCCGTAGGCGGAGGGAGGCTACCCTCTCGTTCACCGGGGTAAACCCCAACATGCAGGCGCCAAGATGGGGGGCAACAAGTATGCCCACTCCTGCCCGGTGCCTCTCGCCGTGGGCAACTCCACTGTTTTCCAGTTTGTGTTTATAGAACTCAGCATCATTGTATTTACCTCATTAGCCCTTTTTATATTGACTCCATGCATATGTTGCATTTATATCTTGCTCTGACTGAGTAAAGCTTACATCCAGACTCCTTGGACAATGCCTATAATTGTAGAAGTCAGAAGTTGAGGTAAAGACACTGTCTGGAGCTTTGGACAAGGGAAATCCATGTAGATGAAGCAGTAGGAAGAATCTCTGATAACAGAATATTCTACAGCAGAACCGTCTTTGTACCAGCAGCTGGTAAATGATCTCTTCTATGATCCAGGCTGAGTTCTGGGGAAATTTGTTGAACTTGGTTGATAAGGGCTCTGTTCTTTTACCTTGAAATATTCCAGATATTCCAGGTTTTAGTGAAAGTGGAATTACCACTGGGTCCTTTGGGAGAGTAAAAGCAGCGCTGGATGAAGCTGGGAAGAGGTCAGTGGGATCTCCTGCAACTGGCCCTTCTGGATCATCATCATCATCCTGGTCAGAGGCAGAGCTCTCTGTGTTGATAACCATACATACATTTGAAAATATTGAATTCCTAAATAAGGAAATTCTCTAACAACCTTGAATTCTGAACTTATATCTGGGGATTTTTCTTTTTCATCCAATAATAATCAGGATTTAGATTCATTTATATTCCCTGAAAAATGACCGTACTCCTCAGTTAAATTAAGAAAAGCTGAAATAGACTGTTAAGATTGAAATGAAAATGATTATATCATCTGCATATAATAAAAGTTATTTCTGCTTGTCTAACTGTAATGCCTGCTACAGATTTATGGGACCTTCCACTTATAGCAAGAGGCTCCAATGCTAAAGTAAATAAAGGGCATAAAGAACATTGTTGATGATGTCCTCCTTTAATAACAGTAGAATCTTGTAGATGTATTGCTAATAATTTATAGAGTATTTTTAGGTCGGCGTTAACCAAACGTATTGTTCTCATATTTATTTCTGGGCTTCCCTGGTTTGGTAGCACAAAGATTAAAGCACTTGTCATAGATTTTGGTTGGCCACCATTACAATATGCCTCCTGAAACATCTCTAAAGCAGGACTGATTGTTTTATATATGTTTTATAAAAGTCTATAGGAACCCATCAGGCCCAGCTTTCCTCTCTGCCTTCATGCAGTCAATAACTTGACCCAGCTCTTCTTCTGTTATTTCAGCTTCCAGTTGTTCTCTATAACCGTCATCTATCGAGGGAATAATTAACTTATTTAGAAATGAGTCGTGTTCCTGTACATTGCAGGTGTCTAGAGAATCATACAGCCTTTCATAGTATTTTCTAAATTTCTAGTTTGTTTTCTTTTGCGTTCCTTCGCAGTAATCAACTGATCAGTTCATGCCTTATAAAGTAAGCCCTTCTTACGGTGGCCGCCGCACTTTCTGCTTTAATACAAGGTTATAAGGTTTGAAATATCTAAAGTTTTATATCTTTTTTTAGGATAGAAAGGCACCACAAATCTATAATATAAACAGAAACATTTTGTAAGTAGTGCTGAGAACAAAATTGTGTATTTTAGTAACTCATAGCAGTAACTAGGAATATTTTGAGCAAGACTTAAATTTTCAGTTAAGTTTGGGTTAATGGTTTAATCTAAAACTATTGATGGGTAAGTTCTCAACTTACAGGACGTAATAATAGACAGAGATCTGAAGGAAGCTCTGACTGGGGCATGTTTGTCTCATCAGGAGGTCATAAACTACAGGTTTCACTCTGATGACCAAGGGAGAGAGAAGTTTGCTCTGTTCAGAGAAAGTCATAAAAATTTTCCAGACTGGGATGGTGTGAAAAGCTGATGTGGATACAACAGAGAATATCTAAACCACTATCATGTATTTTGGAAGACATTTTTCTTAGTTATTATTAGTTTATCAGAATAGAAAATCTGTGAAAGAAAATGTTTTGTTTTAGTATTTTGCTCAGGTATATAGTAAAAGGTTCTTGGTGAAATAATTGTGTTAATTCTTATATTCAGGATAGATTCTTCATTTAATGGCTTATAAAAAGGAACTTCACCCCATTCTGTCCTGTTGGCCTTTTGTGTTACATTTGGTTTACAGCAAGAGTCAATCTGTTGATGTGCTGAATGGCAGGAAAAGCTTTGCTTCGACGTTCTACAGGGTTTTAAGTTTCTCTTTGAGGTATCTGAGTAGGGAGAAAACAGAAGAGATTCCAGGTTTCACACTTATCCATGAAAAACCTGTTTCTGTTTTCTCTGCTCAGACATGAAAACAGAAGGAGTTCAAGCCAAAGAATGAGGAACTCTGCTCTTCTGGTTAGAAAGGGTCAGTTGCTCTCATTGTAACAGGTGGTCAGGGAGGTTACAACTACTAAAGGACAATCAGAGATATGCCTTATTTAAAAAATAAAGAGAAGAATAGCCATTACTATAAACATTTGTGCACGTGAGAAACAAGCCACTTTATTTCCAGCCGCATGGCAAATCTCCAAAAAACGCGATTTTTGCCTTTTTTCTGTCTGTCAATTTCTATCGTTCAACTTTCCTTGGGTAATTAATGTCTGCTTACTGTGTTTGAGGATTCTGAGATTGTGATGTGCTGAAGTTGTGATTCATGCTTTTGCTTTGTTTTGATTAAACCCTGAAACTCTGTGACGTCAGACACTGATTGGTTTTCCTCTGCAGTTTCACTATTGGGGGTGAGGATGCGCGCGTGAACCGTCAGATAAGGTTTCTGCATGTTGGTGTTCCCACTAAATACTGAATATGCTCTATTTGGGTTGTCTTGGCCCTTTTATCTCAGCCTGTGGGGTTTTTCCCTGACTAGGAACGAGAATACAGGTAGCCAATCAAAAAGCGCGGTGACATCAGGACAGAGGGGAATCCCAAACAGCCGAGATATCACGCAACTGAGAGTCCGGTGGATATCGGAGATTCCATCCATTTTCTTGACACCCTTGTCCCTTAATGGGGTCAGGAGGGTTGCTGGTGCCTATCTCCAGCTAACGTTCCGGCGAGAGAGGGGGTACGCTCTGGACAGGTCGCCAGTCTGTCGCAGGGCAACACAGAGACACACAGGACAAACAACCATGCACACCTAGGGACAATTTGGAGAGACCAATTAACCTAACAGTCATGTTTTTGGACTGTGGGAGGAAACCGGAGTACCCGGAGAAAACCCACCATGCACAGGGAGAACATGCAAACTCCATGCAGAAAGGCCGGGGCCGGGAATCGAACCGAGAGCCTTCTTGCTGCAAGGCAACAGCTCTACCAACTGCACCACTGAGCAGCCATATCGGAGATCATATGTGGAAATGTTTATTATTATATGTAAAGGTCATTATTATATATATATTTTTGCTATATTTATTGAATTTATTCAGTTAAAAATATTAACTAGGGAAAAACATTCACCTCCAAATCATAGTGCAGCAAATAGAGCGGCTGCTCCCTTCGTCTTTTCCATTGCCTTTTCTTTTTGTTACGTCTTTATTTTCTTAAAATGACTCCTCAAACTATCACTCGTCATTCTAAATTCCCGCTATGTTGGGGGTTTTGTGGATTTTCTTCTGAAATCGGGATGTTCGTAACTGGAATCTGTTTGTGTTGCTCCTGCCTTGTGACTGGAGACACAAACCGATCCAACTTGTACTTTTATCAGCTCTGTGGTCACAGAGGTTTGGAAAATCGGCTGACGATCCTTAAATCTTTCCGCCTAAACCAGACTTAAGACTCACAAGCTCTCCTCTCCTCTCGACCACTGATCAAACGCTCTCTGACTCTGGTCGCTATGGTAATGTTTACATATCCCTACAAAATAAGATACAGATGCGCCACAAAAATGAACATTTTACTTTTGTGAACACTTTAACTCACGATAACGACTAACGGAGCCCTGAGCTTGTTTATCTGCTACCAGACGGTCCCATCTGGGAGTGATGAGAGACGATGACACCTGAAGTGTTGCTTATATCCACAGCCTGTTTGGTCTATACGTGGTGAAGCAGTTTAAAGCTTCATTGCCTCATTAGCAGCCGGTCGCCGCATGTTACACAGAGCTGCTTGTAATGTGGGACTAACCTATGGAAATCCATCCTCCTGTCTCTCTGGGCCTTTTCCTCTTTGCAAAGAAATTGTCCAAAGACATCTAATCTGTTTCCTACTCATTTTGCTGCTTGTGGCACAATGTTGGCGTGCAAGTAAACAACAGAATCCGGTTAAAGGATTTTCAAAATAAAAGATCTTCAAGACTTAAATAATACATAAAACGGAAATATTTAATGATATCTTGGGGCGGCCCGGTACCAATTGGTCCACGGACCGGGGGTTGGGGACCACTGCTTAAAACCATTCAGAAAACGAACAGAGACACAATCAAAACTGTCAGATGACTGATTACACGCGATAATAAGTCAGTTTACAGAGGAGGTTCAACTAGACAGGGTGGTGATTCACAAAGCAGTTATAGAAAGTATTCAGGGAGAAGGAAATAATAGGAAATATTTAGTATTAGAAATTCAGTAGTTTCTTTATACAGGGGTGGCACTGATGTTACCAGCAAATGAAGGGGTTGAAGGAAATGAAAATGCAGATAAATGAGTAAAAAGGGCTCTAGAGGTGGTAATAATGATTATAATTCCTTATGGGAAAGGAAATTATTCATTATGAGTAAAGAAATGGAAAAATGTCAAAAAGGTGGAATGAAGAGGAGAAAGGAAGAAGATTAAATAAAGTACAAAAGTCTGTATTAATTAGAAATATTTAGACAAAAAAGAGAAGTAATAGGTTATACCTATTTTAATGAAGTTTTCTTTTAACAAGGAGGAAAAATAATGATAAATCAGAAGGATATAGAGAGATAGAAAATGTATAACAGCAATTGATGAACAAATAAAGCTGAAATGGAGAAACTGAGAAGGATCGTTGGAATGACAAGACAAGAACGGAGTCTTACAGGAATATTGACATTTGACAGAATGGAAATGAAATTCACACTCCTCATGCCGTCTCTTTTCATACAGAAGCCTTTTACCTGCATGCGTCAGCCCGCCACGGGGCGGGCAGCGACTGCATAGGGTTGTTTCATCCATATGGCTCCTACAGAGCCTCAGTGAAAACGTGTTTATTATTAATAACTCATGCTGCAAAAAACGGACTGAAGACAAATTTATTTACTGCATGTTTGTGTCTATGAAGGTTGAGCTGGAACTTCACATGAAAACGGTCATTTAAACCATTCAGACTACAAACAGAGACACAATCAAAACTGTGAGATGACTGATTACCCACGATAATAAGTCAGTTTACAGAGGAGGTTCAACTAGACAGGGTGGTGATGCACAAAGCAGTTATAGAAAGTATTCAGGGAGAAGGAAATAAAAGGAAATATTTAGTATTAGAAATTCAGCAGTTTCTTTATACAGGGGTGGCACTGATGTTACCAGCACATGAAGGGTTGAAGGAAATGAAAATGCAGCTAAATGAGTAAAAAGGGCTCTAGAGGTGGTAATAATGGATATAATTCCTTATGGGAAAGGGGAAGGGAAATTATTTATTAGGAGTAAAGAAATGGAAAAATGTCAAAAAAGGTGGAACGAAGAGGAGAAAGGTAGAAGATTAAATAAAGTACAAAAGTCTGTATTAATTAGAAATATTTAGACAAACAGAAGAGAAGTAATAGGTTATAGCTATTTTAATGAAGTTTTATTTTTAACAAGGAGGAAAAATAATGATAAATCAGAAGGATATAGAGAGATAGCAAATGTATAACAGCAATTGATGAACAAATAAAGCGGAAATGGAGAAACTGAGAAGGATCATTGGAAGGACAAGACAAGAACGGAGTCTTGCAGGAATATTGACATTTGACAAAATGGAAATGAAATGCACACTCCTCATGCCGTCTCTTTTCATACAGAAGCCTTTTATATGCATGAGTCAGCCCGCCACGGGGCGGGCAGCGACTGCATAGGGTTGTTTCATTCATATGGCTCCTACAGAGCCTCAGTGAAAACGTGTTTATTATTAATAACTCATGCTGCAAAAAACGGACTGAAGACAAATTTATTTACTGCATGTTTGTGTCTGTTAAGGTTGAGCTGGAACTTCACATGAAAACGGTCATTTAAACCATTCAGACTACAAACAGAGACACAATCAAAACTGTGAGATGACTGATTACCTGCAATAATAAGTCAGTTTACAGAGGAGGTTCAACTAGACAGGGTGGTGATTCACAAAGCAGTTATAGAAAGTATTCAGGGAGAAGGAAATAAAAGGAAATATTTAGTATTAGAAATTCAGTAGTTTCTTTATACAGGGGTGGCACTGATGTTACCAGCACATGAAGGGGTGGAAGGAAATGAAAATGCAGATAAATGAGTAAAAAGGGCTCTAGAGGTGGTAATGGATATAATTCCTTATGGGAAAGGGGGAAGGGAAATTTACAAAAATTTACAAAATGGATGTCAGCTGAGGTCTGCATAGAAATCTGGCGTTATGAGCTCAAACAAAATGGGCGACAAGGCTTTCTGATTGGTTGCTTCAGAAATGTGGTACGTTTGAGGAAATCAGGAAAAAGGGACTTCAGGTTGCATTCATTCACTTTTTGGTCATAAAACATTCCCGGATTGCGCAGTACATGCACAAAACAATATTGCGGACATGATCGATCATATTTCTGGTTTTATTTGGAAGTAAATATGAAACAAAATCAATATAAAACCACTACTGTTATAAAGTTTGAATTCTTTGGTGTCCAACAGGACATGAATGCACACTCCTCATGCCGTGTTTTTTTTATACAGAAGCCTTTTACATGCATGAGTCAGCCCGCCACGGGGCGGGCAGCGACTGCATAGGGTTGTTTCATTCATATGGCTCCTACAGAGCCTCAGTGAAAACGTGTTTATTATTAATAACTCATGCTGCAAAAAACGGACTGAAGACAAATTTATTTACTGCATGTTTGTGTCTATTAAGGTTGAGCTGGAACTTCACATGAAAACGGTCATTTAAACCATTCAGACTAAGAACAGAGACACAATCAAAACTGTGAGATGACTGATTACCTGCAATAATAAGTCAGTTTACAGAGGAGGTTCAACTAGACAGGGTGGTGATGCACAAAGCAGTTATATAAAGTATTCAGGGAGAAGGAAATGAAAGGAAATATTTAGTATTAGAAATTCAGCAGTTTCTTTATACAGGGGTGGCACTGATGTTACCAGCACATGAAGGGGTCGAAGGAAATGAAAATGCAGCTAAATGAGTAAAAAGGGCTCTAGAGGTGGTAATAATGTTTATAATTCCTTATGGGAAAGGGGAAGGGAAATTATTTATTAGGAGTAAAGAAATGGAAAAATGTCAAAAAAGGTGGAACGAAGAGGAGAAAGGTAGAAGATTAAATAAAGTACAAAAGTCTGTATTAATTAGAAATATTTAGACAAACAGAAGAGAAGTAATAGGTTATAGCTATTTTAATGACGTTTTATTTTTAACAAGGAGGAAAAATAATGATAAATCAGAAGGATAATAGAGAGATAGCAAATGTATAACAGCAATTGATGAACAAATAAAGCGGAAATGGAGAAACTGAGAAGGATCATTGGAAGGACAAGACAAGAACGGAGTCTTGCAGGAATATTGACATTTGACAAAATGGAAATGAAATTCACACTCCTCATGCCGTCTCTTTTCATACAGAAGCCTTTTACATGCATGAGTCAGCCCGCCACGGGCGGGCAGCGACTGCATAGGGTTGTTTCATTCATATGGCTCCTACAGAGCCTCAGTGAAAACGTGTTTATTATTAATAACTCATGCTGCAAAAAACGGACTGAAGACAAATTTATTTACTGCATGTTTGTGTCTGTTAAGGTTGAGCTGGAACTTCACATGAAAACGGTCATTTAAACCATTCAGACTACAAACAGAGACACAATCAAAACTGTGAGATGACTGATTACCTGCAATAATAAGTCAGTTTACAGAGGAGGTTCAACTAGACAGGGTGGTGATTCACAAAGCAGTTATAGAAAGTATTCAGGGAGAAGGAAATAAAAGGAAATATTTAGTATTAGAAATTCAGTAGTTTCTTTTATACAGGGGTGGCACTGATGTTACCAGCACATGAAGGGGTTGAAGGAAATGAAAATGCAGCTAAATGAGTAAAAAGGGCTCTAGAGGTGGTAATAATGGATATAATTCCTTATGGGAAAGGGGAAAGGAAATTTACAAAAATTTACAAAATGGATGTCAGCTGAGGTCTGCATAGAAATCTCGCGTAACGAGCTCAAACAAAATGGGCGACAAGGCTTTCTGATTGGTTGCTTCAGAAATGTGGTACGTTTGAGGAAATCAGGAAAAAGGGACTTCATGTTGCATTCATTCACTTTTTGGTCATAAAACATTCCCGGATTGCACAGTACAAGCGCAAAACAATTTTGCAGACACGATCTTTCACATTTCTGGTTTTATTTGGAAGTAAATATGGAACAAAATCAATATAAAACCACTACTGTTATATAAGGTTGAGTTCTTTGGTGTCCAACAGGACTTGAATGCACACTCCTCATGCCGTGTTTTTTTATACAGAAGCCTTTTACATGCATGAGTCAGCCCGCCACGGGCGGGCAGCGACTGCATAGGGTTGTTTCATCCATATGGCTCCTTCAGAGCCTCAGTGAAAATGTGTTTATTATTAATAACTCATGCTGCAAAAAACGGACTGAAGATCAATTTATTTACTGCATGTTTGTGTCTGTTAAGGTTGAGCTGGAACTTCACATGAAAACGGTTCTTTAAACCATTCAGACTACAAACAGAGACACAATCAAAACTGTCAGATGACTGATTACCCACGATAATAAGTCAGTTTACAGAGGAGGCTCAACTAGACAGGGTGGTGATGCACAAAGCAGTTATAGAAAGTATTCAGGGAGAAGGAAATAAAAGGAAATATTTAGTAATAGAAATTCAGCAGTTTCTTTATACAGGGGTGGCACTGATGTTACCAGCACATGAAGGGGTGAAGGAAATGAAAATGCAGCTAAATGAGTAAAAAGGGCTATAGAGGTGGTAATAATGATATAAATTCCTTATGGGAAAGGGGAAGGGAAATTTTACAAAAATTTACAAAATGGATGTCAGCTGAGGTCTGCATAGAAATCTGGCGTTACGAGCTCAAACAAAATGGGCGAAAGGCTTTCTGATTGGTTGCTCAGAAATGTGGTACGTTTGAGGAAATCAGGAAAAAGGGACTTCATGTTGCATTCATTCACTTTTTGGTCATAAAACATTCCCGGATTGCGCAAGTACAAAGCAACAAACAATATTGCGGACATGATCGATCATATTTCTGGTTTTAATTGGAATAAATATGAAACAAAATCAATATAAAACCACTACTGTTATAAAGTTTGAATTCTTTGGTGTCCAACAGGACATGAATGCACATCCTCATGCCGGTTTTTTTTATACAGAAGCCTTTTTAACATGAAGTCAGCCGGCCACGGGGCGGGCAGCGACTGCATAGGGTTGTTTCATTCATTCATAGGCTCATACAGAAACCTCATTGAAAACTGTTTATAAAATAACTCATGCTGCAAAAACGACTGAAGACAAATTTATTTACTGCATGTTTGTGTCTATTAAGGTTGAGCTGGAACTTCACATGAAAACGGTCTTTAAAATCATTCAGAACTAAGACAACAGACACAATCAAAACTGGAGATACTGATTACCTGCAATAATAAGTCAGTTTAACAGAGGAGGTTCAACTAGACAGGGTGGTGATGCACAAAGAGTATAAAAGAATTTAGTAGTAAGAAATCAGCATTTCTTATAGGGTGCACTGATGTACACACAGAAGGTGAAGAAATGAAATGCAGCTAAATGAGTAAAAGCTTAGATGGAAAATGATATATTCCTATGGAAAGGGAAGAAATTACAAAATTTACAAAAGGTTCACTGAGTTGCATGAATCTGCGTACGAGCTCAAACAAAAGGCACAAGGCTTTCGATTGTTCTCAGAAGGGTACGTTGAGAAATCAGGAAAGGACTTCAGTTGCATTCATTCACTTTTGGTCAAAAAATTCCGATGCGCATACACCAAAACATTTGCGGACATGATCATCAATTCTGTTATTGGAAAATATGAACAAAATCAATATAAACCACTACTTAAAATTGATTCTTGTGTCAACAGGACATGAATGCACACTCTCTGCCGTGTTTTTTATACAGAAGCCTTTTACACATGATCAGCCCGCCACGGGGCAGCGACTGCATAGGTGTTTCATCATATGGCTCCTCAGAGCCTCAGTGAAAGTTTTATTATTAATAACTCATGCGCAAAACGGACTGAAGACAATTATTTACTGCATGTTGTGTCATAAGGTTGAGCTGAACTTCACATGAAACGTCATTAACATTCAGACAAACAGAGACACAATCAAAACTGTGAGATGACTGATTACCCAATAATAAGTCATTACAGGAGTCACTAACGTGTGATGCACAAAGCAGTTATAAAAGTATCAGGAAAGAATAGGAAATATTTAGTATTAGAAATTCAGCAGTTTCTTTATACAGGGGTGGCACTGATGTTACCAGCACATGAAGGGGTCGAAGGAAATGAAAATGCAGCTAAATGAGTAAAAAGGGCTCTAGAGGTGGTAATAATGTTTATAATTCCTTATGGGAAAGGGGAAGGGAAATTATTTATTAGGAGTAAAGAAATGGAAAAATGTCAAAAAAGGTGGAACGAAGAGGAGAAAGGTAGAAGATTAAATAAAGTACAAAAGTCTGTATTAATTAGAAATATTTAGACAAACAGAAGAGAAGTAATAGGTTATAGCTATTTTAATGACATTTTATTTTTAACAAGGAGGAAAAATAATGATAAATCAGAAGGATATAGAGAGATATGCAAATGTATAACAGCAATTGATGAACAAATAAAGCGGAAATGGAGAAACTGAGAAGGATCATTGGAAGGACAAGACAAGAACGGAGTCTTGCAGGAATATTGACATTTGACAAAATGGAAATGAAATTCACACTCCTCATGCCGTCTCTTTTCATACAGAAGCCTTTTACATGCATGAGTCAGCCCGCCACGGGGCGGCAGCGACTGCATAGGGTTGTTTCATTCATATGGCTCCTACAGAGCCTCAGTGAAAACGTGTTTATTATTAATAACTCATGCTGCAAAAAACGGACTGAAGACAAATTTATTTACTGCATGTTTGTGTCTGTTAAGGTTGAGCTGGAACTTCACATGAAAACGGTCATTTAAACCATTCAGACTAAAACAGAGACACAATCAAAACTGTGAGATGACTGATTACCTGCAATAATAAGTCAGTTTACAGAGGAGGTTCAACTAGACAGGGTGGTGATCACAAAGCAGTTATATAAAGTATTCAGGGAGAAGGAAATGAAAGGAAATATTTAGTATTAGAAATTCAGTAGTTTCTTTATACAGGGGTGGCACTGATGTTACCAGCACATGAAGGGGTGAAGGAAATGAAAATGCAGCTAAATGAGTAAAAAGGGCTCTAGAGGTGGTAATAATGTATAATTCCTTATGGGAAAGGGGAAGGGAAATATTTACGAAACAAAATGGAAATGTCAACAAGTGGCGAAAGAGAAAGTAAAGATTAATAGTACAAAAGTGTATAGATATTTGAGAAATCAGGAAGTAAAGGGTACTCATTTATGAATTTTATTTTTGGAAAAACATACATAGGAAAACAAATTGCAGACAGAGATATCACATTTCTGGCAATTTAGGGAAAATAAAAAATGGAAACAAAATCATTGAAGGACAAGAAAGAAGGTTTGAGGATTACTTGCTTTGCCAAAGGGAAACATGAAATCACACTCCTCATGCCGTCTTTTTTATACAGAAGCCTTTTACATGCATGAGTCAGCCCGCCACGGGGCGGGCAGCGACTGCATAGGGTTGTTTCATCATATGGCTCCTACAGAGCCTCAGTGAAAACGTGTTTATTATTAATAACTCATGCTGCAAAAAACGGACTGAAGACAAATTTATTTACTGCATGTTTGTGTCTGTTAAGGTTGAGCTGGAACTTCACATGAAAACGGTCATTTAAACCATTCAGACTACAAACAGAGACACAATCAAAACTGTGAGATGACTGATTACCTGCAATAATAAGTCAGTTTACAGAGGAGGTTCAACTAGACAGGGTGGTGATTCACAAAGCAGTTATAGAAAGTATTCAGGGAGAAGGAAATAAAAGGAAATATTTAGTATTAGAAATTCAGTAGTTTCTTTATACAGGGGTGGCACTGATGTTACCAGCACATGAAGGGGTTGAAGGAAATGAAAATGCAGCTAAATGAGTAAAAAGGGCTCTAGAGGTGGTAATAATGGATATAATTCCTTATGGGAAAGGGGAAGGGAAATTTACAAAAATTACAAAATGGATGTCAGCTGAGGTCTGCATAGAAATCTCGCGTAACGAGCTCAAACAAAATGGGCGACAAGGCTTTCTGATTGGTTGCTTCAGAAATGTGTACGTTTGAGGAAATCAGGAAAAAGGGACTTCATGTTGCATTCATTCACTTTTTGGTCATAAAACATTCCGGATTGCACAGTACAAGCGCAAAACAATTTTGCAGACACGATCTTTCACATTTCTGGTTTTATTTGGAAGTAAATATGGAACAAAATCAATATAAAACCACTACTGTTATAAAGGTTGAGTTCTTTGGTGTCCAACAGGACTTGAATGCACACTCCTCATGCCGTGTTTTTTTATACAGAAGCCTTTTACATGCATGAGTCAGCCCGCCACGGGGCGGGCAGCGACTGCATAGGGTTGTTTCATCCATATGGCTCCTTCAGAGCCTCAGTGAAAATGTGTTTATTATTAATAACTCATGCTGCAAAAAACGGACTGAAGATCAATTTATTTACTGCATGTTTGTGTCTGTTAAGGTTGAGCTGGAACTTCACATGAAAACGGTTCTTTAAACCATTCAGACTACAAACAGAGACACAATCAAAACTGTCAGATGACTGATTACCCACGATAATAAGTCAGTTTACAGAGGAGGCTCAACTAGACAGGGTGGTGATGCACAAAGCAGTTATAGAAAGTATTCAGGGAGAAGGAAATAAAAGGAAATATTTAGTAATAGAAATTCAGCAGTTTCTTTATACAGGGGTGGCACTGATGTTACCAGCACATGAAGGGGTGGAAGGAAATGAAAATGCAGCTAAATGAGTAAAAAGGGCTATAGAGGTGGTAATAATGATTATAATTCCTTATGGGAAAGGGGAAGGGAAATTTACAAAAATTTACAAAATGGATGTCAGCTGAGGTCTGCATAGAAATCTGGCGTTACGAGCTCAAACAAAATGGGCGACAAGGCTTTCTGATTGGTTGCCTCAGAAATGTGGTACGTTTGAGGAAATCAGGAAAAAGGGACTTCATGTTGCATTCATTCACTTTTTGGTCATAAAACATTCCCGGATTGCACAGTACAAGCGCAAAACAATTTTGCAGACACGATCTTTCACATTTCTGGTTTTATTTGGAAGTAAATATGGAACAAAATCAATATAAAACCACTACTGTTATAAAGGTTGAGTTCTTTGGTGTCCAACAGGACTTGAATGCACACTCCTCATGCCGTGTTTTTTTATACAGAAGCCTTTTACATGCACGAGTCAGCCCGCCACGGGGCGGGCAGCGACTGCATAGGGTTGTTTCATCCATATGGCTCCTACAGAGCCTCAGTGAAAATGTGTTTATTATTAATAACTCATGCTGCAAAAAACGGACTGAAGATCAATTTATTCACTGCATGTTTGTGTCTGTTAAGGTTGAGCTGGAACTTCACATGAAAACGGTTCTTTAAACCATTCAGACTACAAACAGAGACACAATCAAAACTGTGAGATGACTGATTACCCACGATAATAAGTCAGTTTACAGAGGAGGTTCAACTAGACAGGGTGGTGATGCACAAAGCAGTTATATAAAGTATTCAGGGAGAAGGAAATAAAAGGAAATATTTAGTAATAGAAATTCAGCAGTTTCTTTATACAGGGGTGGCACTGATGTTACCAGCACATGAAGGGGTGGAAGGAAATGAAAATGCAGCTAAATGAGTAGAAAGGGCTCTAGAGGTGGTAATAATGATTATAATTCCTTATGGGAAAGGGGAAAGGAAATTATTTATAAGGAGTAAAGAAATGGACAAATGTCAAAAAAGGTAGAATGAACAGTAGAAAGGAAGAAGATTAAATAAAGTACAAAAGTCTGTATTAATTAGAAATATTTAGACAAACAGAAGAGCAGTAATAGGTTATACCTATTTTAATGACGTTTTATTTTTAACAAGGAGGAAAAATAATGATAAATCAGAAGGATATAGAGAGATAGATCATGTATAACAGCAATTGATGAAGAACATAGAAACCTGAAATGGAGAGACTGAGAAGGATCGTTGGAAGGACAAGACAAGAACAGAGTCTTACAGGAATATTGACATTTGACAGAATGGAAATGAAATTCACACTCCTCATGCCGTCTCTTTTCATACAGAAGCCTTTTACATGCATGAGTCAGCCCGCCACGGGGCGGGCAGCGACTGCATAGGGTTGTTTCATTCATATGGCTCCTACAGAGCCTCAGTGAAAACGTGTTTATTATTAATAAGTCATGCTACAAAAAACGGACTGAAGACAAATTTATTTACTGCATGTTTGTGTCTGTTAAGGTTGAGCTGGAACTTCACATGAAAACGGTTCTTTAAACCATTCAGACTACGAACAGAGACACAATCAAAACTGTCAGATGACTGATTACCCACGATAATAAGTCAGTTTACAGAGGAGGTTCAACTAGACAGGGTGGTGATGCACAAAGCAGTTATAGAAAGTATTCAGGGAGAAGGAAATAATAGGAAATATTTAGTAATAGAAATTCAGCAATTTCTTTATACAGGGGTGGCACTGATGTTACCAGCACATGAAGGGGTTGAAGGAAATGAAAATGCAGCTAAATGAGTAAAAAGGGCTCTAGAGGTGGTAATAATGATTATAATTCCTTATGGGAAAGGGGGAAGGGAAATTTACAAAAATTTACAAAATGGATGTCAGCCGAGGTCTGCATAGAAATCTGGCGTTATGAGCTCAAACAAAATGGGCGACAAGGCTTTCTGATTGGTTGCTTCAGAAATGTGGTACGTTTGAGGAAATCAGGAAAAAGGGACTTCATGTTGCATTCATTCACTTTTTGGTCATAAAACATTCCTGGATTGCACAGTACAAGCGCAAAACAATTTTGCAGACATGATCGATCACATTTGTGGTTTTATTTGAAAGTAAATATGGAACAAAATCAATATAAAACCACTACTGTTATAAAGTTTGAGTTCTTTGGTGTCCAACAGGACTTGAATGCACAATCCTCATGCTGTCTTTTTTTTATACAGAAGCCTTTTACATGCACGAGTCAGCCCGCCACGGGGCGGGCAGCGACTGCATAGGGTTGTTTTATTCATATGGCTCCTACAGAGCCTCAGTGAAAATGTGTTTATTATTAATAACTCTTTGCTGCAAAAAACGGACTGAAGATCAATTTATTTACTGCATGTTTGTGTATGTTAAGGTTGAGCTGGAACTTCACATGAAAACGGTCCTTTAAACCATTCAGACTAAGAACAGAGACACAATCAAAACTATCAGATGACTGATTACCCACGATAATAAGTCAGTTTACAGAGGAGGTTCAACTAGACAGGGTGGTGATGCACAAAGCAGTTATATAAAGTATTCAGGGAGAAAGAAATATTTAGTATTAGAAATTCAGCAGTTTCTTTATACAGGGGTGGCACTGATGTTACCAGCACATGAAGGGGTTGAAGGAAATGAAAATGCAGCTAAATGAGTAAAAAGGGCTCTAGAGGTGGTAATAATGATGATAATTCCTTATAGGAAAGGAAATTATTTATTAGGAGTAAAGAAATGGAAAAATTTCAAAAAAGGTGGAATGAAGAGGAGAAAGGAAGAAGATTAAATAAAGTACACATGTCTGTATTAATTAGAAATATTTAGACAAACAGAAGAAAAGTAATAGGTTATACCTATTTTAATGAAGTTTTATTTTTAACAAGGAGGAAAAATAATGATAAATGTGAAGGATATAGAGAGATAGAAAATGTATAAAAGCAATTGATGAAGAACATATAAAGCTGAAATGGAGAAACTGAGAAGGATCGTTGGAAGGACAAGACAAGAACGGAGTCTTACAGGAATATTGACATTTGACAAAATGCATTATCACATTGGACCAAGAAAACACACAAAGTAAAAATCAGAGTATAATTTTTTTGATATTTTTACTATGAAATTCACAAAAATGTTCAATGAACCATTTTTCCAGCCTAAAATGAGACTTTCTTTTGTAAATTTTAGGAACTTGTGTACAAACTTAACTAAAAACTAATTAGTTTGCATATTTTTACCTCACATTGTGGGCAATTTCCCAGGCTTATTTTTACAACAATTTGAAAATGTATCACAATATCTCCATCACAAATTCTCTCCAACACCACAAGACTCATGTTTTCTTTACAAGTATTTACAAAATGTTTGACGATGTTTCCATCACAAATTCATTTCCTCCTCCGTCCCCCAACCCCTTTCAACTATTTACAAAATGGATGTCAGCTGAGATCTGCTTAGAAATCTCGGGTTATGAGCTCAAACAAAATGGGCGACAAGGCTTTCTGATTGGCTGCTTCAGAAATGTGGTACGTTTGAGGAGATCAGGAAAAAGGGACTTCATGTTGCATTCATTCACTTCTTGGTCATAAAACATTCCCGGATTGCGCAGAACATGCGCAAAACAATTTTGCGGACATGATCGATCATATTTCTGGTTTTATTTGGAAGTAAATATGAAACAAAATCAATATAAAACCACTACTGTTATAAAGTTTGAATTCTTTGGTGTCCAACAGGACTTGAATGCACACTCCTCATGCCGTGTTTTTTTTTTATACAGAAGCCTTTTACATGCACGAGTCAGCCCGCCACGGGGCGGGCAGCGACTGCATAGGGTTGTTTCATCCATATGGCTCCTACAGAGCCTCAGTGAAAACGTGTTTATTATTATTAACTCATGCTGCAAAAAATCGAACTGAAGATCAATTTATTTACTGTATGTTTGTGTCTATTAAGGTTTAGCTGGAACTTCACATGAAAACGTCATTTAAACCATTCAGACTACGAACAGAGACACAATCAAAACTGTCAGATGACTGATTATCCACGATAATAAGTCAGTTTACAGAGGAGGTTCAACTAGACAGGGTGGGGAATGCACAAAGCAGTTATAGAAAGTATTCAGGGAGAACAAAATTAAAGGAAATATTTAGTATTAGAAATTCAGTAGTTTCTTTATACAAGGGGTGGCACTGATGTTACCAGCACATGAAGGGGTTGAAGGAAATGAAAATGCAGCTAAATGAGTAAAAAGGGCTCTAGAGGTGGTAATAATGTTTATAATTCCTTATGGGAAAGGGGAAGGGAAATTTACAAAAATTTACAAAATGGATGTCAGCCGAGGTCTGCATAGAAATCTCGCGTTACGAGCTCAAACAAAATGGGCGACAAGGCTTTCTGATTGGTTACTTCAGAAATGTGGTACGTTTGAGGACATCAGGAAAAAGGGACTTTATGTTGCATTCATTCACTTTTTGGTCATAAAACATTCCCGGATTGCGCTGTACATGCACAAAATAATTTTGCAGACATGATCGATCACATTTCTGATTTTATTTGGGAGTAAATATGAAACAAAATCAATATAAAACCACTACTGTTATAAAGTTTGAATTCTTTGGTGTCCAACAGGACTTGAATGCACACTCCTCATGCCGTCTTTTTTCATACAGAAGCCTTTTACATGCACGAGTCAGCCCGCCACGGGGCGGGCAGCGACTGCATAGGGTTGTTTCATCCATATGGCTCCTACAGAGCCTCAGTGAAAACGTGTTTATTATTATTAACTCTTTGCTGCAAAAAACGGACTGAAGATCAATTTATTTACTGCATGTTTGTGTCTGTTAAGGTTGAGCTGGAACTTCACATGAAAACGGTAATTTAAACCATTCAGACTAAGAACAGAGACACAATCAAAACTGTGAGATGACTGATTACCTGCGATAATAAGTCAGTTTACAGAGGAGGATCAACTAGACAGGGTGGTGATGCACAAAGCAGTTATAGAAAGTATTCAGGGAGAAGGAAATAAAAGGAAATATTTAGTATTAGAAATTCAGTGGTTTCTTTATACAGGGGTGGCACTGATGTTACCAGCACATGAAGGGGTTGAAGGAAATGAAAATGCAGCTAAATGAGTAAAAAGGGCTCTAGAGGTGGTAATAATGTTTATAATTCCTTATGGGAAAGGGGGAAGGGAAATTTACAAAAATTTACAAAATGGATGTCAGCCGTGGTCTGCATAGAAATCTCGCTTTACGAGCTCAAACAAAATGGGCGACAAGGCTTTCTGATTGGTTGCTTCAGAAATGTGGTACGTTTGAGGAAATCAGGAAAAAGGGACTTTATGTTGCATTCATTCACTTTTTGGTCATAAAACATTTCCGGATTGCGCAGTACATGCGCAAAACAATTTTGCGGACATGATCGATCATATTTCTGGTTTATTTGGAAGTAAATAAATAATCACAGATTACCGTTCTGTGAAAAACGGTAAAATACTGGCGTCTGTAGCTGCCAGTATTTTACCATTCTTTCGAAGGAACGGTAATCTACCGTTTTTCTGAAAGAACGATAAAAAATACTGGTAACTACAGACACCGTTTTTTTTCTTTTTACCTTTCTTTCAGAAAAAACGTAAAAAAAAAAAAAAGATGGCGTCTGTAGTTATACCAGGATTTTCCTGGACATTTACCTTTTAAATCCTGTAATTATCTTTTAAAATGATAAATAAATACTGTAATGACGCCAACACACTGCACATGTAGTACCGCCAACAGGGTTTATTAGAAATAAAAGCAGCTCTGAGGCTGCCGCTCACGCCTCCGCTCTCCGGTGTTCCTGGTCCTCCTGCTCCCCTGATCCCTCACCCACATCACAGGTCCATCACATGTGAGTGGAAGTCAGCAGTCAGACAGGGGACCCCATAACACTCTACACAAAACAGTGATCACAATGAAACTTATAGCAAATACACAACCATGTGGACCCCAGCAGAACTAAAATACAGAATCGTTAAAATATTACGGTGGCCGACAGGTGCAAACGCGCAGCAAACACGAGAAAAACAAATACAACAAAGACGCAAACTACGGAGCTATAGCAAACAAAAAAAGATTTGCAAAAATGTATAAAAATAAGTGTTCCAGACCCCTAAAGCTTTGTGTCCGAGTTCAGAGTCTGCATCCTTTCAAGCTTATTCTTTCACGGGCTTGAGAAACGACCCGGTCTACGGAAGAGGGTCCTGGGAAGGCAGTGAGCCCTGCAGAGAAGCTGTAGCCTTCAGCTAGCTGCCTAGCCTCCACCTCGGCGTTATGTTGCTTAGCAACCGTGACACAACATGATTTAAACAATGTTTGTAGGCGAGAATGTAGATGTATAAATCTCACATTTCTGCTCGGTTCATCAGTGCATCACCTAATTGCAATATCTGTCCGACGTTTTCGGAGACGTCTGCTCCCGCTGTGTTAACACCCAGCTCCCCTCGCCTGCTGCCAGCTGGTCCAAGTTCAGTAAACCACGGAGAACACCTGACTCTTGGGCTTTCCCAAATGACAGTTAAACACAGATAATAAGTCAGGTAACATCTAGTTGTAATATTTTGGTTCACTCAAATATTTAATATATTCCTGAGCAAATCGGTTTGACTGATTAAAGTTAAGCCTAAAAACACAATAGTTTGATTAAACTGTATTGTCTTTGAGATTTGGAGAGTATTTGAAAAGGGATACTTTGCTTACATTCCTTGTGTAAATGTGCTATACGTGTTTGAACATTTTAGAATCAAACTAATATTTTTTTATATGCAACAGCCTTTATTACAAAAGGTGAAGAGAAATCATGAGAAAAAAAAAATATACTTCGAGTCCTTTTTTTTCCCCTTTGCCGCTATGCGATTCACGGTGTCACGCCACGGAAGAGGCTAAGCACCTAGCTTAAAGCTAGAGGACCCAAAGATGCAAAACCTGACTTCGGACACAGCTGTTTGTTCGACTCCCCCTAGTGATCTGGATCACTTCTGTTTTCAGCATTTTTTGTTTACATCTCTTTTTTGTTGCATGCGTTTTTCTTGTCTTTGCTGGGTGTTTGTATCTGTTGGTTACCGTAAAATACAGTGGTGAAAGTAAATATACATTCAAATGCTGGTGTCTGTAGGTTCCAGTATTTTTACTGTAACTTTAGTTTTACTACTGCATTCATTTTATGAGTAAGCTACTGCAAAGAAAACTGTAATGCCACTTTTTAAGGTACAGTCTTAGTTTTACGATAGAACATTAATACCTAACCCAGTGTAAACTTAGAAGTGCTACAATTGGTGCGGTTCCAAAATGCATAATCAGAACTTCACATAACACAGAAGAGGATGTGATAAGTAACAGTCAGAACAGATTTTTTATTTAAAGGCACCACTATGCCTCAAACCACATATATTTCCAGTATATTGAAACATTCAAAACAAATAACACAAAACCATTCCTCAGAGAACTGGTAAAAATTAGGCCTTCAAAGTCAGTATATAGTTTCACCAACACTTGAATAAAAATTGAAGACTTTCATTTTACAGCAACATAAACTGGGGTTAACTCATTAATTTTTACAATCTTATGAACATAAAAACACAGTTCTTAAAGAAATATTCATGCTTTGGTTATCACTAAGCAAATCAATGAAAAAGGACTTCCAAAATCTAAAATTCAACATGGCTGAAATAATGTGGAATTCTAGTATTAACAGGGTTTTAAAATGTGAACTATTAATGGTTTTCAAGAGTCCAAGTGGCACTTACTTTATTAGATGCAGACGAAGGAACCATCCAACATGGAAAAAGAAAAGACAATACAATTTAGATCCTAAATAATATGGAAACAGAAATATTTCAAAGAAAAGAAAAGGACAACAACTAACCTGGGTCATGTGAGCACAACAATGTATATTTTCCAGGTATTTGCTGAATATTTCTTTATTTTAAACATTCTAGTCGGTGGATGATGCCTGTAAAAGCCTTTGTCCTGGAGCAGAACTCAATACATTATAATAGTTTAAAATAATTAAAGAAATACTAAAATTATATATTAAAGCAATTAAGTATAAGTAGTCAAATAATTATAAAGGTATCAATAAATTGAATTAAAAATAATTTTTATATATTTTTCAACTCCATTGAAATTAGTCCTTAGTTTTTGTCAACACCGTCAGAAATGAAAAGAATGTAAAAAAAAATCAGGCATTATTGGGGGCACCAGAACTTCTGAGGACCCCATGACCACTTCCTGTTTCTTCCTTTGCTAAGAGGCTAGTTAGCTCTGGTTAGCTTAAGGCTAGTTAGCTCTGGATAGCTTAAGGCTAGTTAGCTCTGGTTAACTTAAGGCTAGTTAGCTCTGGTTAGCTTATGTTCTTCTTTAGTTTTTTCTTCTTTTTATTCCTAAGTTTTTTGTCACAACCATGATGCGTCAACACCATAACTGACAATTTACAAAACTTTTGTGACATTTTGTGAAATAAAAGCTTAATTTTGGTAATTGTAAAGATTTTATGGACCTGATGAGCTACAATATGGCCTCCTTCAGGATAACATCATATAAATTGAGGTAGTTTGGCTTTTTGTCACCTCCATCAGATGTCAACTCCAGAGTTTTTGTGACTCTTTCAGTGAAATTGTTGTCAAATCTCACTTAAATGTGCAAATAATTCATTTTAATGTATTTTACATAAATTGCATTACTTCATATGTATCAAGTTTTTCTTTTTACTCATTAGTTTGTCACCACCTTCAGTTTTGTGTCAACTCCGTCATGCAGTGTCAACTCCGTCAGATTGACTTTTGTTTTTTGTTTTAAATAATATTTATTTTGTTTCTTGAGAAGCTTTTGTCTGTAAAATGAGTAAAATATCACTAATAGGGTCATAAAAAATTATTTTTGATGTATTTTTGTCAGATGGTGATGACAACGTTCTGGGTCAGTTCGATTAAAATTTTTTTTTTTTTTAAAAAATGTTGCAAACGGAAACCTGTACCTCAGCATCTTTACATTTCCAAATCATTATTTGACATATTTGTATACATAAATTTGAGAAATAACAAAAAAAAATATGGGAAAATTTGTCCCTATTTTCAAGAATCACTGAATAATTATTAAATATATTTAGTAGCACAGCTACATTCAGATAGCAAACAAAGCCAATGAGAAAGTGCTTCTTCAAAGAAGTAGGATTAACCTGCACATATCTGAAAACATGGTGCACAGTTTGACGTGAGCTGTTTTGGATTCTTCTTGTGGCCTTTGGATGTAGAACGCAGCACATGAACCAACAGAAGAATGCCTGGTTTTCCCAGCCTGGAGGAACAACAGGATAAATAGCAAACACATTAGGATAATAAATGAAGATTTTAAAGAGAAGAGAGCCAAACTAACCAGACCCAACAAAATACTTTGTCCACCCGGTTTACCCTGGAGAGCATTTTTCACTACCTACAACATAAAGCATAAAAATGACAGAAATGATTACTATGAACACAATTCAGATATTAGGCATTATAGAAATTAGTCAGCATATAGAAACATTCTGAAGAGGATTCAGCCTGTCCAACCTGTCAGAAGAAATGTGTTGAAGTCATCGTAACAGGCTTCAGTCACCAACATGACATACTAATGAAGAAAAAAAAAGTCAGCCAATATGTCATTGTTTATTATCATTATAGAGACAAAAAACATTTTGCCTTAACTTTGATCGCATAGATCAAACCACCAGTCCAGCACAGCCACTCTCCCCATTATGCCGTCTATAGCCAAAAACTTCAAGAAAACGACTCCACAGCTAAAAAATGTTAACTCAAACTGCCTTTCTGACCGTTTTAATGTTCGTTTAACCACCCGACACCCCATGCTAAACCTGCTTGGCTTTAGATGCTAACAAAAATAATAAACCAAGGTGCTCACGTCCAGTCCTCGAGAGGTCCTGCAACTTTTCCATACAACAGACCAGAATCAGCTCTGAACCGACCTGCTAACCAGCCATTCATTTGATTCACGTGTGTTAATTGGAGCAGGGAAGCATCTGAAAGTTGCAGGATAGCAGCTGTCAGGTAGCTACTTGAGCTATGTGAAGCTGACACCCCACCCACCTCAAAAAATTCAGCAAATAGTCTGAATGGTTAGTGCTCCGTTTGTGCAGGTTTGTGCCGTTAAAATTTTCATTTGTGCAGTTTTGGTTTCTGAGATATAGAAAATTATTTTTTAGGTCATCCAGAGGTCACCATCACCCCATATCACTCCAAAACAAACCAAAGTGGTCTAGTTCGTTAGTGCTCCGTTTGTGCTGGTTTGTGCCGTTGAAACTGTCGTTTGTGCAGCTTTCATATCTGAGATATTAAAGGTTATAATTTTGGCCGATGACGTCACCGTCACCCCATATTGCTCCAAAACAAACCAAAGTGGTCTAGTTCGTTAGTGCTCCGTTTGTGCTGGTTTGTGCCGTTGAAACTGTCGTTTGTGCAGCTTTCGTTTCTGAGATATTAAAGTTATAATTTTGGCCATGACAGTTTACTTAGGGACTGTCAACAAATTACCGAACCAAACATTCCTGTCAAATAAATTTTAATAAATTACTTGAATTGTAACCGGCTAACTGTCAGTGCTAATTCATGCTTTTACATGAGACAAAATAGCAGCTATTAAATTTTAAAGTCCTATACATTATCTGCAATAATTTTAATACAAAATATACTATTTTCTACAATAGCTTCCAGGTCATGTGAAGTATTGACTCAAAATCACTTTGAAATAATTATAGCCTACTAGTCTGTACAGATGAGGCACAGTCATTTGTTTTCCATTTTAATCCTTTTGGATTTTCTTTTAGCAATTTTCTTTGTCAATATTTAGTATTTTTCTTCAATAGCTTCCAAGACATGTATCCTATTGATTCAAAACCACTTTGAAATTGTTTTACAAATCATTAGAGATGAGGCACACTCATTTTTCCCCATTTTAGATTTAGATGTTTTATCATTTTTTTTTACGTAATTTAAATCTACAAATTAAAAATATGATTGGTGTTTAATAGCTTAAATTTCATGTGACGCACTGACAAGAAATAAAAAGGGTTAAATGGAATAAAAATGAATGTGCACCACCTATCCAGGTGGTAGTATAATTTCACATTGATTTTGAGTTAATAAGACAATCATCTTCCCCTTTTCCGCAGTCGTGTTGCGGGGTCAGCAAAGGCCCAGACTTCCCTCTCCCCAGCCACTTGTTCCTGCTTCTCCTGGGGAATCCCATGGCGTTCCCAGGCCAGCTGAGAGACATAGTCCCTCCAGCGAGTCCTGGGTCTTCCTGTGGATCTCCTCCTGGTAGGACACGCCCAAAAGAGTCACTAGGGTGGCGTCAAGGAGGCATCCGAATCTGATGCCTGACTCACCTCAGCTGGCTCCTCTTGAAGTGAAAAATCAGCGGCTCTACTCTCCCTCCTGGATTACTGAGCTTCTCATCCTATCACTAAGGGAGAGCCCAGACACCTTATGGAAAATTTTGGTCGCTTGTGTTTGTGATTTTGTTCATTCAATCAAGACCCTTAAACTTATGCAATAGATGAAGGCAGGGACGTAGATCGACTGGCAAATAGAGACCTTTGCTTTTTGATCCAGCTGTCTCTTCACCACGACAGACTGGTCCAGCTCCACTTTACTTCAGACTCTGCACCAATCCGTCTATTGATCTCCTGTTTCCTTTGCCCTCATTCTTAATGTTATGGATTCTGTATTTTCCTCCATCACTTTTAGCCTCTTTCATCTGCTTAACACACTGCAACATACATAACCATGTTTATATGTGACTGCTGGCAGTCATATGTAAACAGACTGAAACTTGTGTTTAGGGAGGGCACTAATTGCAGAGATTAATAAAAAGCTGAACTTGATACAATCTTTGTCTCACTTGGCTTCTTGTCACTTGGCCCAACGCTGGACGGTGAATGTAACATAAGAAGCACAATGTTTCATTTGGATGATATGCATGGATTGTGAAATCCAAAAGGATTAAAATGGAAAACAAACAGTGCGTCACATGAAATTTAAGCTATTAAACACCAATCATATTTTTAATTTGTAGATTTAAATTACGTAAAAAAAATGATAAAACATCTAAATCTAAAATGGGGAAAAATGAGTGTGCCTCATCTCTAATGATTTGTAAAACAATTTCAAAGTGGTTTTGAATCAATAGGATACATGTCTTGGAAGCTATTGAAGAAAAATACTAAATATTGACAAAGAAAATTGCTAAAAGAAAATCCAAAAGGATTAAAATGGAAAACAAATGACTGTGCCTCATCTGTACAGACTAGTAGGCTATAATTATTTCAAAGTGATTTTGAGTCAATACTTCACATGACCTGGAAGCTATTGTAGAAAATAGTATATTTTGTATTAAAATTATTGCAGATAATGTATAGGACTTTAAAATTTAATAGCTGCTATTTTGTCTCATGTAAAAGCATGAATTAGCACTGACAGTTAGCCGGTTACAATTCAAGTAATTTATTAAAATTTATTTGACAGGAATGTTTGGTTCGGTAATTTGTTGACAGTCCCTAAGTAAACTGTCATGGCCAAAATTATAACTTTAATATCTCAGAAACGAAAGCTGCACAAACGACAGTTTCAACGGCACAAACCAGCACAAACGGAGCACTAACGAACTAGACCACTTTGGTTTGTTTTGGAGCAAGATGGGGTGAGGTGACGTCATCGGCCAAAATTATAACCTTTAATATCTCAGATATGAAAGCTGCACAAATGACAATTTTAACGGCACAAACCAGCACAAACGAAGCACTAACGAACTAGACCACTTTGGTTTGTTTTGGAGCGAGATGGGGTGATGGTGACGTCATCGGCCAAAATTATAACTTTTAATATCTCAGAAACGAAAGCTGCACAAATGATAGTTTTAACGGCACAAACCAGCACAAACGAAGCACTAACGAACTAGACCACTTTGGTTTGTTTTGGAGCGAGATGGGGTGACGGTGACGTCATCGGCCAAAATTATAACTTTTAATATCTCAGAAACGAAAGCTGCACAAATGATAGTTTTAACGGCACAAACCAGCACAAACGGAGCACTAACGAACTAGACCACTTTGGTTTGTTTTGGAGCGAGATGGGGTGACGGTGAACTCTGGTGACCTTAAGAATAATTTTAATATCTCAGAAATGAAAGCTGCACAAACGACAGTTTCAACGCACAAACCAGCACAAACGAAGCACTAACGAACTAGACCACTTTGGTTTGTTTTGGAGCAATATGGGGTGACGGTGACGTCATCGGCCAAAATATAACCTTTATATCTCAGATATGAAAGCTGCACAAACGACAATTTTAACTGCACAAACCACACAAACGGAGCACTAACGAACTAGACACTTTGGTTGTTTTGGAGCGATATGGGTGATGGTGACTCTGGATGACCTAAAAAATAATTTTTTTATATCTCAGAAACCAAAACTGCACAAACGAAAATTTTAACGGCACAAACAGAGCACTAAACATTCAGACTATTTGCTGAATTTTTTGAGGTGGGTGGGGTGTCAGCTTCACATAGCTCTGGACTTGAGCTCCCCTGGATGTGCACAGATGTGCCGCGATATTCAAACAAATAAAACTACGTTAAGCATAAGTTGATACTCTTGCGCAAACAGAAAGTCAATGCATTCATAAAAAATAATCAAAATCAAAAACATGATGGTCTTAACATGGAACTTACCTTGTTTTTTTTGTCTGTTTTTAAATAGATCTTTATTAAGATACAGAATACATAACAGTATAAACGCAGCATACGTTGTGGTATAATGTCCGCCAAGGAGTTACAAACATTGAGACAATACATCACCATCACATTACATTACACACCATACATACAAATAATGATAATAATTTCTATAAATACATTAAAGAAAGAACATAAAGAGCATGTTTTAATAGCTTTGGGGAACTTACCTTGTTACGATAAGAGCCAGACAAGACGCCATACTGCTGTCTCCAGGGCAAACACATGACGTCACAGATATGTTGTGATTGTGGGAGCAACTCTTTATCAAACACCATCTCTTTAGGGAAACTGACAAACCTATCTTTGAATTTGACTAAACAAGTGTTTAATTAACATTGCATTTTTAACATATAACACCAACACTGGTATTCTAACTGTTAGCAGAATCACTTTTCGGCACAGCGTTCAACGTGATATCATGAGACTGAAAAACGTTTGGCTTTCGTGTTGTTCCCCCATTCTTTGAAGGACACACCCTTTCTTATACACGAGTGTTTTAAATTAGACAGGTCACGTGATGTGACACACAATAATTCAATAATGATAAAAATAACAACAAATGAGAGCACAAAAACATTCATAATGTCAACACCCCCACTTGCTCACATTTGGGTAACTTCCTGACTCTTAACATTTCAACCTAAATACATTCATGATACACCAAACATAAACACTTCATACTTCCTTAACTTAATCTTTGTTGCTGGTTTAGTTAGTGCATCTGCACCCATTTCATTAGTTGGACAGTACTCTAGAGAGACTTTTCCTTCATTACAACTGATCTGACAAAATGATATTTAATATCAATATGTTTACATCTTTGTCTATACACTGGATTTTTGGCTAAGGATATGGTACCTTGATTGTCCTCATAAATCTTAGCCAAGTAATCCATACCATCCATTTTGAACAACAGTTGTTTCAAGTATAAGCATTCCTGTACAGTAGCAGCTAGTGCCATGTACTCTGCTTCACATGTAGATAGAGCTACTGTAGGCTGTCTTTTAGTCTTCCATGAGACTAACGGACCGTCTTTACTTAGACTCATACAGTAACCTGTTGTACTTCTTCGATCTGATGCATCACCTGCCCAATCTGCATCACTGTATGCATGTATAAGGTTATCACAGGCACCCCTTTTAAAACATAGTTCTTTATCTTGTGCGCATTTTAAATACCTGAAAACATGCTTTACAGTATTCCACTGCTCTGTGGTTGGGTTTGCAAAGTACTGTGCCAGTTTACTTACTACATAGCTTAAATCTGGTCTTGTACATGTTGACAAATAGATTACGCTTCCTACTGCCTCTCTGTATTTTCTGGCATCACTCATTACTTCAGCATTATCAGCATAGTTAAGTTTCTGCTCACAAGGGTAGTTCGCGGATTACAGTTCTGCATGTCAAACTTTTCCAGTATTTTCCTCACATACTTCGATTGTGACATTTTAATACTGTCAGCATCTTTCCCAAAATCAATGCCAAGAAAATGTGTCAACTTTCCTAAGTCCTTCATCCTAAATTTGGATGCAAGTTTCTCTTTTACATCTCTAAGGATATTCGTATCACTGGCAGCAATAATCAAATCATCAACCCATATAATGATAAACACAGTTTCAGTATAAATCTTTGTGTAAACACAATGATCAGCAGAGTTTTGAACAAACATGTTTTCACATAGATAGTCATGCAGCATTTTGTTCCAGTTTCTGCCTGACTGTTTAAGTCCATAAAGAGATTTTTGCAGTTTATACACCAGTCTTTCATTTTCTTGGGATTCCTTCTTGTAGCCCTCTGGTTGTTCAATATAAAGTTCACATTCAATTGGGGCATGTAAATATGCTGTCTTTACATCCATCTGGTGAACAAACATGTTCTCCTGTGCCACCTTTTGCATCAGCACTCTGATGCTCGTCATGCTAGCAGTTGGTGAAAAGGTTTCATCATAGTTCACACCTTTCTTTTGACTGAATCCTTTAGCAACATATCTAGCCTTATATTTGTCTGATCCATCACTATTCTTTGTGATTGCATACACCCATTTACCCCCCACTACAGCTTTACCCTCAGGTAAGTTGGTCAGGGAAAAAGTAACATTGTCTTTAATGACTGCATTTCCTCATCCATGGCTGTAACCCACTCTTTTGCATTCACAGATGTTACAGCTTCTTTGTAGGTTTGAGGTACTCCACTTATCAGTCTGTAACAATAATCAATGTTACCCATCTGCTCTTCATCAATGCTACATACATAGTCATCTAAATAACCAGGTTTCTTTCTCTCTCTGACAGGGTATCGCCTCTCAGGTTCTTCATGTTTTGTTGTTTGACTGGTACTCGCTATTGGTTCTTCTGTCCTCAGTTTATGGTCAGAAACATTTACTGGATCAGCATCTGAACTTTTGGTTGCTCTGGGACTAATTCTAATCATATCATCATCATCATCATCCAAAGTTACATCCGTCTCATTTTTCTCTTTGGATACAAATTCCACAAGCCTGTGTTTCTGGATTTTCCTGCTGTTTGGATAGTAGACCATATAGGCTGGACTATTCTTGTCATACCCTATAAAAATGCCTTTTTCACACCTTGAATCCAGCTTCCCTTTCTCTCGTTTATAGGTGTAACAAACACATCCAAACTTGTGCATCCTAGAAATGTTAGGCTTCCTGCCTGTCAACATAAAGTAAGGCGTTTGCTTTGTGCGATTATTAAAACATCTATTTTGCACTACAGCAGCTGTCTGAACTGCATATGGCCATAACATTTTTGGTAACTCACCATCGATCAACATACATCTAGCCATGTCAAATAGAGTTCTCCAGTTTCGTTCTGCCGTACCATTTTGATGTGGAGAATATGGTGCTGAGGTCTCGTGTCTGATACCATTTCTGCTCAGTAATGTCTGGTAATCTTTTCCTGTGAATTCTGTACCATTGTCTGACCTCATACATTTAACCTTTCCATGTGGAGCCACGTCAGCAATAAACTTTTCAGTAGCTTGTACTGTGTCACTCTTGTTTTTCAAAAAGTATACAAAGACTGCACTGGAATAATCATCTGTGAAGGATAATGCATATCTGTGACCACCTTTAGACATTGGGTCTATAGGTCCTGCTAAATCTGTGTGGACCGTTGCTAGTGGTTCTGTAGCTCTTGCATCTGGTCCCTTGTTCCTAGTTTGAACAAATTTTCCTTTTGTGCAGACTTACAATATGGCATTGGCTCACCTCTCCCTTTAATTTCCATGCCATGAACAACATTTTCTAGCTTCAGTACATCTCTGTAATTGCAATGTCCAAGAATCTCATGCCAACTTTGTAAGTCATAACATTTTTTACACTGATCACCACATTCATTGTCCATCGTTTGTAAGTAATACAGTTTGTTAAATACGTGAATGGGGAACTTGGTGTCGTCTCTGAGAAGAACGTTCTTTCCTTCTTTGAAAATCACCGTTGCTCCACTGGATGTTGCAGCTTCACTGAGAAGATGTCTAGCGGGTATGAAGGATGTACAGTCCGTTCCTCAGCACTGTTTTAAGACGTCGACCTCTGCTGTCGATCAAACACACTTCCGCGTCTCCTCATTGCTTAGCAACTCCAAAACACCTGGATCCATCAGCCAATTCCACGCAGTGCGTCTCGGCCTGGAAACTTTCATCAAACTTCCGAAACTTACTGATGTCAGTGATTATGTGCGATGTCGCACCAGGTCCACCATCAGGCCTCCATCATGTCTCCACTCGCGTGTCGCGTCGCTCACCCGGAAAGCCGCCCGTCTCCTCGGCTGCTTTCCGCGTGTGTTCCCGTTGTTTCCTCCGTCTGCAGGTCGCGTTGCTGTGACGTTATTCTTACAGTAACTGCACCACCGCTTCCGCTGGGAGGTTCTGCTTATGTGGCCTTTCATCCCACATTAACACACGATCTCAGAACTTCCTGCTCCAGGATCATTTGCGCCTCTTGCTGCGCATTTCGAGCCAGAATGTGCTTTAGCTTTCATCACATTGTCCTCAGATACTGTGCCAAGCATATTTTCAATGTCTTCAAAACTTCTGAGTTTAGTCTTAAACTCTGCAAAAGTCAACTTATCACCGTCTTCGCTTTGAGTAATATAAACAGCAAATGGCTTAAATGTCTCTGGATCCTTTCAGAACCATGGCGATCAGAAGTGCGTCGCTCAGCTGCTCACCTCCATGATGAACTCGGTAACCGACTCACGGGGTGATTTCTGCAGTGAATCAGCTCAGTATACAGGTTCATCACTCTGGGTTTTCCTTTGCCGGCGTAATGGGCCCCAGGATTCCAAGCGCCGCACGTCCGTCATCTGCCGCGTCATGCATGACTAGTGATAAACTCTTGTCATCCAGAAACTGAATGAGTTCTGCATAAGCCTCGGCGTTTTTCTGTGCGTCTTCCTCTTCATCGTCATCATCGGAGGGGTTTGTCAAAATTGTCTGTTTCAGCCCTTTGCAATCGAAGGTGTCCTAGAAACTTTGTTTCCCACAGTTCGTAATTTTTCTCATCTCCATCAAACAGAAGCCTTGACCAGCGGCTGGGCGCCATGTCCTTTTCTCGTCTGTTCATTTTCCTTGTTTCTTCATTGATTCTGGGCCCATAACCTGTTAGCAGAATCACTTTTCGGCAACGTGATATCATGAGACTGAAAAACGTTTGGCTTTCGTGTTGTTCCCCCATTCTTTGAAGGACATACCCTTTATTATACAGGAGTGTTTTAAATTAGACAGGTCACGTGATGTGACACACAATAATTCAATAATGATAAAAATAACAACAAATGAGAGCACAAAAACATTCATAATGTCAACACTAACATTGATGATTATGCTCTGTAGATTTCGATTCATTCCCTAAAAGATTTATTATCGAAAGTTTTTTTTCTTTCCATTTAATATTGTCTTCAAATGCTGGTTCTCTAAGATGCAAATACAAGTAAAATGTCTTTCCTGGGAAAAACAACTGTATTGTACAATTATTTTACGGTAGTTTACTGCCAGTCGTCAGTCTTGATTGTGACAAGAGAAGAAGACATCAAATTGACAATATCCTACCGTATTTTAGAATAACAGTATGTGACTGCTGGAATTCCACCGTAAATTTACAGCCATTTCTAAGAGTGTATATAGTATTTTTTAAAAACTATTGATGAATGATGAAATCTTTCCTAAAACGCCCAGATTCCTTAATTTGAATATCTTTGTAAACTATAGACTGACGTCCTGTCCAGAGTGTCATCTCTATGTGAACAGTGATGCACTAATTGTTTCATCAGAATGTCTACCTGTTAAATATGTGGTTATATCGATGCATTAAAACTTGCATCAGAACAGTACAGTTAATGCTACAATACCTGATTTTTTGCACATTAATAAATTGTCTAGCGCAGCATCAGAATGTGTCCACCGAACTGCACAGGTCACTGCACCTGAAATGACAGCGCAAAGCTTATTAATATGCTGTTTATTAAAATATATATACAAACAAACATGCACATATGTGTGCATATGTGTGCGTGTGTGAACAGAAGGTGACTCTGTTGCTGGGTTTCAGATGACGTAGGCCACGGCCTCGGATTTGGAGGCACTGAGCCTCATCCCGCCCGCTTCACACTCGGCCGTGAGCCGCTCCAGTGAAAGCTGCAGATCACGATCTGATGAAGCCAACAGGACCACATCATCCGCAAAAAGCAGAGATGCGATCCTAAGGCCACCAAAACGGATCCCCTCAACACCTCGGCTGCGCCTAGAAATTCTGTCCATGAAAGTAATGAACAGAATCGGTGACAAAGGGCAGCCTTGGCGGAGTCCAACTCTCACCAGAAACGAGCCCGACTTACTGCCGGCAATGCGGACCAGACTCTGACACCGGTCATACAGGGACCTGGCAGCCCGTATCCAAGGGCCCGGTACCCCATACTCCCAGAGAACCCCCCACAAGGCCCCCATGGGAACACGGTCGAACGCCTTCTCCAAGTCCACAAAACACATGTAGACTGCTTGGGCGAACTCCCAGAACCCTCCAGGACCTGCTGAGGATGTAGAGCTGGTCCAGTGTTCCACGACCAGGACGAAAACCACACTGCTCTTCCTGAATCCGAGGTTCGACTATCCGACGGACCCTCCTCTCCAGGACCCCTGAATAGACCTTACCAGGGAGGCTTAAGAGTGTGACCCCTCTGTAATTGGAGCACACCCTCCGGTCCCCCTTTTTAAACAGGGGGACCACCACCCCGGTCTGCCAATCCAGAGGAACTGCCCCCGATGCCCATGCGATATTGCAGAGTCGCGTGAGCCAACACAACCCTACAACATCCAGAGCCTTAAGGAACTCTGGGCGGATCTCATCCACCCCCGGGGCCCTGAGGCCACCGAGAGCTTTTTGACCACCTCGGCGACCTCGTCTCCAGAGATTGGAGAGCCCAACCCAGAGTCCACAGGCTCAGCTTCCTCAACAGAAGGCATGTTGGTGAGATTGAGGAGGTCTTCGAAGTATTCCGCCCACCGACCCACAACGTCCCGAGTCGAGGTCAGCAGCTCACCATCCCCACTATAAACAGTGTTGGTGCTGCACTGCTTCCCCCTCCTGTGACGCCGGATGGTGGACCAGAATCGCCCCGAAGCCGTACGGAAGTCTTTCACCATGGCCTCCAAACTCCTCCCACGCACGTGTTTTTGCCTCAGTGACCACCCAAGCCGCTTCGCCCGCCGGTACCCATCAGCTGCTTCTGGAGTCCCACAGGCCAAAAAGGCCCCATAGGACTCCTTCTTCAGCTTGACAGCATCCCTCACTAAAGGCGTCCACCAACGGGTTCGAGGGTTGCTGCCGCGACAGGCACCAACGACCTTGCGGCCACAGCTCCGATAAGCCGCCTCGGCAATGGAGGTACGGAATATGGTCCACTCAGACTCAATGTTCGAACTTCTACCGGAGATGGGAGTTAAAGCTCTGTCTCACAGGGGACTCCGCCAGATGTTCCCAACAGACCCTCACCACATGGTTGGGCCTGCCAGGTCTGACCGGCTTCCTCCCCCACCACCGGAGCCAACTCACCACTGACTCACCATGGGCAACTCCACTGTTTTCCAGTTTGTGTTTATAGAACTCAGCATCATTGTATTTACCTCATTAGCCCTTTTTATATTGACTCCATGCATATGTTGCATTTATATCTTGCTCTGACTGAGTAAAGCTTACATCCAGACTCCTTGGACAATGCCTATAATTGTAGAAGTCAGAAGTTGAGGTAAAGACACTGTCTGGAGCTTTGGACAAGGGAAATCCATGTAGATGAAGCAGTAGGAAGAATCTCTGATAACAGAATATTCTACAGCAGAACCGTCTTTGTACCAGCAGCTGGTAAATGATCTCTTCTATGATCCAGGCTGAGTTCTGGGGAAATTTGTTGAACTTGGTTGATAAGGGCTCTGTTCTTTTACCTTGAAATATTCCAGATATTCCAGGTTTTAGTGAAAGTGGAATTACCACTGGGTCCTTTGGGAGAGTAAAAGCAGCGCTGGATGAAGCTGGGAAGAGGTCAGTGGGATCTCCTGCAACTGGCCCTTCTGGATCATCATCATCATCCTGGTCAGAGGCAGAGCTCTCTGTGTTGATAACCATACATACATTTGAAAATATTGAATTCCTAAATAAGGAAATTCTCTAACAACCTTGAATTCTGAACTTATATCTGGGGATTTTTCTTTTTCATCCAATAATAACAATCAGGATTTAGATTCATTTATATTCCCTGAAAAATGACCGTACTCCTCAGTTAAATTAAGAAAATCTGAAATAGACTGTTAAGATTGAAATGAAAATGATTATATCATCTGCATATAATAAAAGTTATTTCTGCTTGTCTAACTGTAATGCCTGCTACAGATTTATGGGACCTTCCACTTATAGCAAGAGGCTCCAATGCTAAAGTAAATAAAGGGGTAACAGGACATCTTGGATGATGACCTCATTTGATAACAATTGGTTTAATTGCAATTTCATTTAATTTTTCTGCAGTAGTATTTAAATATAGTAGGTTTATCCAAGTTTTAAAATTATTTCCATAACTAAAACGATTTAAAATGTTGAATAGATGGGGCTATTGGACTCAGTCCAACTCCCTCTCTGCATCCAGAGAAATAAGTCCAGTTCCTGATTTAACACCCAGGCCATGAATAATGTTTAGAAGCTCCTCACATTAAGTAGACAAAACAAGTTCTTTTTCTGTAACTTCAGCTTCCAGTTGTTGTCTATAACCATCATCTACCGAGGGAATAATTAACTTATTTAGAAAAGAGTCGTGTTCCTGTACATTGCAGGTGTCTAGAGACTCATACAGCCTTTCATACTATTTTCTAAACTCGTCATTTATTTTGATTGGGTCTACTAAAGTTTCCCCTTTACTATTAATAATAGAGGTTATGTTTTTTGCACTTCCAGTTGTTTTATTTGCCATGCCAAGAGTTTCCCCTGTTTTTCTCCTTGTTCACAGAATGATTGATTTAATCTTAATAACCTGGAGGCCACTCTGTCTGCAGATTCTTCTTCATATTGTTTCTCAGTTTCTGTGTTTCTAAAATTTGTTCTAGTAATTTAATCTAAGATTCTAGTTGCTGTCTGCTCTTGCATTGTTCTTTTTTTTTGATGACGTGTAGCTGATTATTTAACCCCGTAAGCTTAAAAGCGTCCCGTTTTATACAGGCTGTAGTTTGTGTTGTATTCATACTTAAATATTCATCTATCCTTTCTCCAAATATTGAAGGAATTTCTCATCTATCAGCCATTTCTGGTGTAAACACCATCTAGGAGGGCCTTTCACCAGGTTGTTAGAATATATTAGATTAAAGGATCTGATAGTAGATCGCTACCATAGCAACAATCAGTTATATTGGAGAGTAATTCTACTGGAATCAATAGTCAAATATGTTCTAAATGTTCTTGAATGTCCTGAGTGGATTATTTCAGGTGGTTTTAAATGTCTCCAGATATCCACCAGATTTAATTCTTTCATAAAATCAGGGATTGTTTCCCAACTACTGGTGTGTTTGGTCAGATCCTGATCCCAGTCCAGACTGGGTCCAGAACTCGGGTCCAGTCGCCCCTATGACGGATTTTTCTGTCAGCAATAAAAGGGCAAGAAAGAAATTGGAAAAGAAACATCATCATCATCATCATCATTATCATCAGAGTTGGGATGTGAATTTAATTTCAGTCTCCTGCATTATGTCAATTTAACCCTAAAACAATATGAAATAAAAATACACAGCACTGGGACAGAATACATTTACATTTTTTACACTTCTAGAAACTCAAAGTACACAAAAAATTTATTTAAGGGCTAAAAATTGGATTTAGCCCTTAATTATAATAATTATAATTATTAATTAATTATAATTAATTTATGGCGGCGTTAACTTTCTCTGTTCTTGCTGTGAATGTTAAGTAACCTCTGCCAGTCTTGGCCTGGATTCTCTTGTAAAGGAGATTTTTAATGTTGATGGTATTTTCCTGATGAGATTAATACTATAAGAGGAAGAATATATTTTTACTTAAAGCAAGAAGAAATTATTTTATCAGAAAAAGTTGATGTACTGTAGTTTTTCTAAAGCTGCATGTTCACTAGAAATCCTCCAGAGGGCGCCACAACACTTCCTCAAGACTGGAATTGTAACAGGAACTTTTAGAAAAAAAAAACAGGAAACAGTTCAGAGAAAAAACATCAAAGAGTGAACACACCTGGGATCACCTCTGACTCCTGCCTTCGTTACTGACTGAAATCAAACTAACTCTGAACAAGGAGAGCAGAGAGAGAACTGAGCAACTACTGGAACACAGACTGCTGCAGGAGGAAAAACAAGCAAATCAAAGTGAAAGTAAGTTCAGAAAGTTTCTACAGGAGAGAAACTGACTTCCTGGTTTGACTTTCTGTCTGCTGTGATTTCAGCTTCACTCAGAGACAAAATGTCTTCCAGGTTAGAGGATGATCTCTGCTGTCCCGTCTGTCAGGAAATATGTAAGGATCCAGTTCTTCTGTCATGTAGCCACAGCTTCTGTAAGGAATGTCTGCAGAAATACTGGAGAACAGGAACTGGTCGCTCATGTCCTGTTTGTAGGAAAAGATCAGCATCAGATGCTCCTCCCTGTAATCTGGCTCTGAAGAATCTGTGTGAGTCTTTGTTACAGCAGAGAAACCAAGAAGCTTCAGAGGGTCTCTGCTCTCTGCACTCTGAGAAACTCAAACTCTTCTGTCTGGACCATCAGCAGCCAGTTTGTGTCGTCTGCAGTCAATTCAGAAAAAAACCAGCACAATTCAGACCCATCGATGAAGCTGCTCATCAACACAAGAAGAAACTTCAGGAAACTCTGGAGCCTTTAAAGGAGAAGCTGGAGCTCAGGAAGAAAGTTCAGGAGGAGTTTGACCAGACAGCAGAACACCTGAAGGTCCAGGCCCGACACACAGAGAGGCAGATTAGGGATCAGTTTAAGCAGCTTCATCAGTTTCTAGCAGAGGAAGAGGAGACCAGGCTGGCTGCACTGAGGGAGGAAGAGGAGCAGAAGAGAGGGATGATGGAGGAGAAGATGGAGGCTCTGAGCAGAGAGACAGCAGCTCTTTCAGACACAGTAAGAGCCACAGAGGAGGAACTGAGAGCTGCAGACGTCTCATTCCTGCACAACTACAAGGCTGCAGTGGAAAGAGTCCAGCGCTGCCCCCTGCTGGAGGATCCACAGCTGCCCTCAGGAGCTCTGATGGACCAGGCCAAACATCTGGGCAACCTGGCCTTCAACATCTGGAGCAACATGGAGACCATGGTGACCTACACTCCTCTGGTTCTGGACCCAAACAGGCTGGTCCATCAGTCCATCTGTCTGAAGATCTGACCAATGGGAGGCCAGGAGAGAGACAGCAGCTTCCTGATAATCCAGAGAGGTTTGATATTTACCGCTGGTCTGTTCTGAGTTCTGAGGGTTTTAACTCAGGGAACCACAGCTGGGATGTTGATGTTGGAGGCAGTGAAGACTGGAGACTTGGTGTGATAGAAGAGTCTATTCAGAGGAAGGGAAGCATACTTTTTGGATGGTTGTATATACTGTTCCATTTTGGTCAATACTCAGCATTTTCTCCACCAGCTCCTTCCACTGATCTCTCAGTCCAGCAGAATCTCCAGAGGATCAGAGTGAATCTGGACTGGGACCAGTGGCGCAACTACACATTTTTCAGGTGGATGCGAAAACATAAATCGGCGCGCTCCCCCCCCCCCCCCCCCCCCCCCCCCCCCCCGCCCCCCAGGGAACGTCAGGGTGGAGTTGCGATGCGAAAAGGCGCTGAAGTGTTTGGGAAAACATCATGGGCGCGTCGCCCCCTCCAGACGGGGTTTTGGCGCCCCCTCTGGTGCTGCGCCCCTATGCATTGCATACGCTGCATACCCACTTTTTGCGCCACTGACTGGGACAGAGGAAAACTGTCCTTCTCTGATCTGGATACTAACACACACATACACACCTTCACACACATCTTCACTCACAAAATGTTTCCATACTTCTCCACTAATAAAACATTAAAGATCCTACCGATGAAGATCTCGGTGATGAAGCAGCAGCTCTGATGATCTCAGCATGTCGAACAAAGAGAGAAAGACCTCAGAGGACACAAGTCAACATCCTAACAGTCTGATTCCACACCTGCAGAAAGAGAGAAAAAAGACAAACCACAGCAACAAAAGATGTATTCACATGTAATAACAGTTAGAAACTCGCTGAAAGGTGCCTAGTACAAATTAATACAAGATCTACAGTATTTGGTGACAATCGTAGCCCAACGTGGAGTTAATCTGAAAACACATGTAGTTTTTTTTAACAACTCAGAGTGAGATTCTGTTCTGATCTTTGGATATTTTTTTCCTGTTTTAGGGAGCTGATGTATAAAAATATATGTAGTTAAAGGAACATATGATCAAAATGAGCAGATCACGTATTTGTTTTAGTATCACATGTTGTATGTTTGGACATGATTCGAACCTTTAGAAAATTAAATGTCACTTTGACCATGAGTCCTGCTCTTTAGCTGTGTGCTAACAGTTTTAAAATGTGGAGCTTGTTTTGTCTGTTGCAATCAATAAACACTGTAATATAAAATCCTGTGTCATACCACAGATGTTTGTTCTATACCGTCATTATTGTGTTTCTTCCCTTGAAGGACATCTATCTGTTCGGAGGACAAATCTCCAATAAGGATTTGACAGTGACGTCATCCAATGAAATCCATAAACTTAGTATTGGTATGTTGGTTGTAATTGTGTCAGTTTGATGTAAATAAATGCAGAAGAGTGAAATATTTCATTCTGTGTCTCCAGCCAAGATAAAGTGGAAGGTTCCTCTGTATGTTGGGCTTCCTCCGGTCCGTCGGCACGGCCACGCTGCCTTTATCCTGCACAGTCACGTCAGACAGCTTCTCACATATAATCTTTATCAGAATGGCATCACATGTTCTCCAACACCATGTTTCTGTTCGCTGGTTCACAGCTCTATGTGTTTGGAGGGAAGAATGAAGAGCAGAATTTTAATGACTTGAAGGTGATGAAGCTGATCAACCCATCAGAGAGACAACCAGGTACATTAAACTCCTGTCTGGAGTCAACAAAGTAGAAAAAGCTTTACACAAGTTTCACTAAAGTCAAGTAATCTCACACAAAAAAATTAAAAACTCAAGTGCTATGCCTAATAGTACATTATTTAATCATAAATAAACACGTACTCTGAATATATAATATCATAGAATAACAATGTTAATGTGATTTAAAGGTAGTAAATATTCGGATCACACTAAAGCTGGATGACATTATGCAGAATAAAAGGTGTCCTTAATTTATTTGTCATTACTTGCAACATTTGAACAATTTGAGATTTTCAGAATTTAAACAGAACGTTACAACTTTTAGAAAGAGCAATAAAAAGTAACTTTGTTCTGAGAAGACGTCAACTGAATACATTGGTTGTTTGGATCTTTGCTTTGTGTGATTTCAAAATGAGTGATTAATTTGTTGTTCGGTTGGATGGATGAGTATTGACTGGTGGTTGGTTGTTTGGATGCCTGATGTCCAATTGATTGGTTGAATGGTTGGTTGGATTAACTTTGGATTTGGTTGAGTTTGATTAGTTGGGTAGCTACTTGGTTGGATGAACCTTTGGTTGGTTTTTGACGAGCTGGTTGGTTGGATGAATGACTGATTAGTTGGTTGGTTGGTCGGTTGGTTGACTGACTGGTTTTTCCCCAGTGATGAAGGAGATCCTCTCTGAGTTCGGTCTTCAGGGCATCAGCCACAGGTCAGTGGTTCAGCAGCTGTTTCTCTGTTTCAGGTGGAGGTGATCGTCGCGCTCCACAGAGTCTCATTTCTCAGTTCTAAAAACGTTCTTTCACTCTGGTTTTTACCACCAACAGCTTCACTCCCACTAAGGTTCCCAACGTTCGCTACGAGCTGAGCAACGTGGCTCTGTCCACCCAGCCCAGAACAGCAGCAGCAGCTAATGTACAGGTGGAACACATAAACACACACACACACAAACGCACGCACACACATTTCTGTTTCAGGTTTAGGTTGAAACTCTGCCATGACTCAAACGTTTCCTGCTGCAGGTTTGTGTCCACGGAGATTTCAGCGCCGTCCAAGATCAGGCCATGAAAATGATCCAGGCAGCCTTCACTCTGTTGAACCAGGAGTTTCAGAAACTTGATCGGTTCATTCATTCATTCATTCATTCATTCATTCATTCATCTCTCTGTAGTTTCTGTAACAGATTTATTTTCTTTATTCAGGGACAAATTAGAAGTTTCTAAAGCTGCTGCTGCTCTGCAAAGAGACAAAGAAGAGCATGAAGATCACAGACAACGACAACAACAGGTTAATCTGGTTAATCCTCTTCAAATTTACAACAAATAAATAAAATATATGGGGCAGTTTATATACGGCTTCTGGGTAATTTAATCTAATCTGAAGAAATTATTTAGCCTAATCTGGACAAATTTAAATTTAATCTAATCTTGTTCAACTTTAATTTAATCTCGCCTAATTTGGGCACACACTAATTTAGTACAATATAATGTAATCTGGAGAAACTTTAATCTATTCTAATCGAATCTAGAAAAACTCTAAGATCATCTGGACAAATACTAGTGCAATGTAATCTAATCCAACCTGGAGAAACTGATCTAATCTGGACAAATAACGGCAGTCCAGTCTGAAGAGACTCCTATGTAATTTAATCTAATCCTGAGAAACTTTGACATAATCTGGGCAGGACAAACTCTGATCTAATGATCTGGTTTGCTCTGCATCCCCAGAATCAGAACCAAACGAGGAGAAGCAGCATTCAGCTTCTATGCACCACAAATTTGGAACAAACTTCTAGAAAACTATAAAACAGCTGAAACACTGAGAGCCTTTAAATCCTAAATTAAAACCCACCTGTTTAGAGTTGCTTATGGATAAATTGCGGGTTTTGATGTCTTAGGTTTGAGAATCCTTGTAAGATACAAAAACTCTGAGGTTTGAGAATCCTTGTAAGATGTCGCTCTGCTAAAACTCTGTTGGAGGAGACCCCATAAGGGCAAGTCCTCATATGGATCAATGTTTTTAAATGTTTTTATTTTTACTTTTAATAATGTTTTTATCTTATTTTTTTTATTTATTTTTTTTATCTCTTTGAAAATCTCTGTCTCTTTCTGTTTTTATTTTTATTTTAAATTATGTAAAGCACTTTGAAATGCTTTGCTGCTGAAATGTGCTATACAAATAAAATTTGATTGTTTGATTGATTAATGTAATCAGTTCTAAAATGACAAAATCTAAAATATTTTTGGACCATACAGAATATAATTTAATCTCAAAAGATTTGGGGTCTCATAAACAAAGCAAATGTAATCTCAGCTGGTCTAAAGTCTCTAAACAAAACTGTTTTAATCTGATAGCAACAGGTTACAGTCATCCTAATCTGGTTCCAGTTTGCAGATTATGATATTAAAATATTTATCTTCCTGAATGTTTTTAGGAGCTGAAGGAAATGCTGGAGAAGCATCGATCCCAGAACGAGGCCTGGCTCCGGGCAAGAGCCGAGGAGAACAACCGAGAGAGGAGGGAGCTCTGCAGGCTGCGGGTCAGAGACACACACACACACACACACACACCTATACACACTCCTCAGAGAAGATAAGTACACCCTTAATATCAAACTGACAGGTGGGCGGGACTTCCGGTGTTTTGAGGCGGGACTTCCGGTTTTGGGGGGTTGTGGTGGTTGAAGACAGCAATATGTGTGTATTGCTCCAGACTTGCTGTCTCCTTTAGCTCAGTCTGACTGTATTGCTCCAAACTGGCTGTACTCAGCCCCGGCAATAAGCCTGCATTCTGTCCCTTTTGTCAAAGAAATGTTTTAATCATTTAGACTCATCACCTCGTTTTTTCGCGGTACTGACTCCGCTGTACTCAACCAGGCCATATACCAGCTTCCAGCTCCTTTTGTCAATCTGGTCGTTTGTACTCAGCCCGGTAATATATTTGTATTGCTCCAATCTAGCTGGTTCCTTAGCTCTGTCTGATTGTATTGCTCCAGACTAGTTGTCTCCTTTAGCTCTGTCTGGCTGTGCGTAGTGGAGGGGTTGAGTGGGGGTTTAAATGTAAATGAATTTAACACCTCTGAGCGTTGCGGGTGGTGGCGCCTATTGCAACTCGTCTGTGGACATTTGTGAATTAGTCGATTGAAATAATATTCAGTGTTTTTCAACCTTTTTTGAGCGAAGGTACATTATTTTAATTGAAAAAATCACGAGGCACCACCAACCAAAAATGTAAACAAAGATACTCTGTAGCCGCCTATATTACATATATAGTCATTCTTATCAAAGTCTCTTGAATAGGAATCAAATAAACACAAAAATGTATTTTCATCACATTTTGCATCTCTAATTTCAAATTGCACTTAACATGTCCACTTCAAAAATAACTGAACAGCCACAAAACTGTGGTGTTAAATTTAAAGAAGTTGTAGAAACTTCAAAGTGTTTTACAAACTAATCCACAAGCATCTTATAGCCGGAATACAGAAAATCATTCTTATTCTGAAAGAAACAATATTATTTGGGAAACATTTCACTTCAGATTCACTGTTACAATATGAAGAGTTGCATGTACAAAATGTCAATATCTGTATATTTTACCCATCTAGTGTGAAACCTGTGCATGTTTGGATGAAAACAGCTGATTTCCTGGCAGAAATTGAAGACAAAGCTCTTCCTCCACAGCTCTCAGTCTCTCTCTGGTTTTAGTTTTTATAGTATCCAGGCTTGAGAAGCTCACTTCACACAGACATGTTGTGGGAAATGGACCCATGTTCTTTCCAACTACTGCTGAGCTTCACTGTCTTTTCCATCACTGTCCTCACGGTCCTCCTAGATTCAATGCTCTCACTACTACCTGTAACATTCATGCATCACTAATTCTCTTGTTTTAATGTAAAATGCTCCGTACCTACTGCCACCTAGTGGTAAGAACATTACATGATTACGCCGCTAGTCAATGCTACAGCAGACACTCGAAGATGGCATTATTTGCAGATAATTCATTTTCAAAAAATCTTTGAAAGCCAATTACAGTATTTTTCGGACCACAGAGCGCACCAAACTAGCACTTTCATTTAAAAAAAACAAACTGGAAGCTGCTCTCGGTTTTCCATAAGGACCCAGCAGAGGGCAGCAGAGCGCTGCGTCCTAATAAATCTGCTGGATATATTAAGGACACAGCCCTCCGTCTCCAAAGCCAAACCATGGTGTTGTTCATACCGAGCTTAAGTGGAGCGGCTCCATTTCCCTCCGTCGTGCCTGCTGCTAGCATGTGCTTCCTCTAAATGAACATTTGTGCGTTCTTCTTCTGACTTCTAATGACTCACTTCCTGCTAGAGAGCCCCCTGGTGGTTGAAGGAAAATCCACAAGAAAGCCACATCGGACTACAATCCGCATGGTTTAAAGCTTAGAAAAAAGTAGCAGTTTATAGTCCGGAAAATTCGGTACCGTAGGTAAACTTGAATAATTCCCACGGCACACCTGACGATCACTCACGGCACACTAGTGTTCTGCGGAACAGTGGTTGAAAAACACTGTACTACTAGATGACTGTCCTAAAACTCCATACCTTGAAAATATGATTAAATGCATGCAATTCCATACTTTGATCCATCAGTGATAGAAGTTTGGTAACAATGTAAATCTTTCAACACATTTGCCCCACATTCCCTCCTAATTCAGTTATTGTGGTTTCTTAATTTCAGTGTTTATGCTACTGGGCAAGAATTAGAGTTGAAAAGGATTTAGAAGAAAAATAGCTGATAGTTGTATTTACTGAGAGAAAGGCTATAACTAGTTATCAGGACAGGATGAGGCCTGTAAAACTGACGGGTCCATATGACCCAAGAAGAGAACCGGTCATCCACTCCAACAATTTATCACTCTGTAGCAGAGGAGCAGGGGCATCACAACACCAAATGCATTTTTTCATCCTTATATCAGAGATTTGAAACTATTTTAAGTGTTTGATACCATGCAGTAGACCATAAAGTTGTACTTGAATGTAAAAGTTAATTATTTATTCATTAATAGAAATGTGTAAAGTGTTTATGGCTAGGATTAACCGAGCTGAAAGAAAACAAAGAAAGAGAAATAAATATTCATCGATACAGAACCAAACCAGCAAATACGAATTTATGAAACCTTCAAGAATCTCGCATTGTGGAAGATATTTAAGAAAATATACTCAATTTGCACTCATGAATTTCTTAATTTGGTTGTTATCTCTAAAATACGTTTACTTTGTTATGTTGAACACCAGACATCTCAGCTCTTTCCCACAGTTTTTCACTTAGTTCCACGACTGCAATGGATTTTATAGTCAGTGTTAAAAGCCAGCAGAAAGTCTGAAGCGATGGAGGAAACTTACGTCAACATTGAACCTGTTGGACAAACTGCATCTCATCACACAAGTAAGAATAAAGTTACAGAGAAATCTAGTATGTATTAAATTACATTTTGCTAAGGTTCAGGTTTTTGTTAAGGTTTGAACGGCTCCAAAGAGGCTCTGCCTCTGTGTGGCTTTGGGAATCCTGAATGTTTTACTTTTGGCCGAACTCATCGCCCTCAGTGACACAGTGAGTCTTCTTCTAGTCATCTTAAAGATGAGTACATTTTATGTTTTTGTAATAAAAATGTAATTGTCTCTTCTGAAATCAAACTGATCAAATAACAAGGGTTTTAAAAAGGATAAACTTGATGACTCAAAGTGTCGCAGAGGTGAAATATTGCACTATGTTACATGAGCTTGATTCATTTTCAGCAATAGTTGCATTTGTAGCCATTTAGGGTAGCATGTCTTTAATATCTCTTCTTTCTCAAACTATTGACTCAACTGTGTCACCTCAGTTTAAATTCTACAAGTATAACCAAAATTATGAAACTTTTGTAAGTCTTAAGTAAAAACTTGAAACATTTTTTTTGTTGCAAACATGCTTGTTGATATTTTTTTCCAGCTCATGACATGACAGCAGATTTTTCTGACATCGTAACATTCTGACTGAGCAGAACAAGAGCAAGTTTCCCTTCACGAACGCTAACTTCACTGAAACGACTCCACGAGCTGAAGAGCCTTTAAGGTTGGCCAAAACATTTTTTTAAAAATTGGATCTCATTAAAAGAACTTTTTCCCTTCTGAATTGTGTAGTATAACTAATAACTTTCCTTTTGGGTCTAAACAAATATATTATAATGAATAACTTTTATTTTAACTTATTAAGTATGCTATCATCTCTGCACAAAATCATTCTCTGGCTTTTTATTATGTTAAAGTTTTAAGAAGAAAGAATAACAGGGACCGCGACAGGTAATATTGTTGCTAACAATGTATACCTCTAACAACGGTTAGAGGTATACATTTTATCTTTAGGGTTTTATGTAACACCATGCTAATAAGCTACATTATTGTTGGTGAATAATGTCACAGAGAAAACAAATCCTAATCTCAAATCTCTACTGGATCTGCTTCTTTCTTCTTCTTCTTCTGCAGCCCCTGAATAAACAGGAACAACTGATATTTGTTTGTTCTGTAGGCCACAATTTCACTGTAAGAAAAAAAACAACTAAGTTTTATTTCTTTTACATTTAGCACATGAAAATGATAGCATACTTAATGAAGGGAAACTTGCTCTTGTTCTGCTCAGTCAGAATGTTACCGATGTCAGAAAAATCTGCTGTCATGTCATGAGCTGGAAAAAAATATCAACAAGCATGTTTGCAACAAAAAAATGTTTCAAGTTTTTACTTAAGACATGAAACATGAAGTATGTTTTTACTTAAGACTTACAAAAGTTTCATAATTTTGGTTATACTTGTAGAATTTAAACTGAGGTGACACAGTTGAGTCAATAGTTTGAGAAAGAAGAGATATTAAAGACATGCTACCCTAAATGGCTACAAATGCAACTATTGCTGAAAATGAATCAAGCTCATGTAACATAGTGCAATATTTCACCTCTGCGACACTTTGAGTCATCAAGTTTATCCTTTTTAAAACCCTTGTTATTTGATCAGTTTGATTTCAGAAGAGACAATTACATTTTTATTACAAAAACATAAAATGTACTCATCTTTAAGATGACTAGAAGAAGACTCACTGTGTCACTGAGGGCGATGAGTTCGGCCAAAAGTAAAACATTCAGGATTCCCAAAGCCACACAGAGGCAGAGCCTCTTTGGAGCCGTTCAAACCTTAACAAAAACCTGAACCTTAGCAAAATGTAATTTAATACATACTAGATTTCTCTGTAACTTTATTCTTACTTGTGTGATGAGATGCAGTTTGTCCAACAGGTTCAATGTTGACGTAAGTTTCCTCCATCGCTTCAGACTTTCTGCTGGCTTTTAACACTGACTATAAAATCCATTGCAGTCGTGGAACTAAGTGAAAAACTGTGGGAAAGAGCTGAGATGTCTGGTGTTCAACATAACAAAGTAAACGTATTTTAGAGATAACAACCAAATTAAGAAATTCATGAGTGCAAATTGAGTATATTTTCTTAAATATCTTCCACAATGCGAGATTCTTGAAGGTTTCATAAATTCGTATTTGCTGGTTTGGTTCTGTATCGATGAATATTTATTTCTCTTTCTTTGTTTTTCTTTCAGCTCGGTTAATCCTAGCCATAAACACTTTACACATTTCTAGTATTAATGAATTAAATAATTAACTTTTACATTCAAGTACAACTTTATGGTCTACTGCATGGTATCAAACAATTAAAATAGTTTCAAATCTCTGATATAAGGATGAAAAAATGCATTTGGTGTTGTGATGCCCCTGCTCCTCTGCTACAGAGTGATAAATTGTTGGAGTGGATGACCGGTTCTCTTCTTGGGTCATATGGACCCGTCAGTTTTACAGGCCTCATTCTGTCCTGATAACTATAATAATAATAATAATAATAATAATAATAATAATAATAATAATAATAATACATTTTGTTTGTAGGCGCCTTTCTGGACACCCAAGGTCACCTTGACATAAAAACAAGTACATTATAAAATACATACCAGCAATAAAAAACATAAAAACACAAGATTTATAAAACAGTACAAAGATAATTAAAAGCTATATGCTAGTTCAAACAAATGGGTTTTGAGTTTGGACTTAAAATATTGCAAAGACTCGGAGATCAGGTGGGAGTGAGTTCCAGAGTTTGGGAGCAGAGCGGCTGAATGCTCTGCTCCCCATAGTGACAAGACGAGCAGGAGGGACGGTGAGATGGACAGAAGAAGAGGATCTGAGGGAACAGGTGGAAGTGGCAATGTGAAGGAGGTCCGAGAGATATGAAGGTGTGAGATTGTGAACTACTTTAAAAGTTAGAAGAAGTATTTTATAGTTAATGCAATATATGATTGGAAGCCAATGGAGCTGTAACTAGTTATAGCCTTTCTTTCAGTAAATACAACTATCAACTATTTTTCTTCTAAATCAGTGTTTCTCGACCTTTTTTGGCCCAGCGCCCCCCCAGCCCTTGTCCAGGTCCCTCATCGCCCCCCACCAAATAATTTGCAGGCTACTTTGCACTGATCATTATTTTATCATTAATATTACTATGATTTTTATGTTTGTTTCTGTATTTATCATAAAAAATAATACATATAAAAATAATACAGGTGTCTGAAAAATGCAATGAAGATTCAAGTTAAAATTGGTAGAACCAGCAGCCACTCGAAGTGGAAAAAATATTCTTATTTTGTGTCATTTTCTAGTTGTATTTGTATTCCACAAAACGACCAGATAAAAGATGTTCAACATGCCAGTTTAAACTTTGAACTATTTGCCAAGCGACTGAGCTCTGAAACATTAAAACATGGATAGAACTGTAACTACATTAATCATAGCTCTTCTTCTCTTCAGTGTTTCTGTCAGTTTCTGGTGGTGCAGCTCTGTGCTGCCTTCAGGAGAAATGGGACATCAGAGCATCATCCATAAAATTTCACCCACATGGCATTTACTGTGCAAACCAGAGCTTTCAGTGGAAAAACAAAAGTTCCAGGTCCATTTAATGCCATAGAAATATGAGACAGAAACATGGATTATATCTTTATATAGACTATTGATTTATAGATTAATAGTTTTACTGGACAGAAATGACAAAGAACAAATCTGGTTCTTAATCAAATCCTAATGAGTCAAATTCAAAGTGTCATGGAGTCTCAGCCTCATGACAATAACACTGACATGAAAAATAATATTGAAGTAATATCCATTTCCATTTTCTTCCTCTTATCCGGGATCGGGTCGAGGGGGCAGCAGCTTCAGAAGGGAGGCCCAGACTTCCCTCTCCCCAGCCACGTCTTCCAGCTCCTCCAGGAACCCCAAGGCGTCCCAGGCCAGCCGAGAGACATAGTCCCTCCAGGTGTCCTGGTCTCCCCTCCTCCCGGTGGGACCTGAACTCCTCACCAGTGAGGCGTCCAGGAGGCATCCTGACCAGATGCCCGAGCCTCAACTGGCTCCTCTCGACGTGGACGGAGCAGCAGCTCTACTTTGAGTCCCTCCAGGATGACCGAGCTTCTCCCATCTCTAAGGGAGAGCCGGCCACCCTGCGGAGGAAACCCATTTCGGCCGCTTGTATCCGTGATCTCGTTCTTTCGGTCATGACCCAAAGCTCATGACCATAGATGAGGGTGGGAACGTAGATCGACCGGTAAATCGAGAGCTTCGCCTTTTGACTCAGCTTCTCTTCACCACGACGGACCGGTACAGCGCCGCTTCACGGCAGACGCCGCCCCAATCCGCCTGTCGACCTCCCGCTCCCTTCTTCCCTCATTCGTGAACAAGATCCCCAGATACTTAAACTCCTCCACTTGAGGCAGGACGACCCCCCTGACCCGGAGAAGGCACTCTACCCTTTTCCAGCTCAAGACCATGGCCTCGGATTTGGAGGCACTGAGCCTCATCCCGGCCGCTTCACACTCGGCCGCGAACCGTTTCAGCGAGAGCCGCAGATCACGATCTGATGAAGCCAACAGGACCACATCATCTGCAAAAAGCAGAGATGCGATCCTAAGGCCACCAAAACGGATCCCCTCAACACCTCGGCTGCGCCTAGAAATTCTGTCCATGAAAGTAATGAACAGAATCGGTGACAAAGGGCAGCCTTGGCGGAGTCCAACTCTCACCTGAAACGAGCCCGACTTACTGCCGGCAATGCGGACCAGACTCTGACACTGGTCATACAGGGACCTGCAGCCCGTATCAAAGGGCCCGGTACCCCATACTCCCGGAGAACCCCCCACAAGGCCCCCCGAGGGACACGGTCGAACGCCTTCTCCAAGTCCACAAAACACATGTAGACTGGTTGGGCGAACTCCCAGCACCCTCCAGGACCCTGCTGAGGGTGTAGAGCTGGTCCAGTGTTCCACGACCAGGACGAAAACCACACTGCTCTTCCTGAATCCAAGGTTCGACTATCCGACGGACCCTCCTCTCCAGGACCCCTGAATAGACCTTTCCAGGGAGGCTTAAGAGTGTGACCCCTCTGTAATTGGAGCACACCCTCCGGTCCCCCTTTTTAAATCAGGGGGACCACCACCCCGGTCTGCCAATCCAGAGGAACTGCCCCCGATGTCCATGCGATATTGCAGAGTCGCGTGAGCCAACACAACCCTACAACATCCAGAGCCTTGAGGAACTCCGGGCGGATCTCATCCACCCCCGGGGCCCTGAGGCCACCGAGGAGCTTTTTGACCACCTCGGCGACTTCGTCTCCAGAGATTGGAGAGCCCAACCCAGAGTCCACAGGCTCAGCTTCCTCAACAGAAGGCATGTTGGTGGGATTGAGGAGGTCTTCGAAGTATTCCGCCCACCGACCCACAACGTCCCGAGTCGAGGTCAGCAGCCACTATCCCCACTGTAAACAGTGTTGGTGCTGCACTGCTTCCCCCTCCTGAGACGCCGGATGGTGGACCAGAATTTTATTGAAGAAATAAATATATCAAATCTAATTAAAAACATAAATAAGTGATCAGTTCTTTACTGTTATGGTCTGTAAGATATATATTTATTCTCAGTACTAGATGTGGTCTCAACAAACTCATGACACTTCAACAATATTATTTTACCTTTTATCTGGAAATAGTGCCTGTTTATTCTTGCCATAGAGTCCTCTGAATTAATTATTGCTCAAAAGGTCTTGCCATACCAGTTTATTCCTCTGTATTTACTTTAGTTTCTTAGTTTATTCTTGCATTTTGTTCTTCATTCATTTCCATTTAGTTTCCTTTGATTAGTATTTTCCTCTCTTGGTTTATTGCTATGTCCACTTTAGTTTCTTTCCTGTTGCTACATTTATTTGATCGTTTATTGACGCTATTCACCATCAGCGTCAATAAATGATATTGACACTGAACTCATCACCTGCTGCTCCGTCTAATCATCATGTTTCACATCATGTGTTGATTTTTTCATTGTGCAGCGTCGGATTCTCTGTTTTTATGCCATAATTCACATCTAGTTCGTCGCTCTGTTTTGCGCAATGGGCGCGTCTTTTTCTTTTTTTTTACCACATATGGTGCAGGGCGGTCGGGAAGCGTATCGATGGGGAAAAGGCATTTCTGCATTCTGATTATTGAAATGTAAAAGTGCTGTGTTGGTCTATCACCGTTTCATACCGACCACTTACAGCTCCGGTGTTACGCTATAAAATGAACGCTCTCTATCTGGTATCACGATGGAGGGATTTCTTTATTTAAATGGCTTCATTTTTCAGAGGGAGACACAGTGAGGGGATCGTGATTTTAGCTACCAGTAGCAGGAGAGGAGCTGCGCCAAGAAGCTAACAGAAGCTAAAACACTGAATAGAAGAAGAGCTGCCATCGATACAGTTGCAGCCAAACATGTTTTAATGTTACACTATACAGTTTTTCCAAGTTGCTCAAAGTCTAAACTGGTATTGTTGTGCATTTAAGGTGTAAAGTTTACCTTCGACCAAACGCCCCCCTAAGGCATCCCAGCGCCCCCCTTTTGTAAAAATATTTTATTAACCAAAATTCTTTGTTTTACAGTGAGGAAGGCCTGCTTTAACAGATGACTGAAGGCCTCTGACCCGCTTCAAACTCAGTACCTGTTTGGTCTAAGGCAAAACTTTGCTGAGGTTAAATTTAGTCGGCTAAAGAAAGTCAGACGGTTCATTCTCCACTGTGACAAATCCCTTGAGGTAGTCAAGTTTCTTGTTTGTTCAGCTCGTTAGTAATTTCCATAGTATGATTACTAATTATCTGTCTTTTTTTTAGTCTAAAAGCAATCTAATCATTCATTTCACAACTGAAGTTTATTTCAGGATTAAGAAAATTAAATATTTTCATAGTATATTTCAAACATTCCATTCATACAGTCTAGGCTCCCTGAAAAAGGAGAAATACATTTACAGTTGAAGAACTTTTAGTGACATGTATCACACTAGCAAGTGTTACAGAAAACAATCTATGAGTTTCAAATGTATTTAAACCAGCCTTTCCTATTTTGGAGAAAGCATGAAGCACTGAGAAGATCAGTGTTGATTCAACAGCAGGAAAGACTGAAGACTGAAGAATGAAAGCATCCACAATGATCCGAGGCCAAATTCTGGAAAGGGAGTGATGCGTTAGTTTCACTTCAAGTGCACAAAGATAAAAGTTAAATATGAGTGTCCTCACGTAGGTCTGCTTACTCTCGGTTACATATTCTTAAGAATTGCATGTACAAACAAGGAGCATTTACTGAAATGTATCGCACTAGCAAAGTGTAAAAAAAAAAAAAGCTATTAGAGTTTAAAATTTAAGTGACAGTTTTTGGAACGGGTGAAGGAAACACTGACTAGTAGACAGGGACATTTTTTTTGGTTTTCCCCTACATGCGCACACGCCCAAATGATTTGATAAGCAAAACCTTAAGTAATTACAAGATTCTAAATGTAAACCTGTCTAAGAAAGGTGACTCTCTCGACTATCACTTATTGCTTTTTCCCATATTTTAATTGTGTTGTGCTTTAATTCCCTCTCAAGCGGTCACATGTGTGCACACACCCCTCTACACGCACAGATGTACAAGTGGTGTGTTGAGTAGGAGAGGGCCAACCTGCATAGAGAACGTTTTATCCCCCCGTTGAGTACAACAGGTCCAGTACCGCGAAAGCTGAGGTCATGAGTCTAAATGATTAAAACATTTCTTTGACAAAAGGAACGGAATGCAGGTTTATTGCTGGCTGAGTACAACTAAGGAGACGAGACTACATGGCTTGCATTTGAAGCTTTATCCCAACGCGGGGCAGGCTGTACACTGTGATGGAGATATTGGTGTCTTTGAAGACCTGTTCCGGGATCTTTGACAACTTTGACCATTGCAACTGGTCCAGGCCGCAGTCGATTCTGAGAGACAAGGTAAAACATACTGTTTAATTAAAGAAGAAGAAGAATTAAGGGGTATTTTATTATTATAGCACAGCCCAATCGTTGAAGGTCAGGCTGCACATAGAGAGTTCTTCATCTTTATCCAATTGGTACAGGTAAAGCTCCCCTCTTTTGTACTGAAAAACATAGCCGAAAGAGTCTCACATAGAATAGATGTTCTGTTTGTCAAGAACCCCCTTGACAACGCTCTCGACGGACCGGGTGGATCAGGGGTCGAACAGCCCTCTGCGGCGTTATCTTCTGAGCAGTCTGGCTCTGGGTACACAGATATTGGGATTTCATATATGAGTGATGGTCCTTGACCCTCAGTAAGAGGATGAATTCGTTGATCTCCAGATCTCAGCTTGACTCTTGTAGAAAACGCTACAAGTGGAGCGTTGTATTCTCTTACCCTATTTATAAACAACCTGCCCCTCCTACTCTATTTCAATCGACTAATTCACAAATGTCCACAGACGAGTTGCAATAGGCGCCACCACCCGCAGCGCTCAGAGGTGTTAAATTCATTTACATTTAAACCCCCACTCAACCCCTCCGCTACGCACAGCCAGACAGAGCTAAAGGAGACAACTAGTCTGGAGCAATACAATCAGACAGAGCTAAGGAACCAGCTAGATTGGAGCAATACAAATATATTACCGGGCTGAGTACAAACGACCAGATTGACAAAAGGAGCTGGAAGCTGGTATATGGCCTGGTTGAGTACAGCGGAGTCAGTACCGCGAAAAAACGAGGTGATGAGTCTAAATGATTAAAACATTTCTTTGACAAAAGGGACAGAATGCAGGCTTATTGCCGGGGCTGAGTACAGCCAGTTTGGAGCAATACAGTCAGACTGAGCTAAAGGAGACAGCAAGTCTGGAGCAATACACACATATTGCTGTCTTCAACCACCACAACCCCCCAAAACCGGAAGTCCCGCCTCAAAACACCGGAAGTCCCACCCTCCTGTCAGTTTGACGAAAGGGTGTACCAAACCTTGAAAACGAACGTCCCGCCTCAAAAACCGGAAGTCCCGCCCTCCTGCCCAACACCGGAAGTCCCGCCCACCTGTCAGTTTGAATGATATGAAGGGTGTACTTATCTTCTCTCTCCTCACAATCCTGACTCGCTCCTCTACTCTTTAATTTTTTAAATTTTAATTTAAGCAGTGTTTTTATTTCATTTTGGGTCTGTATATTCCCTCGCCGTTTCCTCAGGAGGAGATTCTGCAGGACCAGGAGAGGCTGAAGGAGGAGCAGAGCAACGTCCAGAAACGCAGCGAACATCTCCTGACCATTATGCAGCAGTTCAAAGGAATGTAGAAAACACTCACATTAAAAATCAGAAGAAATCTGAAGTTATTTGAAAGAGAATGTTTGTTTGATTCTGACAATAAAGACTTTGAACGTTTATGTCAAAACTAAAATGGCGTCTGTTGGGTTGAATAATAATTATACTGAAAACGAAGGAAGCTGAAATTGATGAATACATGAGAAATAATTCAAAACTACTTATTAAATAAATCCAAAATAAAAAAGCTGTTATAGTGTCATGTTTGGTGGTGTTGAATGAAAAACCCAGCAATAAAGCTCCACCACCTCCTTTCTTAACTAAAAAGAAACTAAAACTAAAACAACCAATCAGAGCCAGGAGGAGGGTCTTAGCGCTGTCAATCATCCTCATGTGCATGGCTCTCAACCTCCCCTCTTCTCTGTTCACCAACCTGTCATGAATAAAGCTAGTTATCATGGCCACAAACAACAGCAGATAAATGATTTTCTTGTAACGGTAAGGTGTTTCTCTATCATTAGCAAACTGAGCAGCAAGTACATTGGGATGATTGACAACGTTAACACCTTTGTTTTTGAGCAGGAGAAGTGTGTTTCTGAAGATTGTAACTCAGGGAGCTTGAGTTTTCATAGATTATTATTAATATTTTAACGAATATGAACAAAAATATATTTTTCATAAAAGTTGAATAGTGCAGCTTTAAAGAAGAAATATTTTCTAAAGGAATAAGGGAGGAAATTAGGGACAAATTGAGACATTTACTGGAAGAAAAATAACATGCAAAAGATGCTTTATGTTTCAGAGTTTGGATTCTGCAGGAAATGTAGAGCAAAAACTATCTTTAACAAAAATCAAAGGTAAGGAAATGTTTTTAATCTGCTATTATTGCATTAAATAAGTTTTAATGTATGACAACAAGCTATACAGTTCACTGTTTTACATCTTGAAAAGATGATTTGAGAAGAAAAAAATGATAATTTGCCTCAGATTTTATGTATAAACACATTTTGTCCCTAATTTTTATTTATTTAATCCCTAATTTTGTTTTGAAAGACATTCCAACGTGATGATTTGGTTTCTAGATGGCATGGCAGTGGAGAACAAAAGAAAACATTTCCACCTTAAATCCCGTCACTAAATCTGTTTATTATCCAATCACCATTTTGGACAGGTGGGCATGTCTCCCAGCGTGTCTCTGTCTCCTGGCTGTCTGTCTCCTCCGCTGTCGCATTAAACCGAAGGACGGATCACTATTCAGCTGGGAAAAACTGCGTAATGCGCCAGTCCGGGTTCTTGTGTTTCCTCTCGGTCGCACTATTTGGCAGAAGGCAGCAGTGGCGGAGAGCGAGAGGGAGGAGGGGAGGGGCGTCAAGGGACCGGCACAACGACCGGAAGTCCGCTCAGCGAACCAAAAATAAAAGAGAGTTTCATTAAATACTGTATATGGCGATCTAAAACTTTGCAAAAAGTTTATTTCATTTGAAGTCGGACTGAAATGTACAAATTCAGCTGGAATCACAATAACTGTTCAATATTTATAAAGTCATAACTGCATAATCCTTAACAACATTATGAAATAAAATAAACTTCCACAAATCTACAGACCTGTGATTTTACTCTATGGGAATTTGTTGCAAACTGAATATGAATCAGTTATTTTTCATTCATGAAGAAAATACCCAAAACTAAGCAACTGCAACTGGATAAATTAATTATTGTGATGACACAAAAACATAAATCCAGCCCTTAATGGCAAAGCTTTATCAAAAAATAAATAAATACAATTATTTTTTGTTAGATACAGCATGTAACAATGAATGTTATGTCATTTTCTTCATTTACAGCCAAGAAGAAGATATTTAAAATTAGACTAATGTATCAGACCAATAAAACTAAGGTACATTTAATAAATAAATATTGGTATAATTAAGAGTATATTTAATACTTCCTCTAAAGATTTTTATTATGTTGGTGTTTTATTACTTTTTATTTTTGAACTGCCTAGTTGCTGAAATATGCTGCACAAATAAACATGATTGATTAAAGTTATTTTCAAGAAGTACTTTTAATCTGACAAATGAACATAATCAGAAAACATATCCCAATTTACTGAATTGTAAATACATTTTTAAAATGTTTTATTTATGCAATAAAATTTTAAAAAGGGCTTTAGATTAAAATGTATGTCAGAATAAAATATATTTGACAAATTAAATACATATTTAAAAATTTTTTCAACTAAATTATATTTTCATGTATGTGGAGACAATAATTCATTTTCGAATAATAATATTAATTAATAAAAACTATTGATTTGATGGCGTTCTCTGGCGGCATGGTGTTTTATTTTGAAAGGCACAGCCGGAAGTTTGGCGCCGCGCTGCTTCCATCTTGACCGTTGGAGGTGAGATGGCCGGGAAGTGTCTCTGGTTCCTGTGAAGTCGGAGCGGGCTGTGCGGACAGACCAGCGGGAGGCCAGGGACCGCTCCGCTCCCCCGCCGGGTCTCCTTCCCTTCACCCACCTTCACGGTAAGACTGGAGGAAGCGCTCACCTGCCCGGTCTGCCTGCAGGTAAACAACCAGCAACAACACACGGAGCGTTCGTTTTGTTGGCTGCGTTCTCCCGCCGAGGGGGAGGGGCGGGAGAGGCAGCAGCAGACAGCCGGAGACCGAACCCAGTCCCCGGCTGTCTCCCCGTCTGGGACAGTCCCGGTCCCGGGTTGGACTCTCAGACTGTCCTGTTGTTGTTGAGTGGACTGCGGCGGGTATCCGCCCCCTTTCCCCGTCCGATCCGTTTATAATGGACTGAGAAAATAAAGGGAAAAGGCGAGCAACATGGCTGACGCTGGCCCTGCTGCAGAACCTGCTTTTTCATTTCTCACTGCAGATATTCATGATAGTGATGGGCAAATGAAGCCTCATGAAGCAATGAACCTTTCCAGCCCTTTGCTTTGCCAAAAGGTTCATTACTCGATGCTTCATTTATTACTCACTAGTGACATCTGCTGGTGAAACTGTAACAGTCTTATCACTCAGTTGGATCATACTTCCAAAAATTACTAAATGCAATATTGTCACAAAGTTTTCATCAAACTAATGTTTATTAACAGGAGAGACAATGAAACCATATTTAATTGTCATATGTTTTAATTATTAAAATGATTTGTAGTCAATCTAATCCTGGTTTATGTTGAACGTCAGTGGTTGTGTTGGGTTTTCTTTCATGTCATAGACGGATTTGACAATAAAGATATTTGATGTTTTAGTGTCTTGGGAGTGCAGAGCCTGTTGGGGCTTTAACCTTTTCTTGGATTTCTAATTGGCTCAGATCCCTTATATTTGGCTACATGTTAATTTTAGTTCTGCAACACCATTAAATCTGTTTTCTGCTGTGAAAAACTGATATATTTTTGCTAATCAGACTACAAATAATGTGGAACTTTGCAGAAGTTGAGAAATTGGGAGGTGAAGGGTTAATTATTATCTAAGAATAATTTTATTGTGAGGATAATCTCAAAATATTCCCAGATGTAAGAGATTTTCCTCTTGCTGGCTCCATTTCAGACAATCAGTCAACTTTATTTGTGTAGCACATTTCAGCAACAATGCAGTTTAGAGATTTACTTTACTGCTAGTTCATTTGAAGGTTCTGAAGAGGCTAAATAATGCAAAGAGCCAAAATAAAACCTCTCAACATTGCGATAAAAGTTCAAGTATAAAACTTAACGTTTAAAGGCAAAAACAGGTACAATAAACAATCCAGAGTTACTGAATGAAAACTTCCTGTTAGCATAGCGGCTAGTTGGTTACTGCTAGCTCTGATTGGCTGTTTCTGACTGAGTGGAGTAATTATCAGAGCAGGAGGAGATCGATTATTTTTTAGAGATTATCTGTCTCATGTTAGGACAGAGAAAGTTTTAGAATTTAGATACTAAAGAGAGGCTAGGATGTGAAACAACTAAACAGCGAAATATTGATTTAATTCATAATGATGAAGAGTATGATGATTTTATTAATGTGAAATTTTCCTTGTTTGAATTAAATAGAGCACTGAGGCAATCTAATAAATCAACGCCTGGTAATGATCAAATTACGTATATGTTAAATAAACTTAGTGGTGTGGGTAAAGAAATAATTCTAAAGTTTTATAATAAAGCTTGGAAGGAAGGTATATTGCCTGATAAATGGAAAGAAGCCATCATAATCCCTATTTGTAAACCTGGGAAAGATCCAAATTCGGCTGAAAGTTATAGACCAATAGCCCTAACGTCATGTCTGGGTAAAATTATGGAAAAAATGGTAAATAACAGGTTAATCTTTTTCCTAGAATCTAAGGAGAAGATTAAAAATGATCAATTTGGTTTTAGGAAAGGCAGAAGCACAATTGATCCAGCATTATGTCTGGAACATGAAATTAGACGGGCCCAGATTAAGAAAGAGAGTGTGATAGCAGTCTTTTTGGATGTGGAAAAGGCTTATGACATGCTATGGAAAGAAGGACTGCTGATTAAATTAAAACAAATTGGCATCCATCCATCCATCCATCCATTTTCCTACACCCTTGTCCCTTAATGGGGTCGGGAGGTGCTGGTGCCTATCTCCAGCTAGCGTTCCGGGCGAGAGGCGGGGTCAGGGGTCGCCCTGGACAGGTCGCCAATCTGTCGCAGGGCAACACAGAGACACACACACAGGACAAACAACCATGCACACACACACTCACACCTAGGGGCAATTTAGACAGACCAATTAACCTGACAGTCATGTTTTTGGACTGTGGGAGGAAACCGGAGTACCCGGAGAAAACCCACCATGCACAGGGAGAACATGCAAACTCCATGCAGAAAGGCCGGGGCCGGGAATCGAACCCAGAACCTTCTTGCTGCAAGGCAACAGCTCTACCAACTGCGCCACTGTGCAGCTACAAATTGGCATAAGGGGTAAAATATATAGGTGGATTAAAAAGGTCTTAACTGAAAGAACTTTTAGAGTTAAAAGAGGCGGGGAAATAAGTTCAAAGTATCAAGTTGAAAATGGTACTCCCCAAGGCAGTATTATAAGTCCTATGTTATTCAGAATAATGATTAATGATATCTTTAATAATATAGATAAATATTTTGGTGTTTCATTATTTGCTGATGATGGCATCATTTGGAAAAGAGGGAAAACCACTGAATTTATAAACAGGAAGGTGTAGGAAGCCTTAAATAGGGTAGAAGTTTGGGCTTTAGAATGGGGATTTAGGTTCTCAACATCTAAATCTAAGTTTGTTGTTTTCACAAATAGGAAGGTGAACACTAATGTGGATCTTAAATTATATGGGAATATTATAGAAAGGAAAGAGTAAATTAAGTATTTGGGCATATGGTTTGATATAAAACTAACATGGAAAATGCATATAGATAAAATAGTGGAAAAAAGTAAAAGAATTTTAAATATTATGAGATGTCTGAGAGGCAGAGAATGGGGAGCAGACAGGAAAGCATTAAAGACAATTTATATCGGACTAATTCGTTCTATTTTTGATTACGGATGTATTTTATATAATTAAGCTCCAGGTAGTCTATTGACAAAAATAGATAAAATACAATATCACGTGCTAAGACTTTGCTGCGGAGCGATGAAAACAACTCCAGTTTCAGCTCTACAGGTTGAGATGGGTGAGATGCCGCTGGAGCTCAGGAGGGAACAATTAGCCTTAACTTATTGGGCAAACATTAGAGGACATAATGAGAACCACCCTCCATGTATGATATTACAACCTTGTCAAGAGAAAGAAAAAAAGCAAATTAATAGTTTTGGATGGATAATTTTAAATAAAGTATATGATATAGGGATTGATAAATATTTAATTAGTCCAGTGGTTGTTATTCCTGTCATTCCAATATGGGTTTGTGATCAGGCTGAAGTTGGTTTAAAACTGCTGGAAAAGGGAAGAGAATTGGAAAAGAATGAAGTGGAAAATTATATTTAAAAAAAATATTCAGATTATATTCAAATATACACAGACGCCTCAAAAATGGTAAATAATCAAGTTGGTATATCATTTATTGCTCCAGATTTAAACTTTATGAAGAATAAAAGAATAAATAATAAACTGACAGCGTATACAGGTGAACTCATGGCAATATAAATGGCTTTAGAATGGATTGAGGAAATAAAAAAAGAGAGTGTTTAATTTGTTCAGATTCTAGCAGCGCATTAATTAGTATCCAAAAGGTAAATTCAGAATCAAGGCAAGATATTATATTGGATATAATTAACTTAATTTCCAGGATCAAAAATCAGGGCTCTCAGGTTAAATTAGTTTGGATTCCTGCCCACATTGGCTGGTAGGAAACGAGTTGGCAGATAGTTTTGCTAAGAGGCCCTCAAGAAAGGAAAGTGTTGATTGGAATATTAAGATAAGTAAAAACGAGATAAAGAATATTATAAAGGAATATGTCAAGGGAAAATGGCAAGAACAGTGGGGCAGAGGAGAGAAAGGGAGGTTTTATTATAATATCCAAAAAAACGTTGGGGAGTGTAGGAAAGGAAACAGAAATAAAAGTGAAGAAGATGTTATTTCTAGAATTAGGTTTGGACACACAGGATTAAATAATACTCTTAAATTAATTAACAAACATAGCACAGGTTGTTGTTGTTGTGGTGAATTAGAAACAGTACAACATATTTTCTTAGAATGCAACAAATATGCACAGGAAAGAGAGATTCTACTGAGAGAATTAAGTAAAAATAAAAAAATTTGGATATTAGGGAGCTATTTCAGAGGTACTCAGGGGATGTAGTTTTTGATAGTATTTTTAGCTTTCTTAGGAAAACGGGTCTTATGAGAAGGATATAAGCTTCTGATCCAGACTCCAACCTGGAAGGTGCCGGTAATGCACCTTAAAGTTGTTTGCCAACCGCCATAAAACAGAAGAAGAAGAAGAAAGTTTTAATACGTATGTAAAATGTATTTTTTTAGTTAGATGCTGCAGCTTTAAACAGGTTCGGTGTGAGAGTCTCTACCGGGTGGAGCAGAAGCGGCTCTGTGTCAAATATTACTAATATTAAATATTACTAAATATTAAATATTACTACCTGTAGCGGAGCAGCGGTTCAACAGCAGAACCAGCAGCTAGAAGACATAAATCATTTAGGGGTTATTAGTTTATCTTTCTGACCGTCATGCTAATCCGGTGAGTGTTTGTAGCTGTGCTCCTTTACCTGCTGTCTGATCCTCTGTGTCTTTTTACTGCACTGAGCCTCGATGTAGCCAAACTCCGTCATTGTTTTTATGTCTATTAGCTTCGTTGTGTTGATGCATTTTGACCTGCTTCTATTTTCCGCCGCAACACGCAAACGTCCTCATTCACTCAGTGGTTATAGTTACACATCCTTAGCATTTGTTGCTGCGCGTTTGGCAGAGTGAAGGAAAGACGAGACCAGCTGGACAGACAGGCTGGGAAATGAGATGCAGGTGATGATCGGTATCGGTAACAGAGCCAATGATCGCCGATCCCGATCATCACGATTTCACGGAAATCGGCCGATTATGATCGGTTACCGATCGATCGGCACACCTCTAAAAATATCACATTTTTAACTCAAACAGTGTAAGCAGCTGCTGCGTTTTGGCTTTCATAATCCAAAATGACTGCAGCAAAACAAACATTAAATTAAAAATGCAGTTTTCAACTCAAGGTCTTCCTCTGACTGATGCACTTTGGTGCATTGTCATATTCAAATGCAGCAGTAGGAGCAGGAAGAAGTTGCTGGAAGGCGATTTGAATGTTTTCTGAACCAGAACCGGAAAACAAGGCGGCCTGTTGTCAGAAACCTGCGGCTGGTCAGTCCAGGTGAAGCGGCTCCAGCCAATCAGAGAGCAGACATGTCACTGACAGGAAGTGAAACTTCATTGCTGCTCATTTCCAAACACACCCCCTTTGAAACCAGAGATTTGCCGTTATCAGTTCAGACACAGAAAAATCAGATTTTTTCCTCTCCTTTTATGGCATCAAAACAATAATTTAAGTGTCAGAATATTGCATAAAAGAAATTTACAAAGAAGTTTCACATACAGAAATATGAACTTTTTGAATATAATGTGGTCGTACACCACTTGATTTTTTTTTCCCTTCCACTCAACTTTCCACTGTGTCCTTTCTTGTGGACTTGTGGATTTTGTTGGACATAATATAAAACTTCTGTATTCAACAACATTTCTCAAAATCTTAATTTTGTGTGTAATTAATCTCTAAAGTATGAACTTAGTATCATAATTGAATCACATTAACTTTTCTCAGTTTTTTTAGGATTGCTGCAACTTACCATTTCAGGATTGAAAATCTTCTTTTTGTGTCATTTTAGCCTGAAATTTTGGTTTTCATTTCCCTTGAACAATAATTATAAATTAACAGAAAGAAACTGAATCATTTCAGTCTGTGTGAGATTCTAATTCAGAGGTTTTCAACATAGGATAGAGATAAACGGTAGTTGTTGATCCCGTCCCAGTTTGATTGGACTGATAACGAAATGCTAAAAATCGACTAGCATCGGCCGATACGACATTAATTCCAATATATTGTGAGAAAATACCAATTTTATTCATTAAAAGAAAAACCTGTCTGTGGGAAAATGTTATCTGCCTGGTTTCCATGGCGACCTAACGGGTTTTCTGTCAGACGCATTTCTGGGTTCTGCTGTTTCAGAACATGAATTTCTGTCCTGGTGGTTGTCTGCTTGGGAAAACCATAAATATTATTAATTATTCATAAATTCCAGGTTAATTTGAAGAAAATTCACCTCTAAAGTTTCACTGTTGATGCCACAAACATACTGTTTGTGTCCCTGAATGTCCAGTTTAGTTTAGTGAGTGGGACTAAAACAGAAAACAAACACATTTCAGATTATTTCGTAATCCCAGCCTTGTGGGAACGTTTTGCAGATGGTTGCTTGGTGATCCAACATGGCGGCAGGTTTGATGCCCGAGTCCAGTACTGAACTTCTAGATGGATCTAGAAGCTCTGTAGGAATGGAGTTCAGCAATAACTGGTTTGTTATTAAAGAAGCATCTCACTGTGTTGGCGGGAGTTATATAGTCGATCACACACTCATTCATGGCACTGATGTTCTTCCAATGAGGCTGGCAAAGAGCGATCCAATCCGTATCCTCAAAACAACTCTGCAGTGTTTCTTTAAGTTCCTGTGACCACTTTGTAATTCTACAACTCACATCCCCTGAGCCAGCAATGTTGATGCATTTAATTAGGATTTTATATTATCGGCAGATCAGTTTGAACGATTTGTTTGGTCCATTTGTGTTCAGGTCGCCTGACTGGGTACCGTGTAGAACCACCTTCTGCTGCAGGTCTTTAGGGTTTGTTTCCACCAGTTTTAAACATCTGGAGTCTAAAGTTTGTGTCCATTCTTTGTAAAATAGCTCTTGCTCAGTTAGATTGGGTGGAGAATGTATTTCAAGTTTTTGACTAGGCCATTCTAACTAATGAAGAAGTATTGATCTAAACCTTTCTATTGAAGCTCTGGCAAGAAATTTTGGTCTGTTGTTTTTACTGCTGACCATCTTTCTTATCAATGGTGAACAAAAAACGGATTCCTGCTGCATGATGCTGCCACCACCTTGTCCCACCGTGGGGATGATGTGCAGTTTTGGTTTGTTTGAAATTAACTTGATGTGCTTTTACTGGCCAGCTGAAGAGGACCTTTTAAAGATTGGCGATCGGCCAAAGAACTGCAGTCGGTTCGTTGTTAAAATGAACCATAAGTGTCATAAATGAATTTGTGAGTTTCTACCCAGATAATGAAGTGATGGAAACAAATGTTTCAAAGGGGATTGAGCCTAAGAATGAATCAGATGTGAAACATGTGCAGCTTAGATACACATGTTTCACATTTGCATGTGTTACACTCCTTCCCTGAACCTCCATGTTGCTGAGTAAGAAGGTCGTAAAGAAGCACGTCTTGTTGTCTCTGGATGAAGTATTGATGCACTTGATTGGACGTTTGGATCAGAACCTTTGCAGGACAACCTGAGTAGAACCAGATCCAGTCCAGATGTTTCTGGGGGAGGAGGAAAGAACTTTCTGTTTTTCTGCACAGACTTTCTTGCATCACCGGTACCGGCCGTAAATCTCTGACCGCAGTCTTGTCCAGAACCGAGCGGCGGTATTCCAGCTGCGGTCTGAGGTCGGATGGAGGTGGAAGCGTTTGGCGCGCCGGCCCGGTTTATGTTCGGTTTCATCGTGACGTCCGGCATCATCCGGCTCTCCGGGGATCAGCCAATGACTCACAGCGCGTCGCCCGGCACGCCTGGAGGAAAATCACCAGCAGCTGTGGCCCATTTCTGCAGAACCTTCTGAGGTTCTGGTCGGCCAGGAATGCGTTTGAGGTCTGACCATCTCCTCAGCTGGAAAAAAACAAGTTTGTCAAAGTTTTCAGAGGAATAAAAGCTTCTTTTATGTTGGGAGTGAAAATCCTGCCTCTCTTTGAGATTCTGTTCCAATCGGGTCGGGCCGTTTGGTTCTGGTCCGCCGTCTCTTTAAGGGAGAGAGCGGTTAGAGGGTCAGATGTTACGTAATGCCGACCCTGCAGATAAATAATACACTACACGCCTCCTCACATGCTCTACTGATCAATAATTAAGGTCCCATGTTCGGGAAGTTTCCCCTCTGGGTCCAAACCCAACATCAGCTTCAGAGACAGAACCTCTTCGTCTAAAGGAGGAACTGTTGGATATTTCCCAGGGTTTGAGATATTAGAATCGACTCTTCAATGAAAATCAGAAATATCTACAAAACTCAACTGAACCAGGTTGTTTTCTCATGTCTCTTTATCGTTTCCTACGACTGGAAATAAATTCCTTATGGAAAAAAACTGAAACTCCTCCAAAGACAGCTGACATATTTGGTGGAAAAGCAAAACAAAATGTACACAAATTAAACATATTTAGTGTTAAATATGATGTAAACAAAAGGTTTATCCAAACCTGTGATGATGAAATAATTTTTATGGATGATAAATTGTCTTAGAAGTTATTGTAATAAACAACAGAAACAACAAATAAAATGAATGATAAAGTCTCTAAACAAAATTGTCTTTCAAAAAATGATTTATATGAGACCAAAACTTTTATCATCCAGTTTTTGGTAGAAAAAGAGAAAAACAATAAATTATGCAGATGGAAATTATTGATATCAAAATTTAATCAGTCGATTAATTGGTTTTAGCGACAGGCCTTTGTTTTGGCCAGTGGTGAGTCTGGAATGTAAATACGCTGCTGTGCTATAATATAATAAAAACATAAAGCATAATTCAACTTTTCTTTCTTCCACCAAACTTTCTTCTGAATGTTTCCATCTCTGCTTGTGCCTGGTGATTTGGTGATCGACTCCCCCTGCTGGTCTGGAGGATTTTTGTTTTATGGAGCAAATTTACAGCTTTTTATACTCGCTGCTTTTTTACCAATTGCAACATTTTCTCTTGCTTCTTTTTCCTGCAGATGCAGATTTTCTTTGTTGTGTTTTTGTAGTTTGCATCATTAAATTCGTTGCTATAAAGTGAGCAACAATAATGTCATTTTTCCATGAATGAGATTTTTTTTTATCGTCCTGCATCTCAAACATGTTTTTTTGGATAAAGTAAATTTTAATCATTAATAATTTGAAATTCCCAACTTCAGTCATTCTTTGACATGTATTGAGAAACATTTTAAACTCACCACATGTAGCTTGACCTCCAGGCTGCCATCCGGCTACAATCAGTTGTTTCGACTAGACCTCTGATTCTCAAGGACATTTCAAAGGGAATCTGGAAAAAGAAACATTCCTGTATGTGAAAGTTGGATGAGATTTAACAAATAAATTTAGTTTATCAGAGATTCCCAACCAGTGAGCCTGGAACAGAAACTCTGGGTTCTGAATACAAATGTTTTCTTCTTTTCAAGATATTTTTATGCTAATGTGTCGTCCGACTCCAGGTTGTTTTAATTTAGACTGAAACTTAGCAGATGCTTTGGTTTCTAGTTTATTAAGCTCTGATTTAAAATTAAATCTTTTAAACTTTTGATTTTAACATGTTTGAACCATTTTGTGTTTTCCAGGTTTGACTCTGACTCAGTTCAGGAGCTGAAGGACGAACGGCTGCATCGGCTCTCCTCTGCTCCTGAGTTCAGGTAGGACTTTATCAGGCTGTGCTGTCATGACCTTTAACCTTTGACCTGCTAACTGAGGCCTGGAGAGAGAGAGGTGGAGCTAAAGCTCACTGATCGTTTGGTTTTGATAAAAAGAAAAAGTTTTTGTTCATCCGAGATCTTCAGGACTTCAATCTGATCCACAGTTCATCCATCCATCCATCCATCCAACTCCATGCTCTCTGCAGTGAATACTGTTCTCATATTTTAAAATGGACCCTAAAGGTCATCTGAAGGTCATCTACCCCCCTCTCCCCCACCTCTCTGTGGTTCCAGACCTGGAGGCCTGGTTCTGGTTGTAGCCCAGTGGTGAGGCAGCCCGGCTGCCCCTCTGCCTCCAGATGAATGAAGAGCCCACCGGGTCACAGAGACAGAGCTGATGCAGGTCACTGCCTCACAGACGCACGCACACACACACACACACACACACACACACACACACACACACACACACACACACTGCAGCTGAGACCCAAACTCGCTGCCACCATGGTTCCGTCAGAAGAAGTCCAGTAGAACCGGCGTTTCTGAATCATTCCTGTTTTTTCCTCCCAGGCCATGCAGGTGTTTCTGCAAACATGATGAAGAAGAAGAATCCACACAAGTGAGTAGAAGCTTCCAGCCTCCCGGTTCCCCGTCTCACTGGGGGAACCGGCCCGGTTAACTGGGTTCTGTTTGCTCCTGCAGAAAACATAAGAGCAGCCTGGGCCCGGCTACCAAGGTTCTGTCCCAGCCGCGGCGCAACATCGTGGGCTGCAGGATCCAGCACATTTGGAAGGACGGAGGAGGACACGTGGTGTGGAAGGGAACGGTTCTGGATCAGGTGATCTGGGTTCAACCAGCCGGGTCGCTTCAGAAGCACTGAGGAAGACGACTTTAAGCTTTACATTAAAGTCGACTTCTTAGACTGTAAAATAGTCAAAGTTTGGATTGTTTCTCTTACCTGCTCTGTTGCAGCGCCGCCGCCATCTTTCTTTATCTGGCTCCACTTCAGATTGTCCAGCGGCGCCCTCTGCTGGATGGCGCCAAACTACAACAATATGAAAGTTATTAGTTAATTGACTGGAACTAATTTTAATCTAATAAACGAATATTTGACAAGTCATCTGATTGTATGCATTTCCAGTTTCCACGTAAATAGGGAGGTTTGGCTCTGCAGGCTTAGAGGAGGATAAACCAACGTTTGTTTCCTCTAGGTGCCGGTGAACCCGTCGCTTTACCTGATCAAGTACGATGGATTCGACTGCGTTTACGGCCTGGAGCTGCATAAGGACGAGCGGGTTCAGGGCCTGGAGGTTCTGCCCGACCGGCTCGGTGAGAACCGGCTGCGACGGAAAAACGACACTGCAAAAACGTTTTTCAGTTTGTAGTTTTTAAGAGTTTTAATTATTTATGTATATTTAAGTTTATTTTCCTTCAATTCCATTTTTTCCCATAATTGGATAAATCACAAAACATTTCTGATAATTGTTCCTGAATAGGAAATAAGGTAAATACATAAAAATGTGATAAAACTAAATTCAATACATTAAAACATATACATTACTTTAGATACTGAGTTAAGTAAAATTGACATGTCATTACCAAGTAATGTTATACAGGTTAAGCTAAAGTGAACATTAGCTTCTGTTATTAAGCTAATGTTCACTATACATTAGCTAAGACACTATACCACTTTGGTATAGTGCTTTAGTATTAGCAATACCAATCTTTATGACTAGTGCTTTAGTGTTAGCACAACTAGCTTTTGAGTTAGCTGCTCTAACTTTTTAAGACGTCCTAGAATAAACCTTGTTTTTGTGAATGTCCTTCACTTTGTTCTTTACATAAAGATTCCTGAGCTGAAACATTTGACAGAAGCTCAGCGACAGACTGCTGAGTCTAACAGAGTCTTTTGTCCACAGCCAAGTCGCGCCTGACGGACGTTAGCCTAGCCGACACCATGATCGGGAAGGCAGTGGAGCACATGTTTGAGACGGAGGAGGGCCCGAAGGAGGAGTGGAGGGGGATGGTTCTGGCCCGCGCCCCCATCATGACCACCTGGTTCTACATCACCTACGAGAAGGACCCGGTTCTGTACATGTACCAGCTGCTGGACGACTACAAGGAGGGCGACCTGCGCATCATGCCCGACTCCAGTGAGTCTGCTCACATTTGGTGTTCTCAGAGTTTCCTGTGCGTTGCGGTTAACGTGTCGCTTGGCGTACGCAGACGACAGCGTCCCGGCGGAGCGGGAGCCCGGCGAGGTGGTGGACAGCCTGGTGGGCAAGCAGGTGGAGTACGCCAAAGAGGACGGCGGCAAACGAACAGGCATGGTCATCCACCAGGTGGAGGCCAAGCCGTCCGTCTACTTCATCAAGTTCGACGACGACTTCCTCATTTACGTCTACGACCTGGTCAAGACTTCGTAAAGACTCTGCGGACGGCGCCACCCCGACGTGACGGAAAGTATAAAAACAAAAAGCAGCTCATGCCTCTGAAGCATTTAACCCAGCACACATTAATCTGACCATCTAAGACAAAAACACTGAGATTAAGGGGTGAAGGTGGAGTCCAGGGCACCTCAAAACCCTGTGGAGTGAATTATCATTTCATTTTACGTTCGACGTTAATTGATTTGAGGCTGTTAAACCTTCCAGGATGAAGAAATGGGTTCCAGTTACTTTTTTAAACTGAAAAAGAACTACGAAAGCTTTTTGTTGAAACAAAGCAGTCCCACGCTTTTGACCATCGTAGCCGACTCCTCTTGGAAAAAAAAAGAAGTGAAACCTGAACGTTGTTGATTTCCAGTGGAAAATGTTTTCTGATCAAATAAAGACAAGAAGAAGACTGGAGTTACTCTGTTTGGACTCTTTAACTCAGTGTTTATGATCCTTTTTAACCGAGACGCAGATATGGAGGCCCATTTCTGCCAAAAATAAAATCGACAAATGATTTGAAATTTTTAAAATCCTACCATGGATCAGTATTATCACCTAGAAAAATTTGTTTAAAGTGGTTAAAAATTTGTAAGAAAATATTTTACCTGTTTTTTTTTTTTTCACAGTTTAAAAATTAGAAATTAATCAGTTGGCACAAATTAACAAGCCCTCACCCCAACGTTGTTTTTTTTGAGAATAGAAAACCTAAAATTTGGCCTACATATCAAATTTTATCTTATTGAGTGCATTTTTTAGATTTCTTTTTCACTGCATATCAAATGACATTCAGTGTAGAATTTTTTTTGTAAAAAAATAAAAGCCACCTAATCAGATTAATAACGGACAGGAAGTTGGGCATCAAAACAGTCAATCAAAACTCTGAGATTAAGAAAATAACATTTGTAAACATCAGCCTCCACACTTCCTGACACCCTGGTAGCTGTGCCGCGTCATACCAGATTAACCCGAGTACAAAAAACTGCTTTTTCTGAGAGGCAATCAGATTTTTATTCCAAATCTCATTACAAAGAAACTGTAGAAAAACAGGCCCACAGCATCACAGATCCTCCACTATACTTGACAGTTTTTCTCATTTCATCCTTTGCTTCACAGCAGAAACATCCTGGAGAGTTTGTTTCTGGAAAGCTCAGTCAGAAGCTACTTTTCCATTACAAATGCGCGCAAAACTTTGTCAATATTCTGCTATTGTTAAAATATTGTTAAAAAACAATTTTGCAACTGTGGTGTTTCTATTGAATAAAAAACGCAATTAAAATTAAATCACACGTGAATAAGTTTGGCACTATCATCCTAAAACTACTTGCTGTTGTCATCTTCGTGGTTTCCCCCAGTAGCAACATCCTGTTGTTGATCATGTGACTCGTGAGAAGCGAATATATTGTTTCTGTTGCAGTTTTGCAAAATAAACCAATTTTGATTGGGCCAAAAAATCCACCTCATGCTAGCACCAAAACTTTTTATTGAAAAACGAGTTTTTTTTGTTTTTTTTTTAAATTAAGACATTTATTTTCGAAATATCAAATTGTGCAATTATGTTTAATGGAAATGCAGCTATTGTCCTACACGATCACTGTATCAAAATTGAGTGAGAGAATTTTTTAAATTAAGACTCTTTATGTAACCGGATCAGTTGTTGAGTTTTTCATCATTTTTCAGTGTGAGGTTGTTACTGAAACAATTCATGCCTTCATTTCTTCACCAGGGATGCCAAAAACTGTGGAGCGATTGTGTCAAACTGTATCTGGACATGTTGGGGAAAAAACTAGTGGACGTGTTAAACATCTAGCTGTTGTACAGATAAAACCAATCAAACATTTCTCATCACATAATGTGCTACAGGCTAATGTCACAAGTATCCAACATCCAGAGAAAAAAATAAAAAACTTCTTGTCTTGAAGACGTCTGCTGGTAAAAACTGTGAAGAAAAATTTGGCTTTTTTTTTGTATTTTATTTATTTTTTGCTTTTGATCAGTGCCAAAAACAAAAAAAGAAGAACAAGTCCCTTTCTTGTTGTTGAGTTGTTTGGTGTTCAAAATGATCGGTCAGCTTTTTCTTGTGATTTCACTTAAGCCTTTAAATTTAACCGTGTTTGTCTTTTCTAAGTCATCAATGAAGGAGCGATAGACGGGAAACAGGAGGCTGGAAATTTGCCAATTTTTCTGTCGTTTTATAGTTTGTTTTTGACTCTTATCGAGAAGATGGGATGAAAGGGGAAACAAATCAGCTTTGGAGTTGAAAATAAGAAACAATTAGAGGTTCATTTTTGTTCAGTCCCATTTATTTTTGCTCTACAACAAAAGTAGCCATGACTTATCGCAGCGTAAACCTGGACGCTATTTAAATCATGTTCACAGTAAATAAACACCCACTGAAGGTTTAAATTTATTTTTCACTAATGTACTTATTGTTTTACTTTGGATTTAGTCAAGACTGAAGGTTTTCCATAAACTTGTTTTCTGGCAGGCAGATACTTTTAATTTTTTGTAAATGTTCTCAATCTTTCCAGTGATGTCTCTGGTTTATTTCCACATCAGGCATGTAGATTATGGGGATGTTTCAATCTTACTGAAAAAAGTAGCAAAATGCAGAAAGGCACTTGGTATAGCCAGCTTATTTAGGGTTAAAAGATTAAAAATGCAATTTAATTTCCCTCACTATTTCAAATATATTATTATTTATGTTGTTTCTCAACAGAAATATCTTGTATATAAAACATGTATCCAGATTTCAGATACCAAACCGATTATTCTCTGTGTAGCACTCATCATAATGTTACAAAAATATCAGTAATGGGAGAAAACATTTTATTTTGTAGATGTTAATCTGTTATATTCCATAATAAGAAACTAATTTCTTCCAAATTTTTTATCTTGTAGTACCTCTCATTGATATAATGGTACTGCTGAACCGTCGTAGCATTTAGCATAACTGTCATAAAAAGTCATCAGTAATGTTAAGATATAATTTTGTTTTGTTGATATGAGGAGAAACAAGCTCTACAGTATGTTTACATTAATGGCAAAATAAAATTAAATACTGCAGCAAAAAATGTAAATACTCATGCATATGGCTACTTAGCACATGCTAAATAGCACCTTGCAAGTTAGCAAATGCATGATAGCTTTATGTTTTTAATTTGAAGAACTATATACATACTAAACATTGTCAATCACAAAGTTAAAGTATAGCTGCAGAGGTTTAAAGCTAATGGTATCTTTTGATGGATACTAACTAGCATATGACTAAAAAGTCTGTAGTACTATATAAATGCTAAGTTAAGCTAGTTGGCCATATGCTAACTAGCTTGAGTATGCTCTGCCTTGACAGAGCTTAATTGTGTTGCTTTGAGTCACTCAGTTAAAACTTTTATCTAAATGAGATCAGAACATTTTTGCACAGAAAACGTAAACAAAACGTTGGCATTATGCAAGTTGGCTTAGAAGTTTTCTAAATGTTAATCAGTGACTACAGATTTCACATGAAAATCACTTTTTTACCATGAAGATTACAATTTTTTTCATTTTTATGTAACATTGCATTTGCTAATAAAATTTTAATATTTTGCGGTTTCCTGTAGTCTGACAAATTTTAAGAAAAATGTTCATCTTTGAAATCTGGGAAAGACATTAATTTCATTTTTTTGACAGTTTCAAAGATTTAACAGCAGTGATCCGAAAATAATTTTGATAACAGTTTTGCTCTATGGCAATTATTATTTGACTAAAAGTGCTCTAGCATTATGTTCAAGCTAATTTTGGCTAATTACGTCAATGTTGCAGTGTGCTGACATAGAACCAAGACTGAGTCCAGATGTTTTCAAATGTTTTTTAAGCATTTTTTGTTCTGGATGATTTTGCCATGTAGTAATGCTTGTTGTTTTACATGACAACTAGCAAAAAGCTAAAAGTACAATAGCATTCTATACAAGTTAAGTAGCCATTTGCTAACTTGTATAGAACCAAGTTTGCTGAAATAAAACTATTTTTCTAAGTTTCTCAGATTGGAACTTCCTTATAAAAATCTACTAATACGACTTTCTAAGCGTCAACAAATTTCAAAATGTTGCTAGCTTAACGGTTTAGCTTTGGACTTTCATTTATATTTTTATTACCAATATTCACAAAATCCTAAATAAAACCGACATAAAACTTGTCACTACTGAACTGTTTATCTGGGGGGAAATTTGGTGCCTTTTTTTGGCTCGCCAGAAAACGGTGGCGTATGTAAAACCTTCAGTGTGTGAGTAGCTAGTTACCGAGGCAGAAAACGGCTATTATTGCATCTATTCTTATGTATAGAAAAAAAATTCTCCCAGTGACCTTCGGGTCTCTGGAGCTGTGGAGCTGTTTGGTTTTTATTGAGCGTATGACTGTGATTATCCCAGCAGGACACTGTTTTAATTAGCAGACACACCAATTGGTCGTCACTGAGCTGTGCTTTGGTTGGTTTAGCTCATTTTGCTGTATGTGATATCAGATTATTGTGGTTATTGTTGGAGCAATTTGGGCCTTCCATCATCCTTCTGCCTTGTAATATTTGTTTTTGTATGTTCAAATATGTATGTTAATTTTTATTGTTAATGGACAAACGGACACTGTGGGCTTCGTCTTTCTTTGCAATAATTTAATTTCAACCAAATTACATCATGTTAATAAGAACTAAACTATTTTTACCCATTATGGATGTAAAAAGTTGAGTTTCTGATGTCTGGCTGCTAAAAAAAAGCCCAGATCATCATTCTTTCACTGCCGTGCTCAACACTAGTAAGCTGCCTAAACTCCTGATTTTATGTCGGTGCTTACGCTGATGATCATGTAATGAATGAGCTTCAAAAGCAAATTCTTGTTAAATGTATTAATTTGTTGGGTTGATTTTTTTTTTTTAGCTCGAGACATATTGGATATTCAACAGCCTTTTGAGTTTTTGTAATATTGTAATTTACTAAATCAAATTTCTTCTATTTACGTATAATGTAAGAATTCTTTAGTAATTAAATTGATTTAATTTGTGAAAGGCATGATAAAGTTGCTTGACTTATTAATGTTCCTGTGCTGCAGGTTAAACTCACTGTGGCTCATTAAACATCTGATTAACATGAACAGTGCTAATTAAGACTAATCACTTTGTTTCAGATATAAATCAGCTTAAAGTTGATTTATATCAGGTTTAATGATGTGCTGCAGCAAGAATTCATTTTATAGTAAATATCTTATTTTTGTAAAATGTCTATAGGAACTTGCAGAATCTGACCTTTTATATACAAAAACTTGTTATCCTCCAGTTCCCTCTAAAATGTCATTGACATTTTAGATTTAGCAACAAGTCGCTTTTTGCCACAAATCACCAAAATATTTTTCTGAAAAATTTGAAAACCTTAGCAGTTAGCATGTTTGGACCATTTCCATTGAGCATATCAACATCAAGGTGTATTTGGTGCCTGGACAATTAAAATGGTTAATTATAAGAATTTTATTAATTTTTCAATAGAATAAACATTGGATCTGGACTTTTATATATAAACAGGCACCAAAATCACAACAATCTATTAATTTGTTTTAAACTTTGAGGTTAAACTTCTGAAAGTTTTCAACATAATTACAGTGAAATACATTTTTTTGATTAAAAAATTTAATTCTTTCAGTATTTTTTAGTTAACTGATGCAGAAATTGGGAACATTGTAAGAAAAAGTGATGATCTGAGGCGGTTTACAGAAGAGTCGACCTTCAGGCTCCTGGTTGAATCACATTTTATTTCAGTGCAGTTTCAGCAGGAGGATTTCAGATGAAGATGCAGAACAAAAACTTTTCTCTAGTTCTGGTTTCTTGATGGGTTTTTGCAACAAAACGCTTCAAGAATCAGGAAACCGTTATTTAAATGGAAAAAAACTTCAGGCAGAACGACAGAACCAGTAATAATCAGAAAGGAACATTGATTTCTGTAACTTCTACTGTACATAATCAGATATTTTGATTAAATCCTAAGTTGAACCATTATTACCCTTTAATCCTGAAAGGGGAGATCGTTTTAATCCTTGTAGCATGAGGCTGAATCTGGGAACTTTGTGAATATTGAACAGTAAATATTTATCTGCTGAGCGTCAAACATGATCCGCCTGAATGTTTCAGGAAACCAACAACATCTCGCTTCCACTGCAAGACATGAAAACTAAGAACTCTGCTGTAGCATGCAGCGACTCGTACGGGCTGCTGTGATCCAGAGGTGTGGGTTGGTGGTGCGTTCAGGGCCGGCAGCGCTGGATGAAGCGAGGGTACAGGCAGACGTCCCTGATGTGGTGTCGGTTCAGCAGCCAGGTGAGGAAACGCTCCAGACCCAGACCGTAGCCGCCGTGGGGACACGAGCCATACTTCCTCTGCAACGCCGGAGAACCGGGTCAAACTGGGTCAAACCGGGTCAAACCGGGTCAGACACAGCAAACGGCTGACGCTCACCTGGTCCGTGTACCAGTAGTACGGAGTCGGGTCGATCCCCTCCCTCTTGTATCCCTCCAGAAGCTCGTCAGAGTCCCAGATACGCATCGAGCCGCCGACGATCTCCCCGACGTTCGGCATCAACACGTCCACCTGGGGGCGACAACGAGACAACCCAGGTTTACGCCCAACGTTTCCATCTGCTTCTACACCTGCAGCTCGGAAAAACTAAACATGTCTAAAAATTTATTTTATAATGTAAAAACAGATGTAAATCATTTCAGAACCTTTTCTGCTTTTATCAAGAAAAATTCAACTGAAAAAACATAAATTTGTTACAATAAACTGGTGTCATCTGGTAAAATTAAAACTTTAACCTGAAAAAATTATTCTGTCATTTTTATGACTTTATCCTTGAAGAACTTTTTTCCTAGTTATCCGAGTTTATTCTCTCTTCTTCGTCTGGGGCTTCATGAAGAGTCCGGCTCTGCACTCAGTCCTGTCTGGTTTTCTAACCCGTCTCCAGCCTCTGGTCTTACCGACTCGGTGAGCGCCGGTCCTCTGGGCAGCGCTGCATGTAGAAGGACTTGATCTCGGCTGGGAAGCGGCAGAGCAGGATGGTCTCATTGATGGAGTCGGTCATCAGCCTCTCCGGAGCTTCTGGGATGTCCTGAGAATCAAACACTAGAGCTCAACCCAAAGGCCACACACATCTGACTTTATCACATTATTAAACATGACTGAAATGTAAAAGTTTTTTTTTAATGGCTAGGAAGATCATAAACTGATTTACTGTTGAGACAACAGCACCCTCCGCTGGTACGTCTTATAACTGGAACGTTTAACCGAAGAACATGACAGATTCTCTGCAGAAATGCATAAGTGGTAAAACAAAGTTATTTGTTTTATAAATATGAAATCAATCCATCCATTTTCTAACACATTGTCCCTCAGTGGGAGGGTTGATGGTGCCTCTCCAGCTGACGTTCAGGGCGAGAGGCGGGTCACACACACACACACACACACACACACACACACACACACACACACACACACACACACACACACACACACACACACACACACACACACACACACACACACACACACACACACACACACACACACACACACACACACACACACACACCACACACACACACACACACACACAGGGGCGATTTGGAGAGGCCAATTAACCTGACAGTCATGTTTTTGGACCATGGCCACTTGCTCAACATTCCTTATTTTCATTTTTTATTATTTTCATCTTAGAGTTATAACAGTACGACTTTGCTCTCATATTTTTACGACTTTATTTTCGTATCTTTATGACTTCACTCGCCTTTTAATTTATTTCTGTATTATTAACACTGTTGTATTACTCTTATAATCTCATTTTTTGAAAAATAGTCTTTTGGGTTTTTATTAACTTAAACTAAATTATTTTCATTACGAGTGTTTGTCCTGTTACCCTGGATTAACAGACCGTCCTGAGGGTGTGAAAACGTTAGAATGGGAGCAGACCGAGTCAGGATGTGCTGCGTTTAGTCATCACCTCTCCAAACTCGTAGTAGGTCCCGTCGTCCTTCTTCACATCGTGCTCTCTGAGCCACTCGATGGCCTCAGTGTAGTTCATCCTCTTGAAGGGTCTCTTTGGAGGTTTAAAGTCCTGGAAAACAGAAATAAAAACCCAACATTAGACGCTGTAATGATGAACCAGTGGAGCCGTGGTCTTCAGTCTCATACGGGGTTAATGTCGAAGAGCAGCTGAGCAGCGGGAGATTTGAGAACACGGTCCACCACGTCACAGACCAGATCCTCCAGTCGGGTCAGCAGGTCCTCGAAGGAGATGAAGGGACACTCGGCCTCGATGTGAGTGTACCTGAGAAAATGATGGATGACAGGTTTTCAGCTGCAATGGCTAAAACCTGACCCTTCACTCGGTTCTTAATGGGCGGAAATCAGTTAAATTAAATGTTTAAAACCTAAATTAAACGTGATTTTAAAAATATTTTCTTGGAGTTAGCAAAAAGAGGAGATTTTAAACAACTTCAATTCCTCTTAGTGGAAAGTGGTTGAGATTAATCCTACATAAACAACCTAGATATCTTTAAAACAAAAAGAGAGATTCTATAATATTTGGAATAAATGGGTCATATATTACTCCACACTCTGAACATCTGATTCAAGTTCTTTTCTTGTTTCTTTTTTAACTCAGGGAACTTTCTTCAATCTTCCCTCAGTGCCATTTAAGTATTTCTGATTTTTAATCAATTATAACGAGCAAAATTACAAAAATGAACGTCTTAACTCTGACATAAGACAAATTCACAAACAAAAAGTCTCCCAAGGTCTTTTTTATAGTCTTAATGAGAGGCTATTGTAGCTCCACTCACTCGGACAGATGTCTGCGGGTTCTGGACTGTTCGGCGCGGTACGACTGGGCGATGCAGAAGGTGTCGCCCAGGGCAGGTATGCAGGTCTCCAGGTAGAGCTGGGAGGATTGGGTCAGGTACGCTTGTTCGCCAAAGTAGTCGAGGTTGAACAGCGTGGAGCCGCCCTCCACCTGGGTCTGCACCAGCGTGGGAGGAGTGATCTGACAAATCACAGATACACAAACGTCTGAGAAGACTTCACATTTTTACTGAGTGGACTTCATGTTTCATGTAATGAAATCAATATTTCAGTGATATAATTCACCCCACACAGCATGCTAACATATCAGGAATCAGTTAAATTGAAGAGTCGTCCGAGTTGCTGTGTGTCACCTCGTAATATCCGCGGCTGAAGAAGTGGTCCCTGAAGCACTGGGTCACCGTTGATCTCACACGCAGGATCTTGGAGACGTTCTCTCCTCGGATCAGCATGTGCCGGTTGTTCAGCTGGACGTCAACGTCCGACTCTTCGTTCAGCAGGTTGTCGGCGCCGCCTGCTGGAGCCAAGCCCACCAGCTCCCAGAAGTCGCAGTTCAACTCGTGGCCACCGGGGGCCTGGCAGGAAAAACTCAGCATGTTTAGTGATAGAGCTATAATTCCAGAAAAAAAATCCTTTTATATGTGGCACATAGAAATGTGAAGCTTAGTCACATTCTTAACATTTTAGCAACACTATTTAATACCAAAGTGTTGTTAATGGGAGATATATTTCTTGTGATTATAAAAAGTGTCAAAATGAAGTGGCTCAGGCTTCTCCAGATTAAATGCTCTTTATATTAAATTTTAACATTTCTATATCTTTTAATAATGTTGCTATTATTTTTTCTAACATTTTATCTTTCCACATTTTATTTATAATTAGTTTTGGTTTTCCTTTGTCTCGATGCAAGTTATTTTTCTTTTATTTGTATCAAAGACAAAAAAATCTGCTTTTTTAATCATGTACTTTTAGTTTATACATATTTATTTTACTTTTCTCGTTTCTGTTCTGTTCCGCTGTTCTCCAAGCGGAGAAGGTGCGTTTGATTTGCTTACCTGTTTCCCCTCAGGAACCGGAGTGATGGTCCCATACAGAGCAACAGTACTTTCTGTGGACAACAGCAGCCCGTTGTAGCACTGACACTAAACATAGGAAAACACACACACACACGTTTTATTATTGAAATATGTTTTACACAGAAGGAACAAAACTTGTTTGAGATTTTCTAAAGGTCTTGCACATTTTCTGAAGGTCTAAATGTTTTATGAAACTTAAAAGAAAAGAAAATATGACCGTTTGGGTCAGAAAATCCAAAGTAACTACAGCTGTAAAGTTTTACCAGTTTATCTGACAGAACACACTGGAGGAAACCAGTTCCATCCCTCAGCACGATGAACATCAGGTTCTTCCCTGCAGGAAAAAGGAAAGTCCAGTGAATACCGGCTCTAATCCAAGCCATGCGGTGCGTTTCATTCTACTGCGTTTCTCACCTTGCCTACGGAGGCGGTGGACCCATCCAAACACCTTCACCCTCTCGCCTCGCTTGGCCTCCAGCATGTGGATTTTTACCTGGAAAAACAAACATGAGCGACATGTTACAACTCCACCCAAACAAGATTTCTGGTCAAATTTGCCTTTGGAGGACATGAATTCATGAATGTGTTGATGGGCAAAATTAAGACGAAGCAAAGTGACCAATCTTCCATTTCCTGTGAAACTTCAATCAGTTGTTTATGAGCTGAAACAACTGAGTGCTGTATAATCAATGCAGGAAACAAAATATGGTATTTTTACAAATATTAAAGATAAAATGATAAAATATTTTGTAATTGAGGAATCTAAAAATGGTTTAAAATGTCCAAAAAAAAAATAAAAAAAAAAAAAAATAATATATATATATATATATATATATATATATATATATATATATAAAATGAAAACTTCTGGTCACATTTGTAAATTAAATCCATACTGTCAAACATTCATGTTTCCATTGTGCAGCTTTTTAAAATCTAATCTCAAATTAAATCCTTCCACTTCTTGTTTTAAACATGCAATCAAATAAGAAGAATGATAAGGGGAGACCGACGGTCTCAGGCTCAGGAAGGTTCGGGTCGTTCACGATCTCAATCTTCTTGGCCTCCTCCAGGTTCTTCTCCCTCCTCTCGTTGTCCTCAGCCTGCATAACAAACAGAAAGACACAGATTAAAGGCACAGTCGCCACCTGGTGGACAGTTTTAGTAATGACACTGCATAGAAACTGAACTACAAACCTCTTTCTTGTCTTTGGCGTCGTTCTTCATCTGCTCGCGGTTGAAGGCTTTCTTAGCGTTCTTCATCTGTGTTTTTGAGATCACCGCCCAGCGCTGAAGACAACAATACAGCAAAATCCAGAGGTTTTTACTCAATTTTATTTAAACAGCTGGAACAAACCAGGCTGTAGTTCATCTCTCCACCAAGAGGTGCTGAGGCAGGTAAAAACACCTCTGAAGCACATTAGCCGAATTTCAATTAACCAGAAAAAGTATCAATTTGAAAATACTAAAATAAATGTACTTGATGGAAACATGACAATTGCAAAAATATATTTTTTTATATAAAATATTTGAGCTAGCCCGAGACTGTGGTCACCAGGTTGCCATGGCAACTACTAGATCCATTAGGAGTGATGTCATCCTACCATCAAACATAAATGTGGAGTTTGTTATTTCTGCTGAGACTTTAAGTCAGGTGGATATGTGGGGAAGAAGCTCCTGCTCAGCGCTGAGCCCGGTGGAGGATGTGTGACGCCGTTTGAACTCACCTCTCCCTCCTTCTGGGATTCCACAAAGATAGTTGGGAACGGCTCCTTCCCAGTAAACAGTAGCGCCTGACAGGTTCAGATCACAAACTGAATTAACAAGTAGAAACAAACATCTACGGCAAAAATGTTTAAATAAATATAAAAATTGCAGGTGTTTTTTTGTTTGTTTTGAATTATTTCAATTCAGTTAAGCTTCAAAGACTGCCTATTTCAATATAATTAGAAAGAAATTGATTTAAAAATCATTAGATTTAGACGTTCCCTCATATCAATCCATCATATATTGATGTTTGTCACAGATTTGCGGTAAGACAGTGCAGCTCGTTGTCTGCGTGGGGAAAACCTGCCTTGAGGGGAGTTTTGAAGGGTTTCTGCTCTGACCCGTCTCCATCCTGGTCGCTGCCATGTTTATCAGAGACGTACATCTCAGCTGAGGAACAGAAACAACGGCAGGTTTAAAACATGAACGCAGAGACTCCATGATTTACCTGAAGGAAGTTAAATATCAGGCAGCTGAATGAAATTCTGAAATGAATCTGAATCATGAACTTGAACAAGGCGGATGACATGATGACATGTTCTAAATAGACCATGTTCTCAACCATTTTTTAATTCAAGATTTTAGTTCACATATTTACTGTAAATTTTCCTGTTAGATCCAAACCTGAACTATGCATCTGATTTATGGTTGTACCAGAAACACAAATATATAAAGGTTTCAGCTTCGGATTTCTGTATAAAAATTCATCCAAATTAACAAATTAAAATCCCAACCCAAATTAAAACGGCTCATTTTAACCAGAATCTGTTTCTATTAGTTACAAAGAAAAACCCAGATGAGTAAAACAGAAAGTGAAAGAATGCTAAATGTTGCATCGTTCCAGCAGGACATTTTGACATCAACTCATCTGCAACTGAAACACCAGAAACATTTAACAACTGACTGTAAATAATAATTTGATGATAAACCAAAGAAGCATTTTAGACCATCCTGAGCTTCAGATTTACGCTTGGATGCAGAAATGGGGCACATTTTTTACAGCCTTCATTTTTGATTGGATTCAAAAACCTGAATAAAAGAACCAGCAGTAAACTCAATGTTTGTTGCATTAAATATATATATAAAAATGAAAACATCTGAAAACAAAAGGAGAATGAATAAGCAGTAAATGGTGAAAGGGAGAAAAAGGGGTCTAAAATAATTTAATTTTTGGTTTTGTTCAAACTGAGCTTATAGTTACATTAATCGAGCTTTTGCTCCTTCTTTGCACCAGATTGAGAAAATAAGCATCTAAATACAGAAACAACCTGTTTTCCAAGGGATGACAGGTTGGAAACGTTTTGAATTATGTAGAACACAAACAGAAACATAGTGTAACAGGGGAAAGAGTCGCTTACATCTTAATAAAGTTTTACACAATTTAAAAAATGTTAATTTACATTTTTGAAAATTAAGTCAAAAAAGAAACTCTTGTGTTACATAGTTTTATTACACAAATACACATTTTAAGTGTTTATTTGTGTCACGTTAGATGATTCTCGCCAAAAGAAAAACAGGACAAATAAATAACTGTAGTTTTCAGGTAACGCCATATGTCTGAACCCAGAAACATTTTTCTGTATAAAAAAGGTCTTTTCATGAAATTATTCGAGTAATAAACGTAATGTGACTAAAACGTTGCCTTTCCTCCAGATTGCTCGTCATATTTTATCCCTTTAACCTCCGCATTGCAGATTGACAGCTAACTTAGCCTGAATCAGCTTCCAGTCTTTATTTACGGTTTTGATTCAATCTGTAGGGGAACAATAAGACCCGTTACAGTAACATAAATCAAACTAGAGACTCACTGACTGATAAAGCGGATATTTAACCACCTTCATCATCGCCATACCAACCCAGACACACATGTCCCTGCTAACCAGCTAGCTGCCCCTGGACGGGCTCCTCTCTCTCTTACCGCCCCACACTGGCTCCACACCTTTTATCTCCGTCGCCATGTCGGCCCACGTCTAAAAACACCTCGCCGAAAGCAAAAGGTGACAACGCCGAACTTAAAAAAATCTCAATCAGCCGTTAGAAAAAAAGCACCGGCGACGTCTCCGGGATTCTAACGTGCAACTTTGCATCAGCCAACTGCAGCTTCATAGAAAAGGCGAAACATACATCTGATTGGTCGGTCTGGAAACGTCACCCTTACTGTATTAAATCTGATTGGTTACATTCAACGTCAACCAATGTAGTATTCAATGTTAGCTTGAATTCATACTTAAGGTTTTTCGGAGGAAGAGAAACTAATAATAAATGTTTCACGTAAGATACATTAAATTTCGAAATTACATTTTTGAGACTTCACTTACATTTTCAAAGCAAAACACAATATGATATTTGCTTGTTTTTCAACTATATGCCATAAAATCATATTTTTATATCCGTTATTGAACGTCTCATGAAGAGGCGGGTTAGACAGATTCCTTCTCTGGCAGGTGTCATGATGCATTCAATTGAGCTGCAAAGTTGGAAATTATAGCTACGTGACACCTGGATCGATCTATGTATGACTGTTCACTGCGTTTAAGACGCTTTATTGGAAACAGTTAATAAATGACAGAAAAATATTTATACAGAGCTACAAGCACGATGTTACAAATGACAACTATAAGGTTATTTTACAATGAGCTTGTTTGAAAATAGGTTTTAAAATGATAAAGTAATAAAACACACCAAGCTAAGGAACAGCTCAGACATTAAAGATTTAACCCACATGTATTGCAATTAGATAAAAGAAATACAACTTAAACAATTACACTCACTTAAAGCAGAAATAATGAAATTTAATATTTGAATTTTATCAAAAAGTGATTATTTCAACATAAAGACAGAAAAAGAAATTACACATTTGTCCATTAGGATAACAAAATGTTTTATTTTGATTTTTAATGAATTATATTTTATCATGTCTTATTGTAAACATTGTATATCTTATACTGTTAAATTTTGTAACTTTGTATCAATTATTAATATGTCAAATATCAGTTTTTGACATACTGCATTACTTCATCTCATAACGTATCAGATCAAATTTTTTACTGAGAAAAACACAGCTTTCCTGTTCCAGGTGTTATTTATGGAAAAATAAACACCAAGTTCTTGAAATGTCAAGACAGGTCTTGCATGCAAAAAAAATAGAAAGAAAATTTTTCAAGAATTACAAATATTTTAATCAAATAAGACATCTGCCGATTCGGTAGATTTTGCTGACAGGTCACAAATCTGAGCGCAGGCACTAGGATAATATACACCGAAGCCAGGACAGAGCGGTCGGGTGAACGTTGTCTGGACTCTGTGCAGGAGGCTCATGTTGTTGTTAGAGACGCTGTACAAGGACAGAACACCTGCACTGTGATCCAGATAAACTCCTATTCTGGACAACGGACCTGAGACTGGAGTTTTGATCCAGTTGTGTCTGATTTCATAACCCTGATTGCAACACTGCAAAGCCCAGGACGTTTTATTGTTTCCAAACTCACTTTCATCCCCTTTTTGGCTAATGTCTTTGTATGAAACTGCCATAACTTGTTTCCCACTCCACCTCCCAGTAACATCGCCCTGTTAGAGCTTCTCTACACAAAACCTGGGGCCAGGATAAGAACTTATCTGGATGATCTAAAGACTCCAATTTTGTATAATAAAATTTTGCTCTTGAGTTGTTCTCTACTGTGACCCACTTGTGTGCAGTCCTCCGATCTAGTGTAAGGGGACAGGCGACTGCATGAACTCCCCTCTGGTCTGAGGTTCTGCCTGTGGAACCAGAACCTCCACATCGGTTCCAGTCGGTGGAACTGAGCAGCTCCTCCAGTCTGTCCCTCAGCTCAGAGACCTTTCCCTCTGCGTCTCGTCTGAAGCTCTCAGGCTGAACATCGATGTGGGCCGGGTCAGAGGGTCAGAGGGTCAGAGGGCTCTCCGAGTCGGGCCAGGGAGCCGTAGTTCTGCAGAAAGTGGATGTGGTCACTGGTCTGCTGCAGCTCCTCCAACATGGCGGCTCTCCTCCTCAGACCCCTGATCTCCTCCTGCAGCTCCTTCACTTTGTTCACCTCAGATTCCTGCTGAGATCAGAGCTGCTGTTTCACAGCGGTGAAGATCTTCTCTGCGTTCCTCAGCGCCTCCTCAGCAGACTGATGGATGTCCTTCTCCACCTGCTGGAGCTTCTCCACCTCCTGCTGTCGGCCCTGGATCCTCCGCCGGACGTCCCGCCGAAGCGCCACCAGCTCCTTCTGCTTGTTGCTCATCTCTGCAGCGGCGGAAAGCGTCTGGTGGCCTTTATGCTCGTCCATCAAGCAGAGGTAGCAGATGCAGCTCTGCTCGGTGCGGCAGAAGATCTTCATCGCCTCGATGCAGCGGGCAGACGCTGTCCTCCAGCTGCCGGGACGGTTCCACCAGTTTGTGCTTCTTCAAGGTGGAGATGGAGAAGTGAGGCTGGAGGTGCTGCTCACAGAACGACACCAGACACTGCAGGCAAGACTTCACTGCTTTCTGCTTCTCCTCACTGCAGAAATCACACAACACATCTACAGAGAGAACAGTTTGGATCAAAGTTAGCATAGTTAGCTAAAACTAAGGGAATGATAAAAACTGAAACAGAGAAAACATTGAGGTAAAAGCGGGCAGAGAACACAAAAACTCAAGAGTAGCACTATTTTTACTCAAAGAAAAGTAAATAGTATCCGTCCAATAAATCAGTCAAAGAGTATTTGTTAAAAAATCTACCCAAGTACTGAGTAACGGAACAAATTATCAATCATTTTATATTTAAAAATTATATAGAACAAAATATTTTGGTATTTTAAAGATAAGAAAAATATCAAAATCAGACAAAAGAAAATTTCCAAATAAGTTTCTTTCAATAAAAGAACTTCTGAAGCTTTAACAAAAACTGCAGGTGTGTCTCTGTCGGGTGAATATTTAGTTAAAACATGTTTGTTTTTCATTCAGAGGGTAAAAAAAAATCCAGAAATTTTACTCACAGTACAGATACTTGATAATAAAATTACTGAGGTAAAAGTAAAAAGTACAGCGCAGTAAAAATACTCCTAAAAGTGAAATTTAAAAAGTTACTCAAGTACATGTAACTAGTTGCTACCCAACTCTGGTTGTCATGTAAATTTCTAAATTAGATGGGAACGAGACGAGAGCTAGCTGGTAGCTTCTTATTGTCATAGCAACTGACTGCCGAGATGACGCTGATGTGTGACGTCACATGAGACCAAACACTCTTAAAACTATTTAAAACTAGTTGAATTACAGACACAAAAAGTCACAACAAAATGAAAGTGATATAATGAAGCCCGGAGCTGCTCTAACCCTGGTCCGGCCGCCCGTCCTCCGCCGGCGGGCCGCCCGTGCTCCGCCGGCCTCAGGCTGAGACTCTGCTCCGCGTCCCGGTGCCTCCCGATGCGGTTCAGGCAGCAGCTGTGGCCGCAGGGAATCGTTGCAGGATCCTTCATGGGATCCAAGCAGATGGAGCAGCTGAGTTTTTCCTGCTCCAGTTTCAGTCCTGACCGCGTCATTTCTGAGCCGCTTCCAGAGCCAGACAGGAGGAGCCGGTATAGCCAGGAGCCTCCAGGAGCCACAGCCAGAGCCGGAGACTCATTTAAAAAGTCCTATTTGAAGTGAAGAAAAAATAACATTCATTTTTACTCAGTTTGGAGCGAAATATTTAGTTGCTGACTGAATATCTAATTTTAAGCCAAATAAGTCACCAAGCTAAATAGTTGATTTGTAAGCTAAATATTCAGTTTGGAACCAAACACTTAGCTTGTAGCTAAACATTTGGGTTGAATGATACTTCATTTGAATCTAAATATTTTGTTTGCTGCGTTAGTATCTAGTTTGGGGCTAAATAGTTAGCAATCTAACTAGTACATTTGTAAGCTAAATATCTAGTTTGGAGCTAAACATTTTGCGTGAAGCTAAATATTTAGCTTGCTAACAAACATTTGAGGTCTGAGCCTAATCTTCTTTAGTACCTGTAAGTTGCTTCTGATTTTGTTTCTTGAAGAGCTTGTGGACTTTTTTCTATTACACTTTTTCCTTCCACTTAATATTCTTACAACTAATATGTTAACAACTGGCTCAGCTTCAGGGACCGGCTGTGGTTTATGATTGTGTGGCCATAACATTTATGCTTAAACTAACATAATATTAAAATGTAGACATTAAAACTAACAGTTTAAAATTGAAGCAACCTGGAAGCGCATGCCTTTGAAAACAGACTGTGTTTTATTTACAGCAATTTCAACAGAATTACAATATAAACGACTGTCAGACGGAGCGCCCGGTGAGAGCAACAGGAGGGACGTCGGAGGTCCGTTCTTCTTCTTCTTCTTCTTCTTCTTCTCTTCTTCTCCTTTGGCAGAAGGAAAAACCTCTCCACTGTTTCTGCAGCCTCTCCTCCTCCTCCTCTTCCTCCCTTAGTGACTCTCTCCTTTCTTCCCGACAACCTGCAGGGTGAAAACATGAGCACGTCTTAAAGCTTTGAGCCTCAATAAGGGCAGGTTTGTTGCTCCGTACCCGTTTGAAGTCGTTCATGTTGGTGGCCTGGACTGGAGTGCCGATGAACGTCAGGTAGTTGATCTTCGTTGTTTCCTCGTCTCCCTGGTTTGACTTGACAAACAGCTGCAGAAGGAAAACAGGATGAGACACAACATCAGGGTGTCCAAACTGCGGCTCGGGGGCCATTTACTGACCGTTCAGTAGCTTTATACTCCAGTAAATGGAGCTGATGCAGATGGTGTTTGTGTGAGATTTTCAAAACCAAATGTGTTTATCAAACTGACCACTGTTCCTCCTACTGCTCTCCGTATCTGCAGTTTCTTTCTGTCCAGTAAACACACCTGGTCGTATTTCGGTTCGTTTAACTTTCAGTCGTTCTTTTCCTCACCGTGACACTCTGGACGTTCTGGAACTTGACGTAGCGCAGCGGGATCAGCCCGTCGTCTTTGTAGTCTTCCTCTGACAGCTCCAGGGTCTGGGTGGCTTGACTCCGCTCAGCGTCGTCGAAGTCCATCGACCGAGGAAGGTTGATGAAGACCTTCAGGACCTTCGGGGCCTGGGCTGAGGCGAGACGACACCCGGTGAAGGAGGGTCGGGTTTTAAACGCCTCACCTTCAAAACAACTCACCTAAATCTGAACACTGCAGCTTCATGGAGAAAAGCTTGACCGGCTGGTTGAAGGCGATCGTTATCAGCAGCTGGAGAAGGAAACGGTTATCAGTGAAGCAAACAGTAAGTATGAATCCCAGGTCACTCGGGGTCAGAGGTCACCTGCTCGTCGCAGTCGGACTCCAGGCAGGAGGAGTCTTTGATTAAGCAGTTGTCGAAGCCGCAGTCGTCGCTCTCATTTAGACACTCGCAGCCGGCTTTGTTGACGAAGGGCATGAGGTCCATCTGAGCGACAGACAGAGGTCAGAGGTCAGAGCAGGTTGAACCAGTCCCAGTCTACTGAGGATGTTCTTAACTGGTTACATTTGGATACAAACACAAAATCATGTTCCAACATGAAGACACAGCCTGTCTTCACTTCAAACTTTTCTTGAGGAAAGAAAGGCTCGATCTTCCTCAGCGTTTATTTCACTGCAGCTTTTATAACTATCTGCAGAATTTTAATTAGTATTTTCATCTCATCTGCTTTATTTCTGATCATAGTCACTGAATATAATGAAGGGGCATCACTTAGGGTGTTTTCCACCTAACAGTCCGGTCGACTACTGTCCGAAGTATCTACTGGAACCAGAACTTCTGCTCCACCTCCAGCTGCTGTGGTTCTGAGTCCAAACCAGCCTGTTCCCCTCCTGGCCTGTGGTGGCGCTGCACCAAGAACCACTGAAGGAAACGACACAAAAACCTCTGAAGACACCGAGAGCAACTTCCTGCTTCACCAGATGGAGGCGTCAGATTTCAGCGGTGGGAGGATTTCTCAAGACCTTTCCATCACTAGGCCAACACGTTTGTTTACCCAGAATGCACTGTTCTGTAATCCACTTCCTGCTTTTTCAGAGTCTCTGGTCCGCTTGGTATTCACATATGCATTCAAACCGAACAAGAGTTCACTTCAACCGAACCCAGACCCAGGTCTGGAGGATCAGAGATTTTTTTGCTTTGGTTTGATGAAACATTCATTCCATAATCGAACTGTAGTTCAACTACAAAGGACGGAACAGGCCTCCCGTGAATTCAGCATTAAACATTTTTACAAACACATTTTGGATTTGAATAGGGACCAGAATAATTTCCAGCTTTCTTCAGTCTCCCAGCAACCAGCTCTGCCAAGCAAGGGCGCAATTTGGAGGTGGGTGCACTTCTCCCCCGTGGAGATGTGGCCCTTATTTTAACTGCTTTTGTTATAATCATTTTGGCGAACAGCTCTACAGTAAATCACTCTGATAAAACCACCAAACTCGAGCTTTTCATGTTTCTATTCAGACTTTATTTCACTTCAAGAAGCTGATTTTTCTGTCTGTGTGCCATTTTCCCAAACTCACAACTCAATTTTGGACAAAATGTTTGCTTTAGCCTCAGATTGCTGGTTTTAACTGGACAGGGAGTATCCAGAACCAGACCCGGACCCGTGTGGTGGGGTAAACTCACGTATCCCTTGGGAATGTCCGAGTCCTCGTTGTTTCCCGGGTCGTTCTCTGTGTGCTGTTTGATCTTCTCCTCCAGGCCCGCCGCGTCCGCCCCCTGGTACTGGTCCACCCGGACCCGGTTCCTGAAGAACAGGAAGGTGGGTGTCGCCGAGATGTTGTTGGCACCCGCCGTCCCCTAGGAAACAGAAAAACAACTTTTTAGATCTCAGTTTTAAAAACGGGATTAATGACATTAGAGTTTTATCAGGAAAATCACCTTCAGATTCAACCTGTAGAACCTCAACTTGTTTATTTTTACACTAATTCATTCATTTTAAAACAACTGTGGATGAATGTTTGGGATCATACAGAAATAAAAGGCTTGATTACAAGATGTTTACCTGACAGACATGAACGTCGACCTCCAGGAAAACCACATGTGGGTATTTGTTGCTGAACATGTTAAAAGCCGGAGATATTCTGATGCACGGCCGACAGCTGAGGGAAGAGCAGAACATCAGAAAACTCTTCATCGTTCCCCTTCAGAGCCAAAAATAATCAATTCAGTTCATTTTTGCTCAGTTTCAGAAAGTTATGGAAACTAATCTTTTTTAATCTGAGCTAGCAGGATGTAGATATTAAATAAGAGCATGAGGGGGCAGAGTAAGAGTAGCACTACCTCAATATAATTTTACTCAAATAAAAGTAAAAAAAGTATCCATCCAAGAAATTACTCAAGAGTAAAAAGGTATTTGGTAAAATGTCTACTCAAGTACCAAGTAATTGTTAAAATTATCATTTAGTATTTAAAAATTACATCATCAGATGGAACAAAATATAAAGTTAAGCGGAATTTTTGGTATTTTAAGGGCCAAAATTACAATAATTAAAATATGATAAAAAACCGTTTCTTTGACAAAAACTGCATGTCTGTGACTGGTGATACTTTGGTTAAAACTTGTTTGTTTTTCATTCAGTGGTTAGAAAATCCAAAACTTTTATTCCAGTAAAAATAAAAAACACAGAGTAGTAAAAATACTCCTGAAATGACATTTTTCAAAAACATTACTTAAGTCAATATAATAGAGTTGATGTAACTAGTTGCTACCCAACCCTGAATTGGAGGGAGCCCAGGGTGGAACCTAGAGGTACAACGTGAAATACCACTGCTTGTACATGAAATAGCGCCCCCTTCAGTTCCGTAGTGAAATGGTGCCGGTTCCAAGTATGGTAATGGTCTGACAATTTCCTCCTCACTCAAAAGAGACAAAGTACTGTAATAAACTTAATTACTGGAAAAGGTAGTCAATAGTCAACCAATGATGTAGAAATGTATACGTCCGCACTATTTAGTTTTAAAGTAGATCCGGTTAAGCTGTAAACCACATTGCAGGTGGAAGAAATTCTGAAACTAGGATTGGACTATTTTCTTATACTAGCAAACGTAAAATAACATATACTAGTACAACTTTACACTGTTCCGGTTATTGTTGATATATTTCTATATATTGCATCAGAACCCTGCGATTACAGCGGTGCTACACCTCAGCAGCTACTGTAATACTGCCAAGTCATTGTAAGCAGCAAAGCTAGTTAGCTTCCATCGGCTAACAGCAGCAATAATCTGGAAGAAAATCAGAGTTACTCCAGCATCCGGCTGGTTTTACTTCTTTAAATTCTGATCTTCCACGTCCTCATGACCGCCACACAGAGCCTGGTTAGCCGCAGTCAGTCCGTGTGGAGAACCTTACCCAGCCATTGTGAACTTCACCACGACCAGCCTGGAGCCGGCGGCCGCTAACTCCGGCTGGAAGTCCGGGTCGCTGCCGATTACTTTTACGCCAACCATGGTCCGGTTCTGGGCTGAGGTCCGAGCCTGATCCTCCGGGAGATGTTCAGAGCAGAAAACCGGGCAGCCTGGTGAGTTAAACGTCTGTGTTTTTAGCTTTGGGTCACAAAATTAGCTCAGCTGCACACCATAGGAACACAATGTCGCGTTAAAAATTGAGACTCCTGATTGGTCAATTCCTGACAGGAAAGGCGGAGTTTGTTTTTCTTCTTTGGTTCCTCAATTCCTCTTTGCTGCCCTCATGTGGAAACAGAACATAAAGTTTTCATTAAAACTTTCGACCAGTCGAGAAGCTCCTCGCTGCAGCAAACAGGAAGGGGCGGGACAAACCACTGTCAGTCTCATACCTTATATGGAAATGGAACCATTCCACTCCGGAAGTGAAGGGGGCGCTATTTCCTATGTTATCCGCGGTCTCCCGTTTTTGTTTTCTTTTTAAATATGTGATATATCTTCCCTATAGACCAGGGGTGTCAAACTCAGTTTCACCGAGGGCCACTTGAACATATTGACCACCGTCAACGGGCCACATTGACGGTACAAATCAGGAGAGCCCAGGTTCAGGCCTCCAGATTCATTCATTCAATGGCGCATTAAATTCAAGTCTCCATAACAGACCAGAGAAAACTGGAGAGAATGCAACGTTGTGTTAATCCATTTGAGGAGCCGGCAGTTTATCTTGAGGAAATAAATGACGACAAAAAAGTTAATTAAACTGTGACATGCGCAGTCGCTGCTCCGCCGCTGCAACGAGTTAAAAACCGCTGGAAGTAACTGATCCAGCGGGTTTAACAAATGGAGCCTCTGGGTCCACGTTACCCAGGAGACCGGCGCTCTGGAGGAGCTGCAGATTAACATCTGTCCGTTTTGGGAAAGCGGAAAAAAAAATAAATAAACTTCGTAAAAGCCACAGCAGACCGCGAAGGATAAAATACTCACAGATTTCAGTTGATCTGTTTGATCAGCGCAGATTTTTCTGCAGATGGGAACCAGGAAGTGGTTCAGACCCCAGAGGGGGAAATGATGATAATTTAAGTGAAGTCGCTTAATTTAATGTATTAAGTTATTGAGGCCTCAGTCAGTCAGTGGTTTTTGTCACTACGGAGAAAAATGTAGATACATTTATCTGCTTAATTTGTGATGGGATCTGGATTCACGGTGAATATTAGCTAAACGGCATAAAATGCGGCTAAATAGCCGATGATAGTAATTTCATAGATAAAAATAGTACATGACCGATTTTTTTTAATGTTGTCGGTCAAGATGACGGATAGCAAAAAACGTCTAGCGCGACCAGCCGCCCTGACACCAACTCACACACATCTTCATTCAGAGTCTTACTTGTAAATCGATTTTTCTTTTCTTGGACATTTTGATGTTAGCTTGTCGATGTCTTGGTTTTATTCGCTGGTAAAATCAATAAACAGCTTGAGGTGACTCTGCTGCTCTCTAGTGGTGAGAAGCAGTAATGTTGGCCGGTAACAATCGCAATGCATTTTGGGAGATGTAGTTTGTAGTCAATTCGTGCTCAAAACATATTTTATGTCATGATCTGTGTTTCTGTGTGTTTATTTTTGAGTTTTCTGTGTAGTCCTGTTTCCTGAGTCCTGTTTCTGCGTCTTCCTCGTTAATTGTTTCCCAGGTGTGTCTCGTTCTCTTGATTACCTCTTGTGTATTTACTCTCCCCTGTTGTCTCTGTTCCTCGTCAAACGTACCTGTTAGCTCGTCCAGTTGAACTGTAAAGTCCTGGTCTGCTAAGCTCTTCGTGTCAGTCCAGTTTTAAGTCTGTTGCTACCGGTGCTGAGCCTCTGTGTTCCCCGCTCTGCCGTGCTGCCTGCTTGTTTGGACTGTGAGCTACAAATAAATTCACCATTTTCATCATACCTGGGTCTCAGCGTCTCTCCTCACCACCTACAACCACCGTTCCTGACAATTTTAAGTCAATCATGGGCCTATAAAACACTGGGGGGCCACATAAAATGACATGGCGGGCCACATGTGGCCCGCGGGCCTTGAGTTTGACACATGTGCTATAGGGTATGAGACTGACAGTGGTTTGTCCCGCCCCTTTCTGTTTGCTGCAGCGAGGTGGACTTGGACCAGTCAGGTCATTTCAGGCTCCGTGGGGGTTTTTAAAACATTTTTTGGTTCCGTCATCTATTTTTATCTTGGACTGGAATTTATGTAGTTTTATAATAATAACTAGAAAACTTCAAGATTTTTGTATGGTTCCTTTGGTGTGTGGCACTTGTGATTATTATCTATATTTTGTTTTTTAGCTAGACTTCAGGGTTTTTTAAAATTATTTTAAACCCCATTAAGGATTCTTTAAAATTATTAAATAATAAATAATCATAGAGTTTCTGTGAGCTTTATTTTTGAAGCCAAGCAGATTCATTTTACATTGTCTCGTAGCTAGATTTAGGTTACCTGTTAGCTCAACTATGATTAGCCACTAGCTTGATTGTAATTAGGTGTTAGCTTGCCTAGGTGTTAGTCCTAGTTGAAGACTTAGCTTGTCTCTAATGAATTGCTAGTTTGTCTCTGAGTAGCTGCTATTTACAATTAGCAATGATATGTTTAACTGTTAGCTTAATTGTGAATAGTTAGCTTGTCTCCAAGTTGCTCCTTTTAAGACTTGAGTTAACTGTTAACTTGTCTAATAAATTGCTTGCTTGTCTCTGAGTTGGTACCATCTAGAGTTGAATTTATTGTTAGTTTCACTGTGATGATCTGTTAGTTACTTGTCTCTGAGCTGCTGGTAAGACTTAAATTAACTTAGTTTGACTTTAATTTAAAAAAATGCTTTGAATAGTTAATTTACTTTACTGTCCTGTTTGATAACTACAATTTACTGAAATTATTATTTATGAAGTGCCTCGAGATGATATTCTGTTAGTTGAAAACCTGAATTGAATTATTCTGATATTATTTGTATCATAGGTAATCAATCAATTAACCAAACCAAATGACATCATTACACTTAAAAAATGGTGGTGATGTTTAATTTCTTATGGTTCAAAAGCAACTATAAACAGCTGGGTTTCTCTCTCTCTTTTTTTTTTTGGGCTATTTTTACAATTTTCAGGAAATTTGTTTCATGTTTTGAGGCGCATCCTTCATGTTTGGTTCTGGTGAAGCAGAACCACACATGGAATGAACATTGTGATGCTATTGTGGCAAACAATTGTGGGGAAAAAATACTGTCTATTTCACACAACCCCACAGTTAAAAACAAAAAATTAACTGTCCCTTTAAATCACCATGGAAACAGAGAAGCGCCTCCTTCGCTAAAGAGCTTGGAAATCCGAGGTTTACGTGAAGACCTTGAAGGCATCTTGAGCGTCGGTCCCCTGAAGCAGGCGGGGCCACATCCATCAGAGCCGCAGCTCTCGGAGGTTTTCATCCCGCACCGCCGCCCGGTCCTCCGCCCGAACCCGGTTCCTCTGCGCGGATCCTCCCGTCCATCCGAACCGGTGGAGCGATGCGACGTCCCGGAGGAGAGAGCAGCGGAGACCGAGCGGCCAGGCAGCAGCGCACAGCTGTGAGGAGCATCTGACTTGGTTTCCACTAAAGAAGGTGAGCGGCAGGTAGAAAACGGGGCTTGTGGCTGTGTGTGTTTTTGGGTTCTGCTCGGCGACGCGTTTCGGTCGTGCCCAGCCCAGCATCAGTGACTGGCAGGCGGGATGAGTCATAGCAGCCGGAGCCGCTTCATTATCAGCTGCTGCTTCACATGCAAAGCGCAGCCAGCGGCGCTGCGAGGCTCCACTGTCCACTTTGCATTGTCCAGTTTGCATGAAGTGTGGGAGGCAGAGATCCACAGATCACACACGAAACAGAAATGCTCAGCTAACTTTGCATCTACATTTAATGAAACTTTTTCAAACATAGATACATATAAATACTTTAAAATGGGAAGAAGACAAGGCTGGCAGTGCTGTTTATCCCAGTAGTTGTAAATAAGCTTATAAAGGAAAGTTAAGTGGAAGGAAAAAGTGTTTACTGTGATGTATTTGTGTGAAGACACCCTGTTCCACGTTGTCGATGTTTTATGTTCATATTGTTGTGTCATTAACAAGCTCCAGCAGATCCAGGTCTCAGATGTTTGAGTCGTTTTCATTCATGTTGAAAATCTAAAATACGAAGAATTGATAAACAACAAAATAATTCCTGGATGTTTTGAATCAAACAGCAGGTGCCTAAAAATAAATTAGAGTATCACTGCACAGTTCATTAGTTCAGTAAAGAACTCCACTGTTCAGAAAGCTTTCGCTAGGCATTTTAATGGAAAGTTGAGTGGAAGGCAAAAGTGCAGGTGTGTGAAACAACTTTGTTTCCTGGTGGTCATAAATGGAACTACAGGTGCATCTAAATCAATCTGAATATCATTTAATAGTTAATTAGTTCAGTAATTCAAGGCAAAGAGTCATGAAAAGGTTTTGGTTCATTTATGATTTTTTTTGTGTGAATTTTCCCAGAAGTCGTTGCAACGTTGACGCCACTTTCTCACATCAAACAATCGAAACTTCTTGGTGTTTTCTTTTCCAGCTGTCTTGTCATGACCTTTAACCTTTCAACCTGCTGAGTCGCTTGGTGATAATCTGGAGTTGTGAGCGTCCGAGGCATTTTGCAGACCTTTAGCTCTGTTTCTGATCAGGCTGTTGCCATGGCGACGTGTTTAAAAACCAGAGGCTCACGTCCCGTTGGAGGTTTTTATCATTGGGCGTTTGGCTCTGATGATCCTCGGTGACCTTTAGGCTGGAGGACGTGACCTTTCCCTCAGTCTGACTCCGCCGCCTGTGGAGTATTGACCAGGAGCAGCGGGGCGCGTTAAGACGGAGGAGAGCCTCACCGGGTTTCCTGCAGTGAGGATCTGGCACCAGAAACGCGATTTTAAAGAGAAACTTATTGGCAGAGAAAACGAGTCTCCATCCAAAAAAACAAAAACACTTCCTTATCTAATCATCTCAACTAATGGAATTAATTTACATCAGTAAAAACTGGAATATTGACAAACTTGGTGAGAATTTATTGGGATTTGTTCAATAAATGTCTCAGAAATATAGATATCTGAAAAGTGCGGCCTGTTTTTGCTGCTCTAGTTCAGTCAGATGGGATGGAGAACGTCTCAACATTCATTTTCAGTGCATACCACAGATGACTTTGACTAGGTCATTTTAACCTGTGATTCTGCTTTTCTCCAATGCTGTCCTTGGGTTTCCACTTTTCAGAGGGCGGCCATCTTGTTTGACATGCATACTTTACAGCTTCTGTTTATTCAGACTTTGAATTCAGGCCAACTGAATATATAAAGTTACTATGATAAGAAAGCAACCAAAAAACAACATAAATGGGATCTATTGTAAAAAAAATTAGATTTTATTTTTAGGCTACATCCCACTGCCACTCTGCAGGGACCAGATGATTCATGGATATTTTGTCAATTATCTCTGTTTATCACAGCAGCTGCATTTCCGTTACAAACATTCTCAAAACTTTGACAATATTCCACTGATTACGAAAAAACTGGATTTTGCAACTGCTTATTTAGATTGGGTTGTTTATTTAGATAAGAGACACAATGTAAATAAGCTTATTTACATCATTAAAAATATGCAACGCCATCATAATCTAACCACTTCCTGTTTGTCTTCTTTGTCGTTTCCACCAGTGTCATTGATCATGTGACTCATTTGATGCGTTTCTATTTCATTTTTTTACCAATCCAAGTAAAGCTAAGATGAGCTGAAAAACCACAAAAGGTTTTTATTGAAAAACAATCGTTTTTCTAAATCAACATGTTTCTTTTAAATGAATTTAATTAATTTGTGCAACTTTGCAGCTGATGAGCCTCTGGTTTCCTCTCAGACCCGTTGTTTTGTTCTGCTGCCTGTTTGTCGTTTGGGTCCAGGTCGATCATGTGACTCATTGAGGTTAACAGCTGGATGTAACGTGTTTCTGAGTCGCTCAGTCTTTATCACATTCAGCTGGGAGGAAACAAGGAAACCTGAAAAGCCTTGACTTATTTCCAGCAGAGCCATTTAGAGCGAGTGTGCAGTAATGGATGCAGTTTGGGAATAAAAGCAAATGAAATAGTTTTATCTGTGAAGAGAAGGAGCAGATAATCCTGGTGGTTCTGTCAGACGAAGCTCTGAAAGCTTTAAAAGATCTATAACGACGGCGATGGATTCAGACAGTAAATCAGTTTAGCATCACATTCTCTCTGCGCTGCTGCTGCTTTTATTCCTGCTCATAAATATCAGGATTACAACGATTCATGATGGACGGCTTCGCTCTTATGACGTTGATTTATTAACAGAAGGACAATCCTGTGATGTCCAAACATCAAGTTAATCTGTATACGAGGGAATATTTGATGTTATTTTGAATTTGTATCAATATTTTCCATATATAAAATAAAACCCTCCAGTCTAGAAGTGGAAATAACATGATGGCATCATTATGTCAGTCAGGAGACATTACAGAATAATTGGAAAATGCCAAAAATAATAAAATAAAAACTAATTGTGTTTTAATGGTTGTGTGTTTTTTATTCTTTGGAGTTGAACAATAAATGTGATGAGCTGCTCAGTCATGGTTTGGATTTAGTGGAGCAGATAATTGAATGTTTCAGAAACATCTTTCACATGCAGATAAAAGGATCTAACCAAGAACATCAGCTATGCTAATGCTAATCTGCTAAACACATACAAATGACCAGAAGCTAACACTAAACCATAAAACACATTAAACCTTTTGCTTGGTCTGATAATAAACACAAAAAACTCACTGGAAGTAAACTGTAAACTGTAAATTGTAAACTGCTAAACACATAGGAAAATTAACAGAAACTAATGCTAACCTGCTAACACACATGAAAGAATTAATGCTGAACCGCAAAACCTGTAAAAAAATTAGCAGAATCTGCTAAACATTATTAAAAAATTTGCAAAGCTAACTCTAACCATTAAGTTTCTCTGTCTGTGTTGTACATCTTCTTCTACTTCCGGTTCACTAATTGTGTGAGACCTCAACTATAAATATCATTATTGTGGAAAATATGATCTAGTGTAATAACTATTTGCTGTTTCCTTCCTAAATATACCTGGTTCTTTTGTAGCCATAGAGCTGGTGAGGAAAATGGTGTGATGGTTGCAGAAACCTGTGCTGATTTACTTCACCTGATTTATTGTCGGGTTTCGCTCAAATGGCAAATGTCAAGCCAACAACGACTTTCTCCATCACGGCAGGAAACTGTCCAGCTTCCACTGAAATGGAAAACAATCTTCACATGTTGGGTAATTTGTGTCTGTGCAATAAATGGAGGCAGCAGAAATAAATTGCAGCTCATCAATAATTGAACGCAACAGGCAGCAGCGGCTGCAGGACCTCAGTGACGTCACACAGGGAATCATGCATATGGGAGCAAACAGCAGAACATTGTGAAGCTCAGCTCATGTCTGGATTCCTGGAAACCAACTGAGGCTGTGATAAATCATGTGACCTTCCAGCTGGTTTGGAAGAAATAAACAAGACTGAGGTTATCAACGAGATGAAGAGCTGCAACTTCCAACAACATCAAACAAATGTAGAAGTTTTTCTGCTAGATTCTGGAAGACGATCCAGAAGGAGATGGTTTGTTTTCCCACCGGATCGTCCAGCAGAGTCGGTTCAGTTGGAAATAAAAACTGAAACATTTGTTCCAATTTAAGATGCTACAGTTCTTTATCAAACCAACCAAACCATCTGAGCAACCTGTTCCCCTCCTGGCCTGTGGGGGCGCTGCAACAACAACCACTGAAGGAACCGTCACAAAAACCTCTGAAGACTCTAAGAGAAACTTCCTTCTTCACCAGATAGATGGAAACAAGATTTTAGCGGGTGGAGGATTTATCTTTAGCCCACAAGTCATTTCTCCTGGTAGCACGTGGCTAGCATGTTAGCTTTGGTTGTATTTACCCAGAATGCCCTGGGCTGTAATCCACTTCCTGCTTTGGTCCGGTCTCTGATCCAGTTGGCGTTTAAATATGCATTAAAACAGAACCAGAGTTCACTTCAGCCGAGTCCAGACCAAGGTTTGGAGGACCAGAGTTTGATTATTGAGTCACGTTTCCCCAAACGAACCCGCCTTTCTAGACAAACGGACTGAACAGGCTGGAGGGAATGCAGCTTTAATCTCTTATATTAGTTGTTTTTTTATTGTTGAACTTTTCTGTCAGCCAAACATTTGAGTCTCTCAGTCTCTTTATGTGATCTGTAACTTGTTGAGGCTAGTTGCTAGTAAAGCCTTGCGAAGTAGCTAGCTAGCTCTATTGTATCTGTCATTGGTTGTTAGCTTCTAATGGCAATGGTCTGGTCACCAGTTAATGATTAATTGTTTGATAAATTAATTGATCAATCGTGATTAATCAATCGTGATAAATCAGATTATTAATCGTGATTAATCATTTCACCTCAAATCCAAACTGGTTCTGGAATGGCCTTCCCAACGCTCTGACTTCAGTCTTACTGAAAATTTGTGGCTTATATTTAAAATCCAGGTCCATTTAGATTAAATGTACCATTTTTTTCCAAATATCCAGTCAGACTGACACCAGAAGCCGGACCGTTTACACTTAAAACCTGATTTCTCCCTACTTTTTTTTATTTTTGAACCAGAAAGCATTGCAGAGTTTTTGCCAGAAATCCTCTAGCTTCTCTTCAAAACAGCTTAGATTTCAAAATAAAGCAACTTCCTTTACATTTGTAGAACAGGTTTCCATGTTGGATGGTGTTTCTGTTTTCAGAGTATCAAAGTCTGAATTTCTGCTACATGATCCTCATTAGGACTCTGAATGTTTCCTCGGCGCTGTGAGCCGTCGCCTCGCTGCTGATTTCTCACGTGATACGAAGATGCTCATGAAGCCTCACTTCCTTCCTCCCAACGGTAGCCATAGCAACCAGACTAACTTCTTGTTTCTGCATTTCATTCCCTGGAAAAATAAATATCTTTTTCAATTTGAATTGGCGAGAAAATATCAGTAGAATAAATTTATTTCAGTTTTAGTTTGCTAGAATTTCAACGTTCGTTACGTCAACCTGATTGTTTGAGGTTTTTTATCGCTTACAGTCAATAATCTCTTCGATGTTTTCATGGTTCAACCTGACGGCTTTCTCTGTGCAGCAAACCTTTTCTCCTCTTGTATCCTCTGTCTGCTGGCGTTTGGTCTAACGAGGGTGAGAGAGACGGACATGTTGAGGGAGGAGGAGAGACCAGTTGCCTGGTGACGGAGGCAGGAGGAGACGAAGGTGAAGAAGGAGGAAAACGAGGAGGAGGAAGAGGTGAAGAGTTGTTTTCCGATAGCAAAGAGTTTCTGATCACGATCTGCTGATTTAAGCCAGTCAGGATCTGTTTATTTTAACAACATCCAGTTATTTTTATAATAATTAAACATTTAGAAAAAGGAAAAACTCTTCAGATGATCTACATCTCCACATCTGTCACAGTGTCAGTAACAAATATTGCAAGAAACAGTCAGGACTGCAATAAATGTTTAATTTATTTGATGAAATGTAAAATATTTTAGAAAGACATTAAAAGTGAAGTGAAGAATAAAACTATAAACAGATGCATTCAGCTTTCTTATTAAAAACATATTGACATTAAATGTTAGATTTAATTTTATTCTAGTTTCTGAATGATCTGAGGTCTGTTTAGTTTTTTAACTATTTGATTGATTATCATCCAACCTTTCCGTTTCTCTTGCAGCGTGTAAATTTATAACATTTTTATTAATCTTACTTGAAGCTGCTCTGATTACAACCCAATTTTAACATATAAAATAAATCCAGTTACATAAACCTTCAGTGTTAATCAATTAATTTAATAATTAAAGGTGAAGTGTTTAAATGAATCTTAATGTAATTTTAACCTCCTAATGAAGGAGTCTTTCTCTTGCCACAGTGCTGTTTCCTCTTTATTTTTACTTTTTAAACTTTTTTTCCATCACTAGTCCGTAATGTGTTTTCTTGTTGGTCTGTAACTTGTCAGTTTCTGGGGATTTTCATGCACCAGTTGTCCTGAAAGTGAAGATCTGCTCTGTAAGCAAACACAAAGCAGAGCAGCGATCGACGCTGCAGGGAAGTTAGCAAACCTTTATTAGCTGCACTCAGAAACAAATCATAGGGATAAAATCCAGATAAAATCAATAACTAAAAAGTAAAGTTTAATATTGATAAATTTGAGCAGCAAGCATTAGAAAAAACTAAAATAATCTAAAGCAGCATTTTTTAAAATCTGGATCAGACCTGCGATTTTTGTTATTAATATCACCTGTTTGCTTTCTGAATGTATTTTTAAGTATTAATATTTAAAAATATGAATGAGAATAACAGCAAGTTTTCTGGTCCAGATTTCAACAATTGAATGAAGAAATTAAAATAATCTGTTTATTGATTATTTACACACAAACTTTTTTTTCTTATGATTATTCTAATGTCACCATCAGGTTACATTTATTTCAGTTCATTTATTTATTGAACCAATTAATAAAAACATAAAAATTTTAGAGTGTATCAAGACTTTTTATTCACCACAGCAGTCTGCAGCATTTTGCTAATGTGCTAATAACTCAGCTAAATTTCTTTGCTAACTTTGAAATTTCTATAGCGATTGGTAATGTACTCGGGTGTTTTGTAAACTTTCATTTGAATAAAGTTACATTTTTATGTTGCAGTTAATGCTAATGCATCTGCGTTGAAGCTAATATGCTAATAGGAAAGCTAATCTTTCGTTTAGCATTTTTGCTAACTTTCAAAACATTTAGCACACATAGCTTCGTAAGTGCTAATTTCCTATGCTGTTTTGTAAACTTTCACTTGAATAAAGTTCAACATCTTTGTTGAAGTTAATGCGCTAATAGCAAAGCTAATTTTTTGTTTAGCACTTTTGCTAATTTTACTGTTGTGGTAAAACAGTTTTTATTCATAATTTTTCTACATCATCTCCAGTTTTCTTCAGCTCGTTTCTTCTTTCTGGTTCATGTTTGTCAGTAATCTGTCTTCTGTGTCCATCCCCTCCTCCTCCTCTTGCTCCCTATGGCCTTCCCGTTACTTTTTCTCATTTATCTTCTCCTTGCTCTGCCGTTCATCATGGTTCCCCTCCTCGGTTGAGCTCTTCTCCTCCTCCTCCTCGTTTTGGGACTCGTGACTCATGAGCTGATATTCAGCTGACAGGACTTTATTGAAGTCAAACACAGGCACCTCTTTCTTTCTCTCTCTCAAATAAATACCATTAGCAGGAACCTGGTGAAATAAAATCTGCTCCCAAACAACCAAACAATGTGACTTTCTGTAAAACAATAAAGCAGATTAAGGTGATCTGATCAGAAAGCAACACATCTTTATCTGCTCCTTCACTCTCGCTGTTAAATGCCGGCATCTCAGACAGACACACACACACACACACACACACACACACACACACACACACACATGTTACCAGCTCTCTGCTTGAGGTTGAAGGCTCATACATTTTTAAAATCGCTGCTGCCGGCAGCCTGCTCTTCCTCTCCTCTTACTTCACACCTAAAGTTGTCCTTCAGGGTTTCTTTCCTCAGTAAAAGTCACTTGTTCTCATTTGGGACTGATGACTTGATGATTTAAATCAATTAGGAAACATGGAAATTAGTTTGTGTGAAATAAATGCTTTGGAAAAGTCTTAAATTTAAGGAGAGAGGTGTCTGCACATCCTTAAAAAGTCTTAAATTCATTGCAATAAATAGGTTGGTGTTAAATATGTTCATAACAGATCTTAAATTTTGTTTTGGCAGGATTATTTAATCTTGTATGCTTCATGTAGTTTTCATTTTTCTCATGGAAATTCACTGTTGTGCAAAAGTTTGAGCTAAGTTATCTGCTAGTTACTTAGCCAGGAAGAGTAAGTCTAGCTTTTTTACATCTATGTGGCTGGACGATATTATTCTTAGCCATTGACCAACTCACGCAAGTTATTTATTTGGGATTTCCTTTTTGTACATTTCTGTCGTTTTTCGTCCTGGTCGTGGAACACTGGACCAGCTCTACACCCTCAGCAGGGTCCTGGAGGGTGCATGGGAGTTCGCCCAACCAGTCTACATGTGTTTTGTGGACTTGGAGAAGGCGTTCGACCGTGTCCCTCGGGGGGCCTTGTGGTGGTTCTCCGGGAGTATGGGGTACTGGGCCCTTGGATACGGGCTGCCAGGTCCCTGTATGACCGGTGTCAGAGTCTGGTCCGCATTGCCGGCAGTAAGTCGGGCTCGTTTCCAGTGAGAGTTGGACTCCGCCAAGGCTGCCCTTTGTCACCGATTCTGTTCATTACTTTCATGGACAGAATTTCTAGGCGCAGCCGAGGTGTTGAGGGGATCCGTTTTGGTGGCCTTAGGATCGCATCTCTACTTTTTGCGGATGATGTGGTCCTGATGGCTTCATCAGATCGTGATCTGCGGCTCTCGCTGAAACGGTTCGCGGCCGAGTGTGAAGCGGCCGGGATGAGGCTCAGTGCCTCCAAATCCGAGGCCATGGTCTTGAGCTGGAAAAGGGTAGAGTGCCTTCTCCGGGTCAGGGGGGTCGTCCTGCCTCAAGTGGAGGAGTTTAAGTATCTGGGGATCTTGTTCTCGAATGAGGGAAGAAGGGAGCGGGAGGTCGACAGGCGGATTGGGGCGGCGTCTGCCGTGAAGCGGCGCTGTACCGGTCCGTCGTGGTGAAGAGAAGCTGAGTCAAAAGGCAAAGCTCTCAATTTACCGGTCGATCTACGTTCCCACCTCATCTATGGTCATGAGCTTTGGGTCATGACCGAAAGAACGAGATCACGGATACAAGCGGCCGAAATGGGTTTCCTCCGCAGGGTGGCCGGGCTCTCCCTTAGAGATAGGGTGAGAAGCTCGGTCATCAGGGAGGGACTCAAAGTAGAGCCGCTGCTCCTCCACGTTGAGAGGAGCCAGTTGAGGCTCGGGCATCTGGTCAGGATGCCTCCTGGACGCCTCCCTGGTGAGGAGTTCAGGTCCCACCGGGAGGAGGGGAGACCAGGACACGCTGGAGGGACTATGTCTCTCGGCTGGCCTGGGAACACCTTGGGGTTCCCCCGGAGGAGCTGGAAGAAGTGGCTGGGGAGAGGGAAGTCTGGGCCTCCCTTCTGAAGCTGCTGCCCCCACGACCCGATCCCGGATAAGCGGAAGAAAATGGATGGATGGATGGATTTCTGTCGTGATGCAGGTCTTAAAAAGTATTAAATTGGATTGGTGAAACCTGCAGGAACTCTTTTATGTCTCTCTTTTTTTTCTTTTCTTTAGCTTGTGCGCCCTACTTTCTTATGCCACCCTGGGCAACAGCCTATATTCCCAGTATTGAAAGGCATAACTATTTATGAGCAATCTGTGTCTTACCTGCAGGAATTTCATGTTTTTCACAGAGAAATTTTTTTATTTAACCATTTCTCTTTATGTTTTGTGTAATTTCTCGATCAGAATCCAAACAAAAACATCTGTTTCCATGGAAATGTAGCAAGTATATGCTATTCCAGGGAAACATATTTTCTTTTTGTATCAACCCTATTCACAGGCATGATTATGTTTCATCTTATTTTTGTTAGCACTAATTATTACAGCTCCAAAGTAGTAAAAAAGTTAAACTGAGCCAGACATTTATAATGTGACAGAAGAAGCATTTACTTACTGGAAACTGTTTCTCTCTTTTCCCATCTTGGCGTGTCTGTTGGTGTGTTTGTACGGGGGACTAAACATGGCAAAACTGAGCAGACTTGGTGGAACATCAAGTCTGTCATGTCTTGGAAGAATTAATGTTCCAGTTCTGAAAATCAGTTTATATTTACTGTGACATCAGAGTTTTTTATTTTTATTCATAGTTAATTATTAACTTACCTTCTTGGGATGAAAGTGAATAAATCAGAAAGTAGGTCATGACATCAGTTTTACTTTTTGTTTCATACAGGCGACATGCTAAGGCTGATGAATCTTCACAGTGTAGACAAAGTGTTGGCATAATGGCACATGGGATTAACATAATTAATGTTTCATCAGTGAATTATTCTAGCAGCAGTTGTGAAATTTCAAATGTTTTACAAACATTTAAAATTTCAAGAGGCAGATATGCAACCATATGGAGGAGGTGTTAGCATAATGCTAGCTACTCCAGAAGACAAATGAAACTCTCATCCTCTGATGCTTTTTGTGACGAATCTTCTTCTGTTTCTTCAGTTTGTGCGTTGCTTCCGCCTTGTGGTAGTAACTGTCCTCTACAGTTCAAAATAACAACAAAATTGAATTAGTTTAATTTTCAGACTAAAGTGATTAAATTCCTTCTTGTTAACGTCTTTGTTTGCCATTCTGCTAACTCGTGGCGTCGCCTTGGCTAACAAGCAACGTGTTGTTGAAGCTGCGAACAATGTGAACACTGACTGGTGATTCCTGAACTGCTCATGCAATGACTCTGAGTGAGAGGCTGTTGGACTCAGACTTTCTCTTATAAAGTTGGATATTTAGTTGCAAAATGACGACAGCAATAAAACCACCAGTCGGTTGGTTGTTAAACAATTTAATAGATTTTTTGAAAATTGTGTCTTCAATCGATGCAAACGTAACCACAGTACAATATTTCTTAGCTTTTATCAAAACTAACTGAATTAGACGAACAAAAAGCTACAGTGAAATAAAACTGCGACGGTTAGCAGCTGTAAATAGGAGGCAACATTCCTGCCATAATTGAAGCTGCATGACCGACTGATTGTTGAGCTCGGCTCATAAAAACTGACCTTCACTTCCACACAACCTCGTTTTGGTTGTTTTCAGACGAGGAAGATTTAAATCCTCAAACTATTCCATCTGTTTGGTTATATTGTGTTTATTTACAGGTTTAATTGTTTTTGTTATAAGTAAAAATCCTCCCAACTCCAGATTTATTCGTAAACTTTTCTCTGAGCTGCAGAGTGATGTAACAACAGAAACTCTTCTATTTTATTCCCAGTCTGTTTTTTTTCTGCTTTGCATGATCCACAGCGATCTGATCTTAATCCTCCACACCAGTGCAAAGCTTCCAATGGAAACAGTTTTAGAGATAAACCAAATTTAGTTCAAGCCTGAGTTTGCAAAATGCTTTAGTGTAAGAAACTATTAGATTTCGGAACAGCTGCAGTGTCTGAAACGAGATCCTGGGATGATGACAGCTGGATTTCAGGTCTCTGAAATGTGACTTTTCCTCTGGTAATAAAAAAAACCCCCAGGATTTCTGACAAACTAACTAGAATCCTGATTCATGGCCTGATTATTTCTTATCATTAAATTAGCTCTTTGCTGACAAACTGTCTGAATTGGTTAGTTAGGGTGCTATCTTTATCATTCTGTATGAATTTTGACATTTTTGTGTAAATTTGTTTAATTCTGGGAAGCTTGGCAGCTGTCTGAAATGTTTTCCTCTTTGGAGAATGATGGACTTAATTTAGTTTGGAGATGACCTTTAACCCTTCAGAGGTTGATGAGCAGCACCAGTTCTGATCTCAGATCAATGCTGCTGATTAATGCTGCTGTTTCCCACCTGATAGTTTGGCAGATTTTTTTCAGAACCAGAACTTCATTCTCTGCTGTGGTTCTCTGTCTCTGCTCCAATTCAAACCAGCCTGTTCCTCTCCTGGCCTGTGGGGGCGCTACACGAAAAACCACTGAAGGAAACGACACAACAACCAATGAAGACACTGAGTGCAACTTCCTGCTTCACCAGATGGAAACAAGATAGAGGCATCAGATTTTAGTGGTTGGAGGATTTCTCCCACTAGCACGATGCTAACGTGAGGCTAGCATGTTTGTTTTGGTTGTATTTACCCAGAATGCCCTGCGCTGTAGTCCACGTCTTCCTTTTGGAGATGTCTCAGTTCTGTTTAATCACATTTGCATTAAAATCACACCAGAGTTGATTTGAGCCGAACCCAAACTGAGGTTTGTATTCGAATTGGAGTTTGGTTTTTGCTTTTATTGAGGTTCTTAAACTCATTCTTAACTATTGAATGCATTTGACCACCAGAACCCGAACCTTGTCTGTAATATTTCCCAGTTTTTGTCCCTTTTGGGTTTAATACGTCTGGTTTGCTGAACATCTGAAGTTTGATTTGAATCCGATCCGGCAGCTGGATTTGCTCCGGCCTCAGGTTGTTGTATTTTGGAACGTCGGCCTTCGATTTCCTCCCGTCAGCTGATGATGGTGATGTCAACACTCCCAGCAGTGACTGCAGCCCAGTGATAATGGCTGTGAGCCGCAGAGACACTTCCAGTATGAAACCAGTTCATCTCAGAGCTTCTCTCTGCTTCACTGGGAATCGTGGGAATTGCTGTCATTCTCTTGCATTGCTGTCATGTTTCACGTCTCGGTTGCTGGTGATTGGTTTGACCTGGCTGGCCTTTTGACGATCATCCAATCAGAGAGCAGGGATTGGAAATGTCTCAAGGTTGAAAAGACAGAAATAAAAAGTGATTATTGATCTGAGGGAAGTCGTCTTCATCAGCTAGTGATCGATATCAATCTGATCGATCTGATGCGTTCCTATAGGAGCCAGAAACATCAATAATCCTGTTTAGACACTCGAGTCAGGATGAAATGTGTAAAACCTGGTAAAAATGTAACATAACATTGTCTATTGTAGGGTTGTCCAATGTGTGGTTCAGGGGCCATTTGTGGCACATGACGAGAATGGTGGAAATTAGTTTTCTACCGTTTGTGAAAAACTTTAAGAACATCATAAATATTTCCTTAATTTGATGAAGATGACAAGAGCCACCAAAAAATAAATAACTCTTGACTTATCTAAAGTAAGAATTCTGAGTTTAAAGTAAAATTCTGAAAAATGTCAAAATTCTGAGAGAAAAATATTAAAATTCCATGGATAAAAGTCAGAATTCCGAGAAAAATTCAGAATTCTGTGAAAATTTTTAAAATTGTGAGAAAGACAGAATTCTGAATTTTAAAATAAGAATTTTGAGAAAGATACCAAATTTCTGAAAGAAAAATCCAACTTGGTGAAAAATGTCAGATATTTAAGTCGCCCAAAACTTTTTTTATGTTTATTAGCTTTTTTTAAATTTATCTCGTAGAAAGTTTTGCCACAAACACCCAGTGACCTTTTACCCATAAACACCATCATATTTGACTAAACACATCACGGGTGTTAAAAGAAAATTCCTATTTTTATTGCTAGAAATGAACTAAAAACCTTTTAAACCAAGAAAATAAAAATAATTGCCCCAACATTTCCTTTGATTAAATGAAATATTTTTTCAGTTTCCTTATTTCTGCCAGACATTTTATTTATTCAATTGTTGTAATTCTCCAACCGTAAAGAGTTAAGCTAAAAGGAAGTTTTGTCACTATTATTACTCCATAAATGATCTTTAAACTTTCCCACTGAGTAAAAGATGTTTCTTCTTCTTCTTCCTCGTTCTGTTCGTTCCTTCAGTGGCGAACAGGAAGTGGATTCTTCATGTCCAGCCAAGTGAAGGAAGTTGCTACAGCAGCAGAACTGAGATTTTTAAGCAAGGCAAAGAGAGGAAAATGTTTCAGGATATTTACAGGGTTATGTCTGACTATTATTATGAGAGCAAAATAAAATCAGACATAATTTCATTTTTCTGTTTTTCTTTTCAGTTTTTTCTGTTCATTTTCTTCCCTTTTTTATTTTTCTTTTCCTTTTTTCTCATTTCATTCTTTTCTTGTTTCATAGTCTTCAGTTTAAAATCTTCTGCAAATAAAATGAACGCACTGTTCAACAGATATGTTCAGGTCATTAATCTGTTTATTCTTTGTGTCTGAGCCAAATAAGGGAGAGCTGTAGCTTTGAAACTGCATGTTTCTCCCATTTCTTCCTCTAAATTCATAATTTCCATTAAAACTTTTGAAACGTTGAAAATAAGCCAGCAGTTTGTTTGTTTTTTACTCTCCCTGAAAATGTAAACAGGAAAATAAAGAAAAAACGAAATGAGCCTCTAGGAATCAGCTCAGTTGTATCTTTCTGCGTCGCAGCCTCATCCTCTCATTACTCTCAGAAACAGAGAAAACTCTTCCAGGAAGTTCTCTAAGTTTGGCTCCTTGGATACGCAGGAAGTGTTTTGCCCGGAGACAAACGCTGAGCTAGTTTTACACGCAGAGTCATGACTGTGATGCACGGTGGTGGCAGCATTATGCTGTGTAGGGAGGATGACGACAAGGGAACAATGGTTTAGCTCAGTGTTTCTCAACCTTTTTTGGCCCAGCGCCCCCCCAGCCCTTGTCCAGGTCCCTCATCGCCCCCCACCAAAGAATTTGCACTGACTTTGCACTGACCATTATTTTATCATTAATATAACTATCACTATTGTAGATGTTTTGATTTTTATGCTTGTTTCTGTATTTATCATCAAAAATAATTTCCCAGAGAACAAAAAGTCATGGGAATAGAAATTATTTTCACAGGTGTCTATGAAAAATGCAATGAACATTTAAGTTAAAATTGGTAGAACTAACAGCAACCAATCAGAGAGGAAGAATATTATTATTTTGTGCCACTTTCTAGTTGTTAAATATTCCACAAAACGACCAGATAAAAGATGTTCAACATGCCAGTTTAAACTTTGAACTGTTTGCCAAGCGACTGAGCTCTGCAACATTAAAACATGGATAGAACTGTAACTACATTAATCATAGCTCTTCTTCTCTTCAGTGTTTCTGTCAGTTTCTGGTGGTGCAGCTCTGTGCTGCCTTCAGGAGAAATGGGACATCAGAGCATCAACCATAAAACTTCACCCACATGGCATTTACTGTGCAAACCAGAGCTTTCAGTGGAAAAACAAAAGTTCCAGGTCCTTTTAATGCCATAGAAATATGAGACAGAAACATGGATTATATCTTTATATAGACTATTGATTTATAGATTAATAGTTTTACTGGACAGAAATTACAAAGAACAAATCTGGTTCTTAATCAAATCCTAATGAGTCGAATTGAAAGTGTCATGGAGTCTCAGCCTCATGACATTAACACTGACATGAAAAATAATATTGAAGACATAAATATATCAAATCTAATTAAAAACATAAATCAGTGATCAGTTCTTTACTGTTATGGTCTGTAAGATAAATTTATTCTCAGTACTAGATGTGGTCTCAACAAACCCATGGCACTAAAACAATATTATTTTACCTTTTATCTGGAAAGGGAGACACAGTGAGGGGATCGTGATTTTAGCTACCAGTAGCAGGAGAGGAGCTGCGCCAAGAAGCTAACAGAAGCTAAACACTGAATAGAAGAAGAGCTGTCATAGATACAGTTGCAGCCAAACATGTTTTAATGTTACACTATACAGTTTTACCAAGTTGCTCAAAGTCTAAACTGGTATTGTTGTGCATTTAAGGTGTAACGTTTACCTTCGACCAAACGCCCCCTAAAGCATCCCAGCGCCCCCTGGGGGGCGGTACCGCCCATGTTGAGAACCGCTAGTTTAGATCAAAGCTGATTCATGGGTGGGAATGGCCTAGTCAAAGTGCAGCCCTAAATCCACCTGAATGGATCAAGGGATGAACAAACTGATGGATGGATGGATATATGACTGTTTTCCTTCCATTTAACTTTCTCCTCCTCTGTTGCTTCGTGTAAACACGCTGCGGCTTCCAGCTGAAACGTGACTGTAGGCTGAAAATAGTTCCGGGGTGTGAATAGTTTTTCGCGGATTCCCGGCGGTCCGAGAGGCGGAGCGGAAGTTGACACTATCAGTGATTTGTGGCGGAAGGCGTGGCTCTCCGACCGGCTGCCTCCTCCAGATCCCCGGCCGCTCCGCCGCCCCGCGTCCCAGCAGAGCGTCCGGTCTGTGGGCAAACGCTGCCTGACCGCCCGGTCGTCTCCCTCCGGATCTGACCGTGAAACCGGCCGAGGAACCGCGGACAGGTAGGAGCTCCGGGTCGGTCTGGAGTTTTCTGATTATGTGGCTCATTAGGAATAAAAAGAAAAGGTTTGAGCTGATCGGGTGGGAGGAATAAATCCTCCGATGAGTTTCTCTCTTCTCTCTCTATCAGCATGATTGTCTCACGTTGTTCTAAACGCAGCATTTTTGTTTTCAACAGCCTGAAACTTTCGCTTTCTTTTAATTTTATTCTAGAAAAAGCGTTTTTTAATTAGTTTTTTGTTTTTATGGATGGATATAGAAACCTCAAGATGAATTTTCTTTCGTCTTGTATGTATATTTATATTCTCAGCTGTAAAGAAATGAAAGCAGGTTTAGGTGAATATGGTTCCGAATAAAGACACTAAAATTTCAGCTGAAAGGGAGAAAGTTGTTTACGCCGTTACGCCTTTCTTTGGCCAGAAGCAAAGTTTAATTTATGACTGCAATAAAAATCTGACAAGTCATAAGTTTAGAAGGGGCCAAGCGGAGTTTTGAACAAGATTTTTGTCTATAAAGAAGAAACACAGAAAGGTGAAAATGCTCAATAACGATTATTTATATTTTTTACTAAGCTCCGATTCTTCTTCCATGCTACTAATTAAAAGTGAGCAATAATACGGCTCTGTGAACGATTTAGGACCTGAATGCACATTGACAGTGGCGTAACTACACATTATTCAGGTGGATGCGAAAACATAAATTTCAGGTAAAACAAAAATCAGGTAAAACCCGCTACATTTACCTGTTACGTAAATGTAGCGGGGAGCGTAAGGCGCTGAAGTGTTTGGGAAAACGTCATCGGCGCGTCGCCCCTCCAGACGGGGTTTTGGCGCCCCCCTCTGGTGCTGCGGCCCTTTTTGCGCCCATAGAAAGTGAGTTGACGTCACACAGCAGCGCAGTGCAGCATAGGGCGCTACCCTACAGGGGGCGCCAAACTGCAGACGCAATTCTTTCTGATTGGCATTTTCTGTATTATATAATCTGTTACAATGGTTTAGGGCCATTTTAGCAAAAATACTCAAATGTCGAGATTAATCTGAGAAATTAGGAAAAATGTGTTGATCTTCTGTTTGTTTGGATGTTTTGTTTCTCTCCATTGGGGCTGCATGATGGTAGTAATTAATTTTAGCAATGATTAGGAAAAAGGGAGTAAATTTCTGGTAAAAAAAAGTTGGGTCTTTGTTGGTTCTGGAGGACAAATGGTGAGAAAACTCTTCTGATATCTGAACATGTCCTCTTTTCTGATTTATAACGCAGCAGAATTATGGGTCAGTATTTCAGTCTGATTGTTTACATTTGGGTCGAAGTGCAGAAGTTGGTTCTGTTGTTAGCAGAAACTTCAAAAAGTTCTGATTCTCGTTCAGTTTGTTGAACAGAACCGGTTTCATCTGAAGAACGTTCTGGACTCAGGTGAGACGAACCTGATCAGGTTCATCACCTGAAGGATCTGGAGGCCTGAAGAGGTTTAATTAGTTTTTAATTTAACTTTAATTAGTTTGATTTTATGTCTTTAATCTGATTTTCTGATTAAATGACGGTTCTGAGTAAATCCAGGTGTTTCACTTTATTTGATTTATATTAATCATCATTTTTATGAATATTTTAATTTTGGTTTATAACTGAGGCGTAAGAGTGAAATAATTTGTCATTCTATCAGTTTCATTTTTATTTATGTGAATAATATTAACTACTCTGATTCCTAAAAATAAAAATGGTAATTATTGCTTATTTTAATATCTTAGTTATTATTCATATTATTATTGTGGTATTAATTCATTAAAAACTAAAGTGATTATATGTATATTTATTGACATAGTCATTGATAAAATTAGTATTATTAAAAATAATACTATTGATGTTTCATATTATTAATTAATAAAAACAATAAATTAATTTGTTGTAATTTCATAAGTTGACGATTTATGTAATTTTTACAAAATTTATCATACTATTTTTTCCTTTGCTGGGTGTTATTGATAGTAATCAGACCAGAAATATTTTCCATATTTAGGTTTTTTTTTTTTTTTTTAAATTACTTCTAAATCTGTATTTGTAGTTGATTTATTTCTGGACGGGTTCAGTTACTTTACCTTTAAAGTGTAAAAAATCAATTCGTATTGATTGATTGGTTTGGTTAATTGATGAAGTTTTATTCATTTTGAACTGAACAGATATTCTGATGAAGTGAGGATCTCCTTTAAAGTTATAGTTGTGATTTTTCAGGTGTTGTTCTGTTGAGCATTTCTGAGCAGTCAGCGTCTTTTTCCTGGTTTCTTGTCTTCAGTTTGATTAAAACTCCAGTCTAAAGCAGAAAGTCTTTTTCAGCCCATTGATGTTTTATGAACCTTTAAACCTGAATCATGTTTCCAGTCGATCGTTTGGACTTTTCTCGATTGTTTGGTGGAGTTCTGGTTCTGTTCTACTCAAATCTTGGCCTCTGAGCTCTGAATGTCTGCTTAACCAAACGAACAAAGTGAATCTGTTTGTTTTCTTTACTCTGGATTCTCTAGAGGAAATTAAAATGTAAAATATCTGAAAAATGTAATTTAAAGTTTCTCTGATGCTTCAGTTGAGACTCATTTATCTTTTCAGTTAATATTTCTACCAGAGTTTAGATGAGGTCAAAACATCTGAGCTTTTCTGCTACCACAGGAAGCCCTAACAGTTGTTTAGTTTTGGGAAAAACTAAGTACACTCTTTCAACATAATAAAAATGATTCAGACTTTAGAGCCATTTTTATCTTAATGAAAAAAGATTAAGTGAAAAAGCTGCATGTCAAATTAAGGTCTTAAAATGTCTTAAATTCACTTTAAAATCTGAGTTAGCTTTAACTCAGTTAGATTTTTGCTAATCACAGGTCTTAAATTGTTCTTAACTTTTATTGAAGAAAGAAACAGTTTTCATTTTGGACTCAGGACTTGATGCTAAATCAATTATGAAATATGGAAATTAGTTTCCATGAAATAAATGTTGGAAAATATCGAAACAGATAAGTGTCCATGCATTCTTAAAGTCTTAAATCCCTAAAAACAAGGCCTTAATATGTCTTAAATTATTTTAAAGATTGTAAGTTATCCTTAAGTACGTAAATCACATCTGAAATGTTGCTGTTTCAAAATTATTTAATGGTTTTAGGTCTGGTTATGATGATCAATTCTTGCTGAATCAAGAGACAAACGAGAAGCAAGAAATAAACAAATTTGTTGTTGAAACAAGAAACGAATGACAAGCTTTCTTATTTTAATAAAATAAAATGTATCTATTATGAAAACATTTCTAATTTTGCATCTCGTTTTAAGATTTTTAAGTCTTGTTATAAGTTTCCTGTTGTAACAAAATGCTACTCCTGAATTAATTTATTTCAATATGAAATGTATAAATTAATGTATCTGCTGCTTTTCTGTGGCATTCTTCATCTTTGCTTAATAAAAATCAACAGAAACGTTTCTCACTCGCAGCTTTTAATATTAACCCTGACATACTACAGCTCGTTATTGCCTGAATTAAATCTAGTTTGGAATCAGATCTAATTTACCTAAACGGGTTTAAAATGTGATTTAATGAAAGTTTTCCCTCTGGTTGTGAGTCAGAAAGTGAAATATTCAGGTCAAACCACTTTAAGGATCCTGGAGGCAAAGAAACAAGCAGGATGTTCTGTTTCTGCCGACCTAAGGCAAAATGGCCGCCGCACATCCAGTCAACTGACCGGTCACATGACCTCTAACTCGATAAGCAACAAACCAGGCGGAGAGAAAGAAACATACTGAGTATGTTTTTCACCGTTGTTGGGATTTTAACAGCAGAGTAAATTCTTAAAATGATCAAAAATCCAGAAATGAACCAGTTTTATAGAAAATGGAGCCACAGATCCGCCGTCCGTCTGTCCAGATCTGTTAATGTAGATAAAACGTCCAGGAGGGAAATACTAGCATGTTTCCACTGGTTGGTGCACTTCTGCTAATGCGCTAATAGCAAAGCTAACTTTTCATTTACCGCTTTTGCTAACTTTGTAAACCTTTAGCGCAATTAGCTTCCCCTAAAAATCCCAGATAAATTACAAAGAGCTAATTTTACTTTCACAACTTTATTTCTAATAAAAGATCACTTCTATGTTTTGTTTTTACAATTTCAAAAAATTCTTTTAGAAGTATTTTTTATTTTATTAGATTGAAAAAAATCTTATTTCTTTATTGTTTGACGTTTTCTTGAATTTATTTACAATCAATGATTTTTATTCATGCTAATTTATTTATTTTTTTTATCTCTATTTTGATGCATCATTTTATTATCTTCATATTTTTACTCTTTATTTGTGGATTTTTTTATGTTTTGTAATGTTGTGAAGTAGTTTTGTTGCATATAGGAATGCAGGAGTTGGGTCGTCGTTTCCTGTTTGGTTTTCTGAACCTGCTCAGCTATTTTGTCCCCATAAAGCAAAGTTTTCAGTCTCAGCAGCGATCCGCCCTCCATCTGTAGCGAGGCTACAGCTTAGTTCTGTGTTTGATCGGGTTTCATGTGTCCGGATGTGATGATGGTTCAGGTTCTGATTCTGGACGGTGTCGTTCATGTTGGACCGGCCTGTAATGAGCCGGTTTGGTTTCCATGTTTCGGCTTGTTGTGTTCAGAGAAACCTGTAAATCTGGACGCTGCTCTGGAGCCACAATGAATGAAACATAAACTGATGGGTTGTGTCTGGTTTTGGTGAAGACGCTCATCAAACTGTAAAGTTTGTTCATTGTGTTTTTCTTTATAGCGTTGTATTTTTCTGTTTTTTGTCATGAAGAGCAGCTTGAACCGCCTCGCTGCTGAAACTCACTCTACAAATAAAACTTCCTCTCCTTTGGTTTGTTTTCCTCCCATCTTCCAAGCTGACTTTTTTTGTTTGGTTGGTAAATAATGACTGTTCAGTTGGACTGAACTAAACTGTGGATTATCTCAGATCGTCTTTATTCCATCCTGTTGGATTATTTTCAGGTTTTTGTGTGTTGTGACGGTTCAGTTGGTGAGGATGTCGGCCTCAGAACATCGAGGCGCCGCGCAGCAGTGAATTATTCACCGTGAATGTTCCAGACTCTCTGATGTTTCTGCCGTTTCCTCTGGAGACGCTGAACGCTTCAAGACAACCTGCTGCAAACCGTCCTGAGTAACTGAATAGTTAAAGGCCAGCCTTCATCAGTTATCGATCTGCGGCTTCGGAGGACAGATTGTTAGCGACAGCAGGAGATGGAGAACAAATTAGTCCTGTGATCAGGTTAGGTTGAATCGGAGATCCATCAGTCAGACCTAAAGGTCCGGCTGACCTTTCAGAAAATATTCACTGTTGGGGAAACGGATGTTAAACTACAGTTAGAGAGGAAAGTCAGGCTGCCATCTTTAATCCAAAATGCTCCTCACTCTGTCTGGTTCACATCTCTGTGGCACAAAGAGACAAAGATCCCAATGAAACGCTGGTGGAAACCAGAGGTTGGCATCACTAACGAGAGACTTAGCTGTTCTAATGTCTGAAGAGCTAATCATAAACTTTAGTTCTGCTAAAGCTAAAAGGCTAAAACAACACAGTATTTAGCAGAAGCTAATGCTAAGTGACTAATCATAAACTTTAGTTCTGCTAATGCTTCTGATGTTTTGGGTTTTAGTCATCTGTTTATATTCATGCTCTTATTTTGAAGTCTGTTTACACAGCAGTTCTGTTTCCTCTCCTTAATGTTCTTTTATTTTTTAAAGAAACTTTATTGAGCAAGTGGCAACAACAGACGAACAAATGAGCAATTCAGCAGAAACATTCAACGCTAACATGTTTTTATTTTCCCTCTTAAAGCAGGAGAGTGTACTTACTTTTCCTGCTTTATTTGTTTAGGGAACAATGTCATTATGAAACCTGTTACATATTATTTGAGTGAATATTTGAATAATTTTAGAAGCTGGTAAAGCTCCTGCTGTTTAATATGCATTAATTTAAAAGAACAAATCACTTTTTTTGTTAGTCCTGATTGAAACGTTGCAGGTTAAATGTCAGGAGGCCAAATTTGTCTGAGTGACGGCTGGATGGCGTCATCGTCTGGACTGCAGGCAGAACGTCGCTGCCCCGTAATAAAGCCTCATACTCAGGCTGCAGTCAGCTGGTGGACCAGAGTCCCATGATCTAAACACAAACTCACAGCATGAAGGATTAATTAATCTCTACAAATAAAACCTGAAAATCTGATTCTCATTTCAATGAGAAGCAAAGGTTACTGAAAAATTAACAGATTGTCGTTTTGATGTGAAGGATCAAATTTCTCCTTTCCTCCTGGATTCAGTCGGTGCTTTTTTCCCACCAGCTCCTGTTCTGGTCCGGTTGGCCCAGCGACCCGCAGGACAGCAGCTGCTGATGGGTCGTGGTGCTGCAGGACGGTTTTCATTCATTCAGTTTGTCCAGCAGGCTGTTTGATTCTGACTCTCATGTGATGAAGTGTTGGATTCAGAGACAAAAACTGTTAGTGATTTTCTACTAGAGCCGGAAACGAAGAATTAAAGTTAATGTCCTCACTCCAGTGAATAAATGAGAAGTTGAGCATTTTATTTTCACTCTCATGTGTAATTTCTCCTTCCACAAACATTTCTTCTTTTTTTGATGTGATTTCTCCCTTCAAAAGGAATATTTTGCATTTTACTTTCACTATGATTTGTGATTTATTATAATTTCTCCTCCCATAGAGTTAAATTTTCCTCGTTGCTCTCTCCTCTGATTTCTCCATCTTAGATAAAATCCCTCTTTTTGCTGCCCTGTCTTCTCTCCCTCTCAGGTTCTTTTCAGTCTCCACTATGACTGATGGGGATTACGACTACCTGATCAAGCTGCTGGCGCTGGGCGACTCCGGCGTGGGGAAAACCACCTTCCTCTACCGCTACACCGACAACAAGTTCAACCCCAAGTTCATCACCACGGTGGGCATCGACTTCAGGGAAAAGAGAGTGGTGAGGCTCCGGCTCTTCCTCCGCTTTGCTCGCCGGTGCGCGCCAACGACGGGTTACCATGGCAACCGAGGTCGGCTGAGTCACAGCCACCATGTTTCCGTCCCCACGTGGAAACCGATCCGGATAAATTACCTCCAGAAGCAAAAGTTCACTAAGTATTTGCAATCAATCGATTGATTCGGTTTGATTCTCATCAGTTAAACATTAATGATAATAATGGACAGATTAGAGCAAAATTAAGGTTTTACTGTTTAAGATGTGGAAGTGAAAAAATAAGAAACTTTACAGAAAGTGAACTGGTTATGTTTGTTTTTAATGATCCCTTCTTTCTTTCTTTCTTTCTTTCTTCCTCTCTTTCTTTCTTTCTCTCTCTCTCTCTGATTATTTGATTTAATTCCGATTCTGAATGTTTTCCCTCTTCAGGTTTACACGGCTTCAAACCCGAATGGAACGACGACGGGAAAAACCTTCAAGGTTCACCTGCAGCTCTGGGACACGGCGGGACAGGAGAGGTGAGGATGGATGGATGGTTTTCCACCAGTAGGGGGCAGATTTCTCAGGTTTACATTTTAATACTTCTCAAATGAACTGAATGAAATCGGATCAGAATCTGATTTTATTTACATTTCTTCAGCTCTTCTTAGGTCTGCAACTATTTGATTAATTGATTATCCTGACAATTAATCAATTTGTCTGATGATTAATGATTAATTGGATTTAAAAATAGCACTTTCTGAAGATCTGAAGAGAATCAGCCTTTTACACAATATTAGAATTGTATGTAAATGTTGTGTTGGTGTAAATGACCTTTGACTCTCACGGTTGTTGTGCTGCTCCCTGCTCTCCTCCACAGCTGCGGTTCTGTTGGACTGAGGCGAGTTAATGCGGATAAAATGACGTAATGAGCAGTGACTAATGCAGCAGTGAGTCACCAGGATCTGCCGGTTCTGGTCCAAACCAGACAAACGTTGGCCTGGAAGATTCAACACGTTTAATACGCAAAAATAAAAAATAAAGATTCGGCAAACTGAACTCAAATGTCACAGTTTAACCAGAAAAAGATTTAATAAAGAACAACGTGTGAAGAACTGAAAAATTTCCTCTGAATCCGTAAAAGGAATTTATTCCACTTCTAAATCTGCAGCAACATTTAAGACTTAAATGTTGCTGCATTTAAGTCTTTGACTTTAAACTTTTATTCTGTATCATAGCTACACATCACATTGTGTTGTGGCTGTCACATGCAGTCCAGATGAAATACATTGATCTCAGACATTCCCAATGTAACACAACACGGCTTTGAATCCTGATCAGATCCTGACTTCTGAGGATTTAAAATACATATTTTGCATTTTTATTGACAGTTTCTAAAAACACAAATAATCTGTAAAAATATTGATCTCCTCTGTTTTCACCTTGTTCTAGAAACAACCAATCAGAGCCAGGAGGTGGGTCTTAGTGCTGTCGATCACTAACCCACCTTTCTCTCTGCTACCTGCAGCTAGCATAGCATAATGTGGATGCTAAGGCTAGTTAGCATAGCCACCGATGACAGCGGATTAATGATTTTTTTTTATAATGGTAAGTTGTTTCTCCACCAGTAGCACATTTAGCAGCCAGTACACTAGGATGATTGACAACGCAAAGCCACGCCTCTTGGTTCTGATTGGGTTTTTATGGTGCATTTTCCAGATGGCAGCAGCAGCTCAGGGAGATCGATGTTTTATCTGTCACAACATGGTGACAGTTTTAACTAATATATATATTTTCTTTGTAAAAGTTTTATGCTGCAGCTTTAATAAGCCATTTAGCATCAGGTCTGCCCGTCTTGATTTCATGCTGCAGGTTCCGCAGCCTGACCACGGCGTTCTTCAGGGACGCCATGGGCTTCCTGCTGATGTTCGACCTGACCAGCCAGCAGAGCTTCCTCAACGTTCGCAACTGGATGAGTACGTAGGCCGAGCTTAAAGAAAATATTCAGCTGTTTAAACGATCTGACCCAGCAGAGCTTAAGACACACCAGAGGTTTAGTATTTCAGGTTATACTTCAGGAATATCCTGCAAATATTTTTATAAATCTATTTTAAGACATTTTTACTAAGTTGATGTTCTAGTTTATGTATTTATTCAGGTGTAAGGAAACAGAAGAACTAAATAAAATCTGCTCCATCCTTGGTGCACAAAGCAGCGTAAACACAGATCCTTCCTCCAGAACGATCACTGCCCACATAAACTCCATAAATATTTACAGTTTTATTTTCACCTATTGTACGTAGTATAAATACACAGTGGAATAAATACACATGAACATTTTTGACATTTTTTATATTATTCAGTCTCGCATTTCTTTGGATCAGATTGTATTTCATGTTGTAATTTTGCTGTTGTACTTTTTTAAATTTATCAAACTTTTACATTTGTATGAATCTAAATTTCCCCATTGCTCGTAGTCCTGGGTGACGTGGCTTATAAATAAAATCTCCAATTTTTTCATATCAAATTAAATTTCTGATTTAATTTTTTTTTTTACAGAAAATAGCTTTGAAAAAGTTCAGTTAGTTGACTGTAAGGACTTTTGTTCAATTCTGGGAAAATAACTAATATTAGCAGAAAAATAATCTTAATAAAGGAAAAAAACAAGAAAAAGTCATTTTAGTGATAAAGTTTTGATTTATCAGGAAGTGAGAAAGTATAACTTCAGAAAATGCTCAACATTATTAATTTTAACTTTTTGTTGTTTTTCACAGATATAAAATCATTACTTTATTCTGGTAACATTATGACTTTATTCTGGTTTTACTTCGACTTTTTTCTGTGAATAATAATATGAATATCTTAAGATGGCTTTTATATTTTGCTGAATAATTCACAATTCAAACAGAAACTGTAAAAACACGTTTGTAAACCAAGATGGCTGCCGGTGGCTCTGAAGAATCAAAACCCAAATAGCAAATTGGTGAAAAACTCATGATTTTTTTTATTTTTAAACTTAAAAAATTTGATTGGCAAATTTGATTAATCGCCAGTCGCTCGTCACTTCACTGCTGCTACGCCTGAATTAACGTCACGTTTCTCTGTCCTCTGCTGCGCTGCCTGGTTGCCGTGGCAACCGAACCGCAGGCCAGCTGCAGGCCAACGCCTACTGCGAGAACCCGGACATCGTTCTGGTCGGGAACAAGGCGGACCTGGCCGACCAGCGGGAAGTTCAGGAGAAACAGGCCAAGGAGCTGGCCGACAAATACGGGCAAGTGGTGATTTACCAGAAATAAAAACATTTCACTGAGATTTTACCAGAAATAAAAACATTTCACTGAGTTTTTATCACAAATAAAAATATTTCACTGAGTTTTTATCACAAATAAAAATATTTCACTGAGTTTTTACCAGAAATAATTAGAAATAAAAACCTCTGGCTGTTCAAACTGCTTTCTGCTTCACATTCACTGACATTACCTCAGGTTTTCTTAAAGTTATTATCAGTTTTACTCAAGTTATTCAATAAATAACCATAAGCTCTGCAGGATGATAAATGGTTCCAGGATTTATTGCAGTTAATACTGTTGTTAGGTTTTAACCAGAGGTGAGCAGAGTACTCAAATGACTTGAGTTAAAGGTATTTGGTAAAAAGTAACTGATCAGATTATCAATCATTTAATATTTAAAAATTACATCAACAAATGTACCAAAATGTAAAGTTAAATGGAAATGTTGGTATTTTAAGGACCAAAATCATAATAATACATATAAGTAACAGAAAATAACAAAATCAGGTAAAATAAAATGTTTCCAAATTAATTTCTTTCTATAGAAAACTGATTAAACTTTAGCAGAAACTGCAGGTCTGTATCTGAGTCTGGTGAAGTTTGTTTGTTTGTCATTAATAATCAGAATATAAATTATTGATTTAATTTTATTTTATTGCGTTATTAATTGATTAAATCAGTGTTTTCAACGTGTTGGCCACCAGGGGGCGGCAGAGGGCCTCAGAAAGTTGGATGGAAAACAAAAAAATAAAATTAATTCAATAAATTTTTAAATCATGCACTTTAATTTTGTTTTTTTAATGAAAGTAATATATTTTTAAATTATTACTATAAAATATAAGTTGAAGTACTAAATCAGTAAAGTTCTTTAAATATTTCTTAGCTGTTTGGGGCCATAGATTAGAAAAGTTTGTGAACCCCAACATTGATAGATTGATTATGAAGAATTTCCTCTCACTGGTATTTTTTGGTCCTTTCAGGATCCCGTACTTTGAGACGAGCGCAGCCACCGGAGCGGAGGTGGACAAGGCGGTGATCACGCTGCTGGACCTGGTGATGAAGAGGATGGAGCAGTGTGTGGACAAACCGCCAGCCGACCCCGCCAACGGGAACGGTGCCGCCAAGCTGGGCGAGGGAACAGCCGACCCGAAGAGATGCGCATGTTAGACCTGGAGACGCTGCTCCATCCTCGTCCTCCTCACGTCCCTCCGTCTCTTACTTTCCTCCCTGTCTGTCCTCAGCATGTTACTTTCATCTTTCAGTCATTCCTGTTTGCAGCTCTGACAATAAACACACTGCAGCTCCCTCTAGTGGACACCCGAGGCATCGCAGCCTCCGCCTGTCAGCCTTGAGGAGCAAATTGAACCAGAAGGGGGCGCAGTCATCGCTGTCAGACGCATAATGTGCCTCGCTGAAAACCTGCAGCCTGGGAGTTAAACTCCGCACACTCCTGCTTCACCGTTTATCAAAACCAGAAATCCAACCTCAGTTGTGGCTTCACCGCAGGAAATGGTGGAACTTTGGGTCAAATCTGGGCTAAAACGAGTTTAATGCCAGGCTGTGAGAATGAAGCTTTTTATCCTGGACCACACTGAGGATTAGTGGGACCAATGTGTTTTAATTATATTCCGTTGTTTCTCTCCGCTCTGTGCCAGACCAGTACCAACCACGCATTAGAGAAGCTTTGTTTTAGACGTTTACTGAACATGTGCCAAATGTGTTTTGTATTAACAGACTTTACTGGGAGTCTGACACAAACATGGAGAGGCTCCAGCAGCGTTTCTCAACATAAAGCTGTTTGTGATGTCTTTTTGTGACCAGTTTGATTTATTTTTATTAATCAAAGCCTTTTTTTATCTAATTTATGGGAGTATTTCAGCTTCAGCCTAAACAAAGTGCCCAGGAAAAAGATATTCAGTTTAATTTAAAAATAAATGAAAACAGAAACACAGCTTGACCTGAAATTGTAGTAAAAAATGATACAAGGTCAGCTAACCGTCACTAAATGTTGAATTGCAAGTAGAAAGTGGTCCAGATTAGCTTTGCAGTTAGCATATGTAGCTGCTAGCATGATGCTAATGTAACAACTGCAGCTCAAGATTATGTTAAGATAGTTTGTCATATTTCTTGCTTTACTTCTTGCTTTGTGAAAATTTTTTCATTCTCGCTAACTTCACTAACATGATAAAAAATCAAGCTAACCTAGCTTAGCCTACAATGTTTTGCTTGTGAAAACGGAAAAAAATTACAATGGCTCTAAAAACTGTTTTCACAATAATCATGTTTCTAAACTTAGTGATATTTTTCAGCAGTTCATCAAAACAAAAACCCTTTAATTTTCACAGGCTGTCCACACTTTTGAGATCCACTGCAACTTAAACTGTTTGTTTTGATATGTTGTAATAAATATTTTGTTGCGTTATTATTGTGGACATCCACCACAAATGGTCGTCCAAAATTAAACCTCTTAACATTTATTTACTTTTTTAAACAGTGGATACAAAAGACTCATTAGCTAATGTAGCATTGATGCTAGCCAGTTAGGTTTCATAACTGCTAGCAGGATGCTAATGTATCAACAGTAGCTCATTTTAATTTTAAATAAAAAATAGTTTTCAGGTTTTGCTTTATTTTCATTTGGTTTACTTCTGATCAGAAGGCACTAGCATGATAAGATAAGCTAACTTAGCATAGCCACCTAGCATTTTTTTAGCATGACATAAAATTGACTAGTATTGACATTGTTTTGTCATCTGTACACTTCAAAGCTACAGTTCATTTCCAGCACAAAGGAACCTGAAGTTTAAAGCGAATGAAGCTCAGTTAGCATCATTATACCTAATGTAGCTTCAGTGCTACACAGTTAGCTTCAAGGGTATTTTAATGTAACATCAGCTCATATTTCATATTTCTTTTAAGCAATTCTATGTATATTTTAATTGTCTTCATCTGCCTCACTAACTTATTTTATTCATAGTCATGCTAGCTTAGCAGAGCCAGCTTTTTTTATGCAAACATCAGAGCTTGGAGTAAATTAATTAAAACTACGTTTGAGTCTTCATGTGGTGTAAAAATTTGAATGTTTTAACTGTAGATGTCCATCTCAGCTGATAAAATAATAAATGATCAGTTAGGCTGCCGTTCGTTTTTGTCTCTGCCATTTTGTATTTTGTTTTTTTTTCATGCCCAACTTTCTCCAGTACAAACTGTCCTGTAGACGCCGGGTTGTTTGGTACGGACAGATTTTTGTGACTAAATTCTTAAAAATACTTCTAAACATAAGTTCATAGTTTAGTTAAATGGCTTTGCTAACAGCTACAAGATGTCGATGCATTTTTGGCTAATGGTTGAATGAATTTCCAGAGGGACAAGTGACCCGGATACATTTAATTAACACAATTTTATTTGAATAGCAAACAATAATTCTACAGTATTTATTTAGTAATGTAGCATTGTTGCTAAGCCGGTAGCCTTTATATCTGCTAGCATGATGCTAACAGGAGCGACTCAAAATTTTCCCATTTTTCTGTCTCAATGGAAGAAATCAGTTTTGGTGCCTAATTTGCTTAATTTGCATCAGAAAAGTTTTCACTATTTCTGCCATTTATGTGTTGTAAATGTTCCCTTTGTATGGATTAAGTTGCTCCGTGTTGATTTTCACCCAATAACCATTAAACTTTTTTTTCTTGTTCTTTTTATCAATTCATTCATATCATTATTTTACCACCACTGTGCTTCATTGTTGGCTTAATTACTACACTTACTAAAACTTTTTAGTTTGTTTAATTTTTTTTGGGAACAATTAGTTTTATTTAGGTATCAGGAAGATTGCTAAAAAAACACAAACTTGTTTCTCCAGCAGTAATTCTATGGAATACCTCATGCCAAGAATGGCTCAAATGATCTGTGTTGGAGAATTGAACAATAATCTGTTTGTTAATAATAAAAATACAGAATAATTTCAGTAATTCAGAAAAACACCAAACGAGCTCCGGACTAACAAACTCTGTTAGCATCTTCTAATGTTTCAAAAAGGAGGAAAATATGTGGAGATTTAATTCCTTTAAAATCTCCATAAATGATTACATATATGTTGCATGACCAGTTGTGGAACCAATCCCTTGTAATCATGACAATCTTTGATACGGTTAGTTTTCTGCACTGCTACTTTTTGTTTATATTTTTTTAAAGCTTTATATTTGATTTAGTTTGTGGTTCTTTTCAACACATCTGCCATCTTGAAACCAGAACATTATTTTGCGTTCATGTTGTGCCTGTTGAACTTTCCTGTCTGTGAGGTTTTGTCAGCTGCTGAATGTCTGAATAACAGACCAAAAAGTCCTGAAGTTGGTTTTATTTTTGGAAATGCGTCTCTGTGTGAGTTTTTCTGATGCCTGCAGTTTGAACTCCTTTGTTGCATATTGATGCCTGTATGTTGAGCATGTTTGACACAATGAGAACGACATGATGCTTTGTGTTTCTGGTGCCAGAGCTGAAATAAATCGATTGGTTTTATGTTCATAACTGTTTTGTTTTTTTTTATTTTTATTTTTTACAGAGATTAGTTTTAAAATAAATAGCAAAACAGTTTTTATGCTTCATTTTATGAAGGAGATAAAGTTGGACTAAAGTCCATTAGAATCCTCTGAGAACTGTTTCTAACTGTAACATTTAGTTTCTGCAGAGTTGAACACAAAGGGAAGATTTTATCTCTCATGTTCTGAAGTAAAATGGATGAGGGTCCAAAGCATAGAAACACTGAATACACCAGTCTCTTCCTGCATAGAACACACAGGCCTGGTTCTGGTCCAGATTCTGATCAATTGAAGGCTGTTCCCTGATGACTCTGTCTTCTGTTCCAGCATCAGACTGATGACTGCAGTCAGGTCAACATCCTGATCTTTGTCCTCATCAGAATATAACTCAGACTCTCATCACACTGTAATCTTACAATTCAGGAGCGAGAATCCATCACATTGTCTCTGTTTGGTTCTCGTTCTTCCACTGCACTCTAATAACGGTAAAAGCTATTGGAACCAGAACTGGTTCCAATAGCTTTTTACCATCAGTGACATTCAGCTTTGGAATAAATACAGAGACCACTGCACTGAACCCTATTGAAAACCTCCTGGTTATTCCACCAAATATTGATTTCTGAACTCTGAGTATTGTTGTTTATAAGTCAACTTGTTTTCTTTGAATTATTGGAGGTCTGAAATCACTGCATCTTTTTCCTTATTTATTACCATTTCTCATTTTCTGCAAATTAATACTCAATTTTTGCTTGGAATATCGGAGACATGTCCTTGTTCAGGTGAGGCACCAGTCTGGATCTACTGTGGTTCTGTTGGGTCTCAGTCTGTTGTTCAAATGTTCTTCATCAACTCTTTGGATAATTTGAACAAACTGTAAGTTTGCTTTGTTTCCTACTTGAACTTTGTCATCAAGATATTGCTGCTGGTTTGGAGAAAATGTTCCCTTATGATTTCAGCTCAAAAATTAATATCTCTGCTGTTTGAAGAATTGTAAGACGATTGATGAACAGCTGATTTTCTATATTTTCTTGTCTGAACAAACAATAGTTACGACTGTAACTATGTTTCTATAAATCCTTGATGACCGTGATAAGCGTTGCTTAAAGCTTAAAGCACTCAATGATCACTCTTCTCTTTGGTTTTATTTCCTGGAGTCAAACTTTGGTCTCCACCATTAAAATCAGGAAAAACTGTTTCCTGCTTCTTACTTTCAAAATAAAATTATGTTATTGTTAAAATATGTCTATTTCAGTCAGATTATTATATAGCTAATCTTTGATGGGGCAGATAATCTACTTCTATAGATTAATAATGAACTAAAATCTTTCCTGTTCAGGTTTAACCAGTTAACCAATGTTGCTCCATGTCTCCATCTAGTGGACTGAGAGTAGAAGTGCAGGTTGAATCAGTGAATATAAATGTTGCTCCATGTCTCCATCTAGTGGACTGATAGAAATGCAGCAGCTGATGCAGCTTCCTCTGCCTCTCTGCTGTCTGACTGTTTCACCTGACACTGATATTAAGCAGAGAAGAAGAGCCAATCAGAGGAGGAGCAGCTGATCTTTTCCAGCTCTAATGATGTAAAGGATGATCAGAGTTGATGTGCAGATGAATGTTGTGTGTTTCCTCTGCAGGTGAAGCTAGAAAGTGTGTGTGAGCTGAAGTGAATTCAGCAGCATGGATCAGTGTGAGGACAGAGAGGAGGAAGTCCCTCCCTCTAAAATCACTCTGTGTGGGGAAGATCAGAGCCAGAGCAAAGGTCAGAGGTGAGGTCACCATCTCTAACTGTCCACAGCCCTTTTCACACATCGTTCACTATATCAGGCCAAAACAGACGTGGTGATGAAGCTGCTGCTGCTCCTCTTTGCTGCTTCATCCAGACTGAACAGATTCAGTTTAAATCATCATGTTTCTGTCAGGATCCATCGGAGACTCAGACCAGAACCAGAACCAGAACTCAGCTGTGTGTCCTTTAAGAGCGACATGTCAAAGGATAAGATTATTTATATTAAACCTCCTGGATCTCCACCATCAGAGAGGTGAGCTGTTTCTAACTGCTGTAATTGTTCTGTTTATATTTGTTAACAAAGTCTCAAAATCTGATCTGATACTTCTCTGATATAAATTTAAATATCCTTCTTGCTGTGATGCTGCCCCCTACTGGCCAATTATTGACACCATAAGTAAAAATTTACTACAAACTACTATAACAGGAAACAAAATATTTAATGAGAATCAACTCACTTTTCTACCATGACCTATTGACCTTATTCCTGGGGGGCTTACTGGGGAAACAACTATGGGTGTTACTTTCGGCGGTTAACAGTATTTCATTGTAATTTGTAGAGGTTTTTGCCAGTCTATATTCATGATATAAGTTACATCTTTTTTTTCCGGTTATAACCAGGGGTGAAAGTAAGGGGGTATGGTAGGATACTGCGTACCCCTAAAAGATTTAGCAGGGGTACCCAGTACCTGCAAGAGAGGGGAGGGCTGTCATGACTGATTAATTTTTCAAGAACAATCTAAAACACGACTTAATCAGTTAATAAATATCTTTTTTCCCACTTCATATTGTTTCTGAACTGTCCGTGCTTTACTAGAGCAGCAGTCCAATAATACGCCGATCGCAGAAAGTTTTGAGTCGATCTCGGCATTAGGTGACAAACTGAAGGCCGCCAGGAGGCTGAGACCAGCACGTACCACCGACAAATAACTGAAGTGGCTGATATCAGGAAAATCCTACCAATGGCTGGACAAAGCTGGACTCAGGACAGCACAGAGGCTCTCACTGGCTGCACAGAACAGGCCCTAAACACCAGAGCAATAGAGGCTCAGATCTACCAAACCAGACAAGACCCAAGGTGTAGGTTGTGCAAGGAGGCCCCTGAGACAGTCCAGCACATAACAGCAGGGTGCAAATGCTGGCAGGGAAAGCGTACATGGAACGACATAACCAGGTGGCGGCATAGTGTACAGGAACATCTGTGCAGAATATGGACTGGAAGCCCCGAGATCGAAGTGGGAAACACTTTGATCTCGGGGCTTGGTATAGCTACATCCACCACAACGGCTTTCCTCTGTTCTTTATCCACCACCACAATGTCGGTTGGTTCTCCATCACCATCTTGTCTGTCTGGATCTGGAAGTCCCACAGGACCTTAGCTCGGTCATTCTCCACCACCTTTGGGGGTGTTTCCCACTTCGATTCGGCTTCCAGTCCATATTCTGCACAGATGTTCCTGTACACTATGCCTGCCACCTGGTTATGTCGTTCCATGTACGCTTTCCCTGCCAGCATCTTGCACCCTGCTGTTATGTGCTGGACTGTCTCAGGGGCCTCCTTGCACAACCTACACCTTGGGTCTTGTCTGGTGTGGTAGATCTGAGCCTCTATTGCTCTGGTGTTTAGGGCCTGTTCCTGTGCAGCCAGGATGAGAGCCTCTGTGCTGACCTTGAGTCCAGCTTTGTCCAGCCATTGGTAGGATTTCCTGATATCAGCCACTTCAGTTATTTGTCGGTGGTACATCCCATGTAGGGGCTTGTTCTCCCATGATGGAACCTCTAGCCCCTCATCCTGTGTTCCCCATTGCCTGAGACATTCGCTGAGCATATCGTCCGTTGAGGCTTTGTCCTTGATGTATTTATGGAATCTTGGATGTTTCATCCTGGACAGTGGCTCTCACACTCACTAGTCCTCTGCCTCCTTCCTTACGGCTCGTGGAAAGTCTCAGGGTCTGGATTTGGGGTGGAACCCTCCATGCATGGTTAGTAGCTTCCGAGTCTTTACATCTGTGGCCTTTATCTCTTCCATTGGCCAGCTAATTATTCCGGCAGGGTATCTGATTACTGGTAAGGCATAGCTGTTTATTGCACGGATCTTGTTCTTGCCATTGAGCTGGCTTTCAGGACTTGTCTTATTTGTTGGAGGTATTTGGCTGTGGCTCCTTTCCTTGTGACCTCGTCGAGGTTGCCATTTGCTTGTGGTATTCCAGGTACTTGTAACTGTCCTAATGTCTGCTATTGTTCCTTTGGGAGTGAGACCCCTTCTGTGCGGACGACCTTCCCTCTCTTTGTAACCATCCGACCACACTTCTCTAGTCCGAATGACATCCCAATGTCAGTGCTGTAGATCCTGGTGGTGTGGATCAGTGAGTCGATGTCTCCTTCGCTCTTGGCGTACAGTTTGATGTCATTCATGTTGTTACGGTCTGCACTGGAAACACAACATAAGGAGTCTGATAGGTATTTTTCCTCGAACCTTCAATAAAAGAATCACAGACAATGTACATGAATTTTATGACCAAGCTTCTGCAGAAAGAGAAGACTCGGCAAATTACTCCTCCGAGTAGGTCAGAGAGCGTTCTGCCTTTTATTTTGAATAACAAAAGTCAGAAAAGATAAACAATGAAACAGGCGGCAGGCTGGCAGACTATCTAACACATAGGTCATCTAGCTCTTTCAAACTCTGAAGGGAACAATCAGTTTTGTAGGAACACAGATATTCTACACAGCAATCAAAAAGTATTCGCACTGTATGTCATTTACTGATTAACATTAGACTGAATGTTGATTAATATTAGACTGAATATGAACTAAAGAAATAGACAAAAATGATAATACCAAAAAATCTCTAACATTCCCCCCTTTTTATCATTTTACCATGTGTGTAATCTTTATTTAAAGGCCAAGCATAAAAAGAGAAATGAAAAGAAAAGAATATAATGAAATAAAAGAAAAATACAAGATGAAATGGAGTCTTCTCATTATGAACACCATTTGTTTTCACATTGTCAGTGTGGGAATCATTCAGTAAATGAATAAATCATTTATTGATTACAGAACTTCATCATCAAGAAACAAGTCGTTTTTATGTTTGTCATAGGTTATTTTCACCAGCTCATAGCTGACAAAAGCAGCGCGAAATGTCTTAAGAACCAAACGTCGAAGGCCTGGAATGATGCAGCCTGTAAACAGGCAGAAAAGAATAAACACAGTCAGAATTGGTGTCACAATCTTCATCTATAAGTTCCATCATGGCCCGGAAGTGAGCCAAGAAAGCAAATCAAAAGAAGTTGATCTTTTGTTGCTCCTTCCGCGTAGCGTTTGAGCTCCTCCAGCTCATGTAGGGCGTCAGAAATAGTCCATGAACTTTTCTCCGCTGTTCCACACAGGAAGTACCAGTCTGCCATCAGCCTGGAACCATGGCTTCCAGGTACTATGGCACTGTACAGTGTCGTTCCTGTCATCCTGTCGTCCTCTCGTCCGATGTCTGATGTAGATGTTCCTCTTCTGAAGCAGGTTGTCACAGTCTGGGTTGTCCTTCTAGACTTTGCAGCTGGGGGTCGACCTCTGACCCCTGCAGGCAATGCAGTTGATGTAATCCGGTGTCGTTTTGCAGTAGGTGTAAACTTTGTTACACAAATTCCAAGGTAACATCCCAAGTGAAATGTGTCCGTCATTGAAGATGCAGTTCCTCAGAGACCCAGGTTTAGCTCCTGCTAAAGAAATGATCTCTGGTATTTTCCATGCAGCTTGTGGGAACGGTGGAAACGGAAGTACCTCAGCATCAAAGAAACAGTTCATAGATCCAAAAAGTTCTTTTGCAGCATCTCCTCTCCTCATCCTTTCGGTGGTGGCACGCTGCGTCGTGGTTGTGTGCTCAGGCCATAGAGACACATCTGTTTGTCATCGCAGACCTGAGTTGTGTGTGGCGAGTGGCAGTTGTGCACACACATAACAATTTACCTCTTTCTTTTCGTGTGCAGTTCTGTTCATCAGTTGCCACCAGAGGTTGGTACCGTAGTCATGTGGGTGGAAAGTGAGGTCACTTCCTCCTCCAAACATCAGACATGCTGCAGTCACAGCGCAGTAGAAGATCCACCTGGCATATGGAGTCTCCATTGTTGCTCGGCGCGCAGAGATGTCAAAACCCCCAAACTAAGGAAATGAGACTTAAGCGTTTCTTCACAGGGTTTGAGACGAACTACACTAGAAGTAGAACCCCTTTGTAGCCCTGATTGGATGACGAATTTGGGGTTTAACACTCTCTGCTGCTTGTAGTGACTGAGATGTATCCAGCTGGGTCTTTCAGCATTTCTCACAGCTGTTGTTGTGGTCATCAGCACTTGGACCGGTCCTTCCCACTGTGGACTCGCCCAGTTCTTTCGTTTGATGACCTTTATGTAGACCCAGTCACCTGGCTCGACAGGAGTGGCCTCCTGCAAGGGAAGAGAGCCAGAAGGCAGTAAAATTGCACTGGACATTTCCTTCAGTTTCAGAGTTCTGATCATATAGTCTGCTAATGTTTGTTCTTCATTAGCTTTCTGTAAGTCTGGAGCAAACAGAGACAATTTGTATGCTCTCCCATGAATTATTTCAAAAAGTGTTAAACCATCTGTTGTCAGGGTGATTCTCATATAGAGCTTCACCAAGTCTAAACATTCTGGCCAGGGTCGGACAGTGTCTGACATGTACTTTTGTGGGTGATAGGCCCAGTGGTTTTTCAATGTCATTCCCAAGTTACTATCCATGTTTTTGTATCACTTGTTACTGTAATCAGTCTGTGGAATGTGGTGTGTTGGCAGCTTTAACCTTTGCTACTGTCAACTGCATCTTGCTTGTTGGAACTGTTTCAACCCACTTAGAAAAAAAAGCATAATCATCATCTAACAGTATTTGTTAATTCACAAGTTCATAACCAAAAATTAAAGGTTCATAACCAAAAAATTTTCTAAGTAAGAATTTTCTTTTCTCCCCCCTTTTAAAACATGGCATCGCCCATGTTTTACAATCACATTAGCTTCAAATGAAGTCTGTGGGAGGACTAGTAGTTAATTCGGATGAACACACAGGTTTACCGTTTTTAAAAGAATTTTAAGCAATTGCATCTTTTTAAGTTCACTTTTCAATTCAGCATCTTTCAGCGTTTGTATTTTTTTCTTTATCCAAAAATAAATAAAAAAAAACACACCTTTATTTCAAACCAAATTAAAACCTCCAATTTAAGGTTTTTTTCTACTTGAATATATTCACAATCATCAGTATTTAGTAGCCATTTGCATTTAACAAGTTTCTTAAAGTCTCAGACTTTTACTTAACCTTACATTTCAGGCAAGCTAACAACAACGTAAATTTTTAATATTTTAAATTCAATGGTCAATAATTTTACCCTTTACTCAATCTTGTACTAAAATTTCTATCTTTAACCACATCATGTTTCTTCATTTATCCCAAAATAAAAACACAATCATTTAACAAGTTTCAGACTTTTAGTTAAAATTCAAAGAAATCTTCACAATATTTCAACAATTATTACACAATATTGTTTAAGGAGCCATAAATCATGTCCTTATTCAAACCCATATAGATGTGAAACATCTTAAAAGTAGTAGTCTCTTTTTTATTTTGCACAATATTTAACCTTTAAAATATAATATGTAAGTTTATGTTAATTTCATTTTTAAGACACGTCTCACCCGAGAACAATGGATTTCTTTAAACCTGTTGATCTCAGTGCTGTAAACTGTCAAGTCAGAGGTCAGCCCTCCTCTCAAGGCCTAAGAGAGTTACGAAGCTGGATAATGTCCAGGTTGGTACCTTACTCTGACCGCTGACCCCTCCAGATAGACAGCCAAAGGATCATTTCACCAAGTTGGTTTTATAACTACGACACAATACATTAAACATTGTTCTCTGAGGAGAATTTTATTATTTAATTTTAACTTTCAGCTTCTCTGCCTTCAGGAAAGTCACTTTTAGCATGTAAAAAGGTTTTTCTCATGTTTTTATTTTCAGTGAGATTTCTCTGTACTGGTTTTTTTCTGTAAAAGTGTCGGAATTTTTAAAAGGAAAAAATAAACAAACAAACCAAACACCAGTATTTTTAAAACGAAAAACAAATTATTTTTCACTTGTGAGATTAAAACCTTATTTTTAACAACATTAAAAATTATTTTGCACTGGTTTCGTACAAGACTTCAATTTATTTCAGGGTTTTACTCAACGTATAATAAGCTGAACACATATCCACCATTTCATCAGTTTGGTCTGGTGGTTTGTCTTTTTGGGGTGTGGTATACACCCAATAGAATGTCTCTTTATTATAAATAAATATAATTTATTATTCTTCCGTGTCGTGAAACCTAGATAGAAACCGAGGTAAAAAAGGGTTGAGATCTCTCCATAACATACAGAAAACAGATCACGAATAAAGCCTGAGGGGCCTCAAGTGAATCTTGCATTTTGATCATATATGGTTTAAAGTATGTTTATGATGTAACGCTAATGAATTAAGCTGAATCAATGTTGATTGGTATAAGGAATGATTTAATGCAAATTGTTGAGTCCAAAAAAAATATTTCCTTATTTTTCCTTATAAAAATAAGGAAAGAAAGAAATCATGGAAATGATTTAAAAGTGATTAACAGTAGTTATAATAACAAAATGGAAATGACTTAAAAATGGTTAACAGTAGTTATAACAATAATCAAAGAAGAATGTGTTATGTTGTGATTTATTGTGAGTAAAAACCATGAAAATGTTTAATTATTGATTACTACAGAAATTAATGTAATAAACTGTGTTGAACTGTGCAGCACTGTGTTGAACTGTGTAACAGAAGTTTGTGTGTAAGTTGAATTAGAGTCACATGCTGAGTTGCAGCTATAGGGAGATGGAAATTGCTGAAGAAGCAGAGTCAGGGTGCAAACTAAGGTTCAGTATGGGAAATCGGGAACTGAAAGGTTCCGGAGTCAAGAAAAAGTAGAAGTGAGGGGACAATGAGATGATCACGGAAGCAGCTGCTAGGTTGAAAAGAAGAAGAGTACATGCTGTAAAGCATGGACAGTGCGTGATGACATGATTGTCAATTAGAGTGGAAAGTCCCGTGAGTTCCATAGGTGTAGATGTACAGCCCAACTGGGATAAAAACACTGGTAAGATGAGAATCTGGGTTCTTCGTTCGGCAGCGCTGGGGTCAAGACCACAGAAGCGGATAAGAGCTGGTGTTTGAAACCAATGGGATATTGCTTCCCCACGCTGTCAAGAAAAGGGTGAGAACCGAGTCCCTCACCATCTGGTTTCTAAAAATTTAACAAAGCTCTGCTCCTACCCAAGAAACGTCACAAAGAGATGCTGCAGTGGGACATGGAGAAGGACTAAAGGCCTGTTTCAGGTGAAGAACTGCATTTGGATTATATTCAACAGTTCGACTTTGGATTTTTCTGAATGGGACTGTTTCGTGTTGGAACAACGCTCCAGCCATGGATGTCACCGAGGACTACTGCAATGATAACATCGCATCTGGTGAGGTAGCAAACCCGCGCCCACTGTCTGGAGTAAGTCTGGGACTTATGCCTAGTCTCTAAACTTATCCAGACGGTGTCAAGTGCAATTGTCTTAAGGGAATTAGCTACCGTTAACTGACGTTGATTTTGAGGTTGGACTCCAATGAGCTACTTTGGAGTTTGACTCATTATCTGAAAAAGGTTGTTACGTCAGGATTGAAGGTAGTAAGAATCTGGACGAGTCATTCCCATTACCAGCTTAGATAAAAGTTATCCTATACTTTAATCTGTGTAATACGCGGTAGGTAGGATACTTTTCGGACCCTTAAAATGGAGCGCTGGAACAGTAGTTAGTCAGTCTGACCAGGAGAGGGGTTTAGGGAGTGGCAAGCTACTTTGCGACAACATCCGTTACCGTTAATGCGACTCATACCGCTGCGTGTCCACCCACAAAAGTGGTATCTAAACGTGCGGCTCAATCCCGGGAAGTGAGCTATTATTTTTATTGAGGTTCGGAGTTACGATGGCGATGTAAAAAGCGAAAAATGAGCGAAATTTCTATCTGCCGAAACGGACAGTGTAACTGACATCAACTGACACTTTTTTAGAGTGAGAAACAGTGGAATTTTGACCCTAAAATAATTTAGAAATAACTCTCATGGCTGCAAAACTTGTACTATTGGGAGGCACTGTGGAGCCGCGAACTAAGATGGCAGCTTAAAGTGGATGCTCCGTGTGACCTTCACCAAAACTTTGAAAAAACCCAGGATTAGAAACGTAATCTGGATTCGAAAATGTCAAAATCGACCACTCTTAAGGACTGTGATATTTTCACACAAAAATGCGGTTCCCAAAAACCAGCTAAAACTGATGTTTCGGTAGCAGATCAAGACAAAGAGAAGGCCGCTAGCATTGATAGCATGTGTGACCTTAGCACAGTGCTAGCTGAACTTTGGTCGTTGCATTCAGAGTTCGGTGGATTTGGAAACAAATTGGACAGCATAGATAACCGTATGGGTCAAATGACAAAGTCCATCGCCTCTTTGGAGAAAAACATGGCAGAGGTGAAGCAAAATGTGGCTGCTAATGCTACTAGACTGGAGGAAGCTGAAAACAGAATCATGTCGATGGAGGAACTTTTAGAAATTAGTACAGCTAATCTTGCCAAAGCTCTGAAGCGAATATCCTACTTGGAAGCCAAGACCGACGACCTGGAGAACCGAGGCCGAAGGAAGAACCTGCGCCTTTTTGGGCGCCGGGAGAGCGCCGAGGGTCAGCGGCCTTTGCTGGAAGTTTATACGGGAGATGCTGCCGCGCCCGTCCTCATCCGTTTCCTAACTTTCCAAGATCGGGAGTTTGAATTGAATACATTGTTGTTGAATACAACATTGAATATGATGGGAATAAACTTTTTTTCATTCAGGATCTTTCAGCAGAAACCATCCGACAGCGAGCGGAGTTCGACGACACCAGGAAAGCTTTTGCCGAAAAATTAATGTTCCGCGGGTTTCAATACAATACATGCAAAATGAGGATCCTCCACAAGGGGAAGATGCAGCTGTTTTCATCTCCTAAGGAAGCTGGGGATTTCCTACGCACACACACCAGACAGGACTGACTGTACTGGTGAGCAGTTCAATTCCTGAACCACAGAATTAGCTGCTTATAACTGATAGCTGTTTTTCTCTACCTCAGCTGACATAATATCCAGTTAATCTTTGATGTATGTATAAGTCATAGGCAGCCACGGAGTGACTTTGTTTTTTTTCTTATGCAGGATAGTTCAATATGTTCGTATAACGCTTTTAACAAATACTTTTGTACTTGCCGGCTATGTATGTCGCCTTAATACAAAATATTTTTGGTTAAACGTCTCTCAGAAGAGGGAATTTATGGCTACTTTTGGGTTTGCTGTATTAATGTTCTCCTATGGTGTTTGGTTCGCGGGCACCACTGTTGCTTTTGAAGTGGGTTTCATAGTTTAGCTACTCCTCTTATTTGTGGATTAGCATAAGCCCCAATTTATTAATCTGAGTAAGGGAGGGGGGACTTTAAGGGTTATGTGTCATTTTCAGGGTTTTCTTTTTTTATTTAGTTACTTATTTTATTTTACTCAATTCTCTGTGCGTTTTACGTTAACTCAGCATCATCTATTGTCATTAATATTCCAGAAAAAAAAAACAAAGTATGGAACAAGTTAATACTCATAATATCTCTTACATAAAAATTACAAGCTGGAATGTGAGGGGACTTAGGAAACGAACTAAACTGAAACAGGTTATAAATAGGATTAAGCAACTTAAATCTAAGATAATTTTTCTTCAAGAAACATATTTAACTGATTGTGAGATAAAGTTTGTAAAAAATAGATGGCCGGGCCAAGTGATACATGCGTCATATAATAATTATGCAAGAGGCGTAATTATTCTAATCCACAAAAGCATACCATTCCAAATTGTAAAAACAATAAAAGATCCAGATGGTAGGTATGTAATTGTTCAGGGTAACATTTTCTCATTTACTTTAGATTCAGTGAGTTTATATGGCCCAAATGAAAATAAGCCAACATTTTTTGAAGATCTGTTTCTTACTATATCTTCTCTTCAAGGATTTTATGTAATTGGAGGAGATTTTAATTGCACTTTAAACCCAAATATAGACTGATCAGTTGGCTCAGATGTTTATAAAACTCAAACTAGAAAATTAATAAATCAATATATATTGGATATCAACTTGGTGGAAGTGCGGAGAGAACAAAATCCTGATAAAATAGATAAAATAAACTCTTGTCACTCGAGTATGCATAAATCCCGCTCACATATAGATTATTTTCTTGTTTCAAGAGAACTTTTATCAAGGGTCAAACAATGTCAGTATGACAGTATAGTGATCAGTGATCATGCAGCTATCTCACTGAATATTCATTGAAAATTTTGTGCATAATCCACCCTGTTGGCGGTTTCAAGCAAAATGGCTACAGGATCAAAACTTTGTCAAATTGATAGGGGAAAAGATAGATACTTATTTTGAATTAAATACGGATCAGACTTGCGCCTCAGTGAGATGGGAAGAATTCAAAGCATATATCCGAGGTGAAATTCTTAGCTATACAAGTACAAAAAACAAACAACAAAAGAAACAAATTGACATTTTGGTATAAACAAATCAAATTTTTGGAATTAGACTTAAATGCCAACAACGACCAAATAAAGCAGAGTGAATTGTTACGTTTGAGAACTGAATATAATAAATTATCTTATGAGGCAGCAGCAAAAAGTTTAATGTGGTTAAAACAATCTTATTATGACCAAGGAGAGAAAGCTGGGAAACTATTGGCATGGAGAATTAAGAAAATACAAAGTGAAAGAGCAATTAATAGTATAAAGACCCCCTCTGGCAGGGTAACAGTAGATCCATCTGAGATTAACGACAGCTTTTGACAATTCTATGTGAAACCATATAAATCGGAGTGCTGCCCCGCCTCGGAAGAACAAGATATATTCTTGGACCAACTTCAGTTTCAGACACTCACAGAAGAGACAAGAAAGGAATTGGATACACATTTGACGATTGAAGAAATTTCACAGGCCATACAAAGTATCAATAGTGGTAAAGCTCCTGGGCTAGATGGTTTCCCCATCGAATTCTACAAAACTTTCAAAGAAAAACTTATAGTCCCGCTCTTCAATATGTATGAAGAAGCATTTAGAAGTGAAGTTCTCCCACCTACTCTTGAGACACGCAATGATTGTACTGATGTTAAAGCATGGTAAACCTCCTGAGTGCTCTTCATTTAGACCAATCAGTCTGATGGGGTGGACATTAAAATACTTTGTAAAGCCTTAGCAAAAAGATTAGACCCCTTTATCTCGCATTTAGTTCATATCAAAATGGCTTTGTACTAAAACGTCAAGGGTTTCACAACATAAGAAGAGTCCTAAATATAATTCATGAGAAATTTGACGCTAAAGATACATATAGTGTACATATAGTAACATGCCTGTTTTAAATAATTCCTTATGTCTATGTAACATCCACATTAGTGACTGTTATTTATCTACATTTATGTGCTATAAACTATAACATCTTATTACCAGGGAGCAGAAGGAGCAACATGGCTGACATGATGGAGAACCATCTGAAAAGAGGCATTATATAGCTAAATAATTTGTCGCTATTCGCCGCCATTGACGCTGTGCCTGAACGCCCAGTTGGAACCCGTCAACGAATTATGGGATATTGTGGACCGTGAAGGAAACACCGGACCCATCCTTCAAATCTGGGGAAAAGAAGGACGCATTTGAAGGAGTCTTTGAATTCGGACAGGCCTTGTTGCCACGCTATGACATGATCAGCCTACAAATCCGTCCTTCGAAGGATGCAGACCCTGAATTCGGACACAGCTTATAGTTCTAAACATGGTGGAACACTTTAATACAGAAGCCAGAGCAGAAGGTCAGAACTACAACATGGTGGAACACTCAAATATTACAGAGGAGGGCTGAGTTGGCAGTTAAGAACTACATAATGGTGGAACTCTGAGTTAATACAGAAGGAGGGTGAACAGAATGTTATAACTACAGACAAGGCAGAATTTTCTGGGCATTATATAACTTGTTTAGCCCAACCACTGTTACACATTGGATTAGTGTGGCCATTTAAAATTAAGCTCACTGAAAATTTCAAAATAAAAGCCTGTATGTTTCTCTCAGGTTAATGCAGAGAGAGCTACAGATATAAATTGCATTACTATCGAAGGCAAGAAATTGCCCTCTTAAATGCTTCAAACGGTTTTCGGATCACTCTTACAGATCCTGAACAGAAAGGAGCTGTTCGGACTGCTTTGTTCAGAAAAACTAACTGCTTCAAACAGTTAGAATTAAATCAGTCGCTCTGTCTCACTCACATGACAGTTGAGCTGCTCTTTAGAACTACAATGATTGAAAGTCACCATTACAACATGGCGGAACCCACAGATAACACACATTAGGGCCGAGCTGGCATTGAGAACTACTTGCTGTTTTAGGCAGTATATAGCTGGACTGTTACACATTGGATTAATGTCGCCATTAATCCAATGTGTAACAGTAATGAAGCTTACTGAAAATTTCAAAATAAAAGCCTTGACATTTGTCACATCAGCTAATTGCTCTTTTGGGCTTTATGTGACTGGTTTAAACAAAATACTGTAACACATTGAATTGGTGAGGTAGTTAAAATGAAGCTTTCTAAAAGTCTACATATTCTTCTCATGTTAGTGCACCGCCATAGCCTTTTTTATGGTTTTTTTTATTTCTCAGGATAGTAACATTAGCACAAATATTAGCATTTCACTGCCCTTGACTAGTGCACTGCCTTGCGCAGCAGAGTAGCTGCTTAGGGTTAGGCCATAACTGTAGTTCTCTCTATGGCCAAGACTCAGTTAAAAGAGAGGCCTGAGCAGCATGTAAGAACTACAACATGGCGGAACTGCCTGTTAGAGAAGAACTTGGCTGGTATTGAGAACTACTTGGGGTTTTGAGCATTATATAACTGATTTTACTCAATTACTATTACACATGGTATTAGTGTGGCCATTTCAAATGAAGCTTACTGAAAAATTCAAAATTTTTCAGTAAACCTTGACAATTTTTACATCATGTAATTGCTCTTTTTGCCATTAGATAACTGGTTTAAGAAAACCACTGTTACACCCGGTATTAGTGTTCCAATTTCAAATAAAGCTTAATGAAAATTTCAAAATAAAAGCCTCAATAATCCTCCCAGGTAAGTGATATTAGCTTTTATTATCTTTTCCCCTGGAGTTAGTTATAATATTGGATTAGAAGATAGTAGAAGATATAATATTAAAATGTTTTCAAAACTTTGCTAGGGCTTATGGTTTGTTGTCTGCGTCCTTGAGACAGACACTGAGTGTCTCAAGTATAGAATGACTCCAGCAAACTGTCTGACAGAGAGCCAGCCCAGGTCCAGATAATTAATTACCATAGCAACGGGTCCCAGAGGCAGTGAGTAGTCTCACAAACAGGCGCCAAGGCAGGTCTCACAATGCTTTGTGGGAAGAATAAATATTTCCTGTGACTATTCATATTTTGCTTACATAAAATTATTTCTCTGAAAGTTTTAGTGTGAATTAAAATACTTATACTACTTAAAATACTATGAAGGTTGAAAAATTTAGAGAAATATACAATTACCGACTGTATTATTTTTTTTATTTTGAACCATGAGAGAACTACACAGTCCAGTCACATTAATGTGACCACCACGTACTTTCCACTTCAGAGTTAAATAACCAATCACAGAAGGCAGGTGGCAGCACAGTGCAGTTGAGCGTATATAAAGGGTGTGTGTGGGCTTCGGAAAACATTTCAATCGTTGGCGTAATGCAGAAACGAAGCGATTTATCCGACGTCCAAAAGGGCATGATCATTGGCTTTCGGGCCAAGGGTGGAAGCATTTCCGAAACGGCTGAGTTTGTGAACTGTTCGCGTGCCGCCGTGGTAAAAGTGTACCGTGCATGGCAAAATGGGACTGTCCAAAATCAACGACATGGCAAATGTGGTGCACCACGGGCCATAGATGACAGAGGCGAACGACGGTTGCGGAGATGCGTTCGGGCAGATAGACGGGCTACCGTTGAGCAACTGACCACTAAAATGAACCAAGGGGCTACCACAAGTGTCTCCCAAACCACTATTCAGCGAACATTGCTGCGTCTGGGCCTCCGAAGCGGACGCCTGGTTCGTGCACCTATGCTGACTGGTGTTCATCGACGACGAAGGCTAGAATTTGCACGCCAGTACAGCAGCTGGACGTCCACTGAGTGGCGACAGGTAGCGTTTTCAGATGAATCGCGTTTTATGCTCCATCGGACAGATGGACGTTGGCGTATAAGGCGTGAAACCTCTGAAAGGAACCACCCTGCAACCATTGCAGGAACGGTCCAAGCTGGAGGCGGGAGCATTATGGTCTGGGGAATGTTTTCCTGGCATTCTCTGGGTTCACTGATTATTGTGGAAGGCACGATGGATCAATACAAGTACGCATCTGTCCTTGCGGACCATGTCCACCCCTACATGCGCATTGTTTTTCCTCAGGATGATGGCATCTTCCAGCAGGACAATGCGAGGTGCCATACAGCTGCCAGTGTACGTGCGTGGTTCGAAGAGCACCAGGATGAGTTTACCGTCCTCCCCTGGCCAGCAAACTCACCTGACTTAAACCCAATCGAGCATCTGTGGGACCATCTCGATCGAGTTGTTCGCGCCATGGATCCTCAACCGCGTAATCTAGCGCAGCTGGCCACGGCATTAGAGTCGGCATGGCTCAACATCCCAGAGAAGACCTTCAGGGACCTAAGTGACTCTCTTCCTGCACGTCTCGTAGCAGTTCGCTCTGCGAAAGGTGGTTATTCTGGCTTTTGACAGATGGTCACATTAATGTGACTGGACTGTGTATATGTGCGGAGCTAATAGTCGTCAGTCTCCGAATGTATTAAATTGTGCATAGGGTTTAGCCATGTACTGTTGCAATGAATCATGTATGTATATGGTGATAGATCTGGAAAGAGCTTCAGTCAGTAGACGTTGATGTTAGACCATGTCAGACCCATCAGTATGTTTAATACTGACTTGCAATGGACAAGTCCAGCTGTGGTAGTTTTTGCATCACCATAGGCTGTGCAATAGTATTAATTTTAAGTAACATATTGTCTCAGGTTATAGAACTGATTTGCGCAAGCCAGAGCATTTTCATTTCACCTTAAATGAGCTTTGAGCTAATTTTAGTACTTTTTAACTATGTTTAGTATATTGAATGGACTAAGTCAATGACAGACAACATGCTAGTGATGCCAAACATGCTACTGATAGCAATCATGCTAAGATTAGCATTTTGACTAATTTCACCTTATGCATTAATTTTAGCAAAATTAATGATGCAAGTACAGCTTTGTCAACATGTTTCTGACTACACAGGTTTTTGACTACAATTTAGCTCAGGTTAGCATTGATGCTAATATTAAGCATCAGAATGCTTATTAGCAATGTTTTCTATACTGAATGGAGTAAGTAATGACCGACAACATGCTAGTGATACTTCACATGCTACTGATAGCCTTCATGCAATTACCATTTTTGCTAATTTTAGCTACATTGCACCTTTCTTTAGCATTATTGCTAATTTTTAGCATGAGAACACTTTATTAAAAATCTAACAGGCACACTTTGGCAGGCCCCATAAAATTTCTGCAGGAATTTTCTAGTTATCTTTTATTATCTTGTCACATGATCAAACAATCACCAGATGACCAACCTGCTAAACTCTGTCTAAATAATTAATAATTAAATAAACTTTGATTAAGAACTAAAACATATTGGCCCAGTTCTACTTATCGATTTTTTATTATTTGTATCCATCATGAAAACAGATTTTTAGTTTTTCTCACAGTTTATGAAACAACAGGCCAAACTTCATTAGTCAAAGATTTAAAGTTTATTTTATACCGAAGGGTGAAAAATAAATACCCAGTATGAGAGAAAACTAAATGTGGCGTTTGGATTAAAACCTCATTTTTGCACTCGTTTAAAATGAGAAACATTGTAAACACGGCGGAAATCAACCTGCTTATGGGGTTAAAGGTCATATTTCTGATTTCCTGTTGCAAACGAACGGTTTCCTAGCCCCGATAAACGTTCAAACTTCTTTATACAAACGGCAGAGTTACATTAAAACAGCAGCAAACCCTTTAAATATGCAAACAATTAAACTTTTAAGATGTCCCAGAAAGACTTCAAAACATATAAATAATCTTTGCTGTGATTGAGATGAAAAAAGCCACGATCAAAGATCCCAGACACTTTCTCGACCCGTTGAAGCATCTTAAACACAAATACTGCAGATAAACATTTTCCTGTACAGAAAATAAAAACCGAGGCATCTCAGATGAAGGACAGTTTTCTTCTTAAAGCTTATTCTACATTTTCTATTAGGAGGAACTAAGTTTTATTCTAGATCACAACTCATATAAACATTTTGAGAGAAAAGAGCAGCTGAGTGCAAAACAAAGCGGTTGTAGTTTATGGTGTCCACCAGCAGAGGGCGCCGAGGGAATTTAACTTCTTAAAAACATGAAAAGAGGAAGAGAGTCCTGATCTGAACCCGTTTGTGTTTTCATGGCAGGAACAACTTGAAAACAAAGTGTTTGCTACAACCTAGCACCAGATTTTATCTCAATGACTTTCTCAGCTTAAAGTGAAGAACTTTCCCGGCAACATGAGATTATTTCCAAGAAGCTAAAAGTCTTTTCTGTGTTTCTGCTGCTGCAGATCTGCTGCTTTCTTGTCAAATTAATCTGCGTCTCCACAGGCAGGTGGCGCTGGAGGGGTTAAACTTTAGTAACGCTGGTTGGTTGTTCACTTAGCGGCTTCTCCTCCTCTTCATCGTCGTCTTCGTCTCCGCTGAGGTCCAACCTCAGGTTGTCCAGAGTCTGACGGATTGTCAGATTGTCTTTACGTCTGTTAGAAACAGAAATCTTTATTTAATCCTTCATTTTTGAAGCTGTTTCTAAACAGCTGAAGTTAATTTTCCTCCAGAAAGAAATTTTATTTCAGTCCAAAGTGAAAACATGAAATCCCTCAATCCTCTGTTAGCATTAGCATGCTAAGTGTTAAAGATCATGGAGGGTTAATTGAAAACATCATGGCAGCAAAGATTGAGGAAAATTTTTAAATCTTAAATTTTTCATCAAAATCTTTGTTTTATGTTAAAATATATAAAAATCGAAGTTATTTTCTGATTAGTTGCTGGTCAAATGTATCAAGCAGCATAGCTAGCATGAAATGGAACAGGTTAATTTTGAAGCAGCTCATTGTCCAGAAACAAAGAAACTTGAACTTATTGCCCAAATTGAAGAACAAAGACATGCACATTTAGCACAGCATGTCGTCTTTAAGCTAATTTCTGTTCAGAGTTTAACCTGCCGGCTGCGGTTCGTACTTGGTCTGCAGGTGCTGGTCCAGCAGCTGCCGCTGCAGCCGGCTGCTCGTCTCCCTCTCCTCCGTCAGCTCCCTCTGCAGGTGGCGGTACTGCGCCTCCTTTCTGGTCGCCTCCTCCTCCGCTTCGTTCAGCTGCCGCTTAAGCGTGCGCATCCTCTGGGTCATCTGACAACCACAGACAGCATGTTAGCATGTTGCTAACGTTAACATGCTCTGTCAGAATTAAATGATGTAAATTTTTATACTGTGTGATCACAAACATGGGGAAAGTTTCTGATTGTAGTTTTCATGTTTCTATGTCACTTTGCTGCCCCCGGTGGCGAGAGCTGCAGTGTGCATTACCAGGTCTTTCTGCTCGTTAGCGATGCGGGTTTCCTCCTCCAGCTGGTCACTCAGCTCGTTGATCTTCCTCTCCAGTTTACTGATGGAGTTTGTCAGAGTCGCCTTGTTTCTGCAGAAACACCAAAAAACTATAAAAAATCCCAACACAAAAAACAAAACGGTTCAAACTTGGGACCAACACTCTGAACGACGGAGAAGCTGGGTGAGGAAGAAACGAACTGACGGCTTGGTGGCTCACCTCTCCTCGGCCCTCAACGCGCTCTCCAGCTCCTTGGCCCGGCTCTCGGCCCGGGATACAACGTCCTCCTGAACCCTGGAGCTCTGCAGCTCCTCCACTTCCATACGCAGCTCTCTGATCTGGACACACAGGAAAACCAAGCGTCATCTTTAGCAGGGCAAACACTAGCAGTGAAGATGCCAACAGCTCCAACGTAAGCAGGCAGATGTGGGTAAAATACCTAAACTTTGTACTTCTGTAGCAGCAGAACTACTTCAACATATTTCTACTCAAAAATATCCGTCCAAGAAATTCAAACTCAAGTAAGAGGAAAAAATATTAGACAAAAAGTCTACTGAAGTACTGAGTAACTGATGAAATTATGAATCATTTAACAATGACATGAGGTTAAAGGTCACCTGTCTCTCCATGAAGGTCTTATCCATTTCCAGCTGGTCGTTCAGATCTTTTTCCTGGATCAGCTTCAGCTGCAGCTGCTCCGTCTGAAACACAGCAGAAAGTTCAGTTGAAGTCCCGGTTCAGCGGCGTTGCTCTGCCTGCAGGTGGCGCCCTACCTGCTCGAGGGTCTTCTTGTGCTTGGCGGCCCAGCGCTGCTCGCTCTCCAGCAGATCCTCCAGCTCCGTTTCGACGTCGATCAGCTTCTCCTGTTCAGCAGAAACACAAATGGCTCGGCGTTTCATCTTGGTTTACGGCTGAACAGGATTAGCATAATTAATGCCTCATTAACCCCAAACTGATGGTTGAATGTCTGGTTAATTCATGTGGACGTCTCTGCTTCACAGAAAAACATTTAGAAACTAAAAAAATATTTTGGTGTTTAAAAAGAAACTTATTGCTCATTTCTTATAAACGCAGAGTAGAAACTGACCTACTTAACCTGAAGTTTAATAACGACTCAAACATTTCAGCAGAAACTAGTCTGTACAATCACTACACTGTTTCACAATTCTCATAGCAAAAATTCACAGAAAGCCAACAAACCCATGCCTTTCTTTATTATTATTATTATTATTAGCGTTAATACATTACTCTGAGCCAATTTTGTCCAAAAAACTGTCAAAAACATTGAGTTAAAGTAATGTCAGCCCCCACCTGCAGGTGGCAGCATTTCTCACTACGCAGCTTCCTGTCATGTTAAAGTCTGTGAACATTATGGTTCAGAAATAAAATAAAAATGAAGATATTTAAGTTATTTAAAGAATGAAAATGTTGGTCTCTAATCCGTCATAGTTTTTTATTCTGCTTGTAGATTTTATAAAGTGTTTAATAAGAAAATAATGAATGGATAATAGAGATAATCCTCTATTAATTTAGTTAATGGTTAACTAGTCGTATTAAGAAAGGCAACTTGATGAAATAAAACATAGTAATTAAGCCAAAACTGTATAAAAATATATATAAGTTAGCATTTAAGATAAGAAAATAAAACTTTATAAATCCGTTTTACCATAAATCTTTTAAGCTTCACCTGGTTAATTCAGCAAAAAAAAACTCCTGTTAAGAATCATCTTTATCTGTCCAATTATTAATCGCTTCATAAATAATCACCAGATCAGTCCGACATGTTATTGATATTAAGTAAAGCAGAAAAGTTTTAAGTATTGTTAGAGAAATCTTTTGCTACAAATGATCAAAAATTTACTAAAGAAATGCAATAACATTATTTTATTATTTAAAAAGGATTTTAATTGTTTTTTGTATGTTTTATGTGTTTCTAATCAAAAGGTGTAAGTTGTTAAATAAAAAAATCAGCAGAATTTGAACATTTCTTATCCAATCATTTGACATAATAATCGATTACTAATGATAATTATTATTAGCAGTCCTATATTTTTGAACATCTCTCTTTTTTAAAACTTTTTTTTTTTACTGTTTTTGATCAGTTGCACCACCAGGACCCTGTGAGTTTTTCCCTCCAGGTTTTTGATTTTTGCTCAGGCAGTACCTGGGCCACCTTGAGCTGCTTGGCCAGGTCGTCCTTGGCCTGGTTGGTGCTGTGCAGCTCCATGGTCAGGTCATCCACCGTGCGCTCGGCCTGCCTGCACTGCAGCTGCAGCCGCTCCCGCAGCTGGATCTCCTCCTCCAGGCTGCGCTCCTTATCGATCAGCTTCCCGGACACCTGGACCCGACAGAACCAGAAGCTAAGCGGCGGCGGAAGCTAAGCGCCTGCTTCATGCCTGCTGCAGCTGCGTACCTCTCCCTGCAGCTTGCTGACCAGCAGCTGCAGCCTCTGGACCTCCTGGTCCTTCTCCAGCAGCGCCTCCTCCAGCTCCTCCACCCTCATCTGGGCGTCTTCACGCAGCTTCAGGTGGAGGTTCAGTTCTGCTGAGTTCTGGGTGGACGATTGCAGCGCCTCGCTGAGCTGGAAACAGAAGCAGCCGTTAGCGCCGCCTCTCACAGCCCAGAAACCAGCAGATTAAATGTTTCTTTCTGCACCTCCTCCTCCAGCCTGAGGATGGTGCTAGTGAGCTCAGACGTCTTCTTGTCTCGGGTCTCTTTGTCCACCTCCATCTCCTCCAGCTGCCGTTCTGCCAGCCACAGCTTCTCGGCCAGAGACTTTGCATGTTGGGTCTGCTTCTCCAGGTTCTCCTAAACACCAAACAGCAGCAGAGAATCAGGAAGTAGAACCAGGAAGTAGAAGGAAGGAGAACCAGGAAGAAGAACTCAACGAACAAACATGGCCGACTAGGAAGAGGTAACGGAGGTAGTTTGTGGTCTACAATAACAGATAAAGTGTAAAAAGACTTCTCAGACATCTATAGTGGGTCTATACAGTAGGTTCTGTTTGGATGAGATTCACAGCAGCTCATCTGGATCTACCTCAGCATCCTGGATCTTGTTCTTCAGGGACTGCTGGAGGAAGTTGAAGGCGTACTCCTGAGTGTTGGCCTCCACCATCATTTCCCGGGCTTCCTTCACCTCAATCTGCAAAACCAGCAACAAACAACAAACATCACACAAACATGACCTTCTGTTTTAATCAACATCTTACTAATTGAAATATTTTAGCAAAATCTTTTACAGAACATAAATTCTGTCACTTGCTTGTTTAGGGAAAAAAAACATTAGCTGAAAAATTCAAGACAGCCGCCATAGTCATCTAAGAACATTTATTTTTACACAAAATTTGCTAATATTTATCACAAACTAACATTTTTGGTGTCAAAAAATAATTTATATTTTCCTTGTGTTAACACATATATCTTGTGTTTCCTTTTACTGGTGGACATTTTTCAAAATGGCTACCATAGTTGTGAAGAATGTCTGTTTGCACTAAAATAAGGAGTAGTTATTGCCAGTGTTGGACACAGCTAACCAAAAAGTTAGTTTCACTAACCGCTAGTTTGCAAAACAAAATTAGTAGCAAAGCTAATGATAAGCTAATGCTCACAAAAAATGAGCAAAAACTAATGCTAAACTGCTAATGATACTGTATAAATAAAAACTAGAGAAAGCTAACGCTAAACACAAAAAATAACAAACAGAAGCTAGCAATAAACCAGGGGTCCCCAAAGTGGGTCCTGGAGGGCCGGCATCCTGCATGTTTTAGTTCTCTCCCTGGTAGTAACAACCTCCTCAGCAGGTCAATGTTCTCCTTAGGCCTCTGATGAGCCATCTTTTGATCCAGGTGCGTTAAAACAGGGAGAGAACTAAAACATGCAGGATGCCGGCCCTCCAGGACCCACTTTGGGGACCCCTGCGCTAAACGTTAGGAAGCTAACGCTAATTCACTAAAAATATTTAAACAATGGCAGGAATTAACTTTAAGGTGCTAAACGCATGAAAAAATTAGCAGAACATAATGCTAATCATTAAGAGGATTGCATAATCAACACTGTTTCAGATCTTCATCTCCTTCCAGTTGACAACTGATATGAGACTTTGGTGTAAAAGTCTCATATCAGCTGTCAGACTAGTAAACACCAAAATCATCAGTTTCAGTTTTGGTGTCTGATTTTGCTATATATTGTTGCTTCAAAGTTGCATGAATAGTTGACAACATGTGATGTGGCATAAAGATCATCCAAGTCATTAAAATGGGGAACATTTTATGATAACTGGCTTAAAAGGCACAAAAATGGTGGCCATCTTGAAACATGTCCATCATTCTGACTTCACCATGAAAAACATGCAACAGAGGGATTAGCATGCTAATCTTGACAGTAATATTCTTCTCCACCTCACCTCCATCTCTCGGCATTGCTCTCTGAAGCCCTGGCTTTCCTTGTCCATCTCGATCATCTGCTCTCTGGTTCTCTTCAGCTCGTTGTTCAGCTGGGCGTTGGTCCTCAGCAGGTCCTCGTTGTTCACCAGCAGGGCACGCATCTCGAACCTTCACAGGACAATCGGACCGTTACTGATGAGGTTTACACCTCAGATGGTAGAAGCAGCAAATGAAACAACAAAAAGAGATGCAACTGCAACAGACTAAACAAATTTATGCAATTTCAGACTTTATGAACCAATGCTAAGGATTTCTAAAGTATGTTCATTGAACCACAGTCAATAGTGTATTCCCACCTACAAACCCAGGTTTTAAAAGTAAGGCCTTAAACTGTCTTATGTTCTTTCAAAATGTATGTTTGTTGTAGTATGACTATAATCACAAATATTCTATGTAGTTATTTTTTTCTCTTCTGTCAGGCAAACGTTTGAGTCATCTTCTCTGCGTTCTGTGACTCAATGGTTCAGGCTACAGCTAACTGCTAGCTGCCAATATACCCCCCTGCTTGCTAACTAACTAGATTTTTTGGGGTTATTTTTTTGTGGTCAGTGCAAAATTACTTCCATTTGGCTGGATGATTTTGGTATTGAATCACTTTTGCTGCCAACCCATTCAAAGTTAGCGTTAGCAGCATTCTGTTTCGAAAAAAACTTTTAAGCTAGGTGGTATGGAGGTTAAAGATGTAGGGAGCCATTTTCAATGTGAAAAACACAAAGCTGTTGCCAACAGTCACAAACACACCCCAGAAGTTTCACTGATTTTCTATGTTTCATACAATATGATGTTCCAACAATGCCCAATATTTATAGTTCTTTTTCTTAAATTTAATTGAGGGTGGCATTAAAAAAGGTCTTAAAAAGTCTTAATTTCGATTTTGTGGAACCTGCAGATTCCCTTTGTTCAGTTAAAGTGAACGTCGCTCAGTTCGAGTGCATATGTGAACACCAAGCGGACCAGAGACCGTGCAAAAGCAGGAAGTGGACTACAGCGCAGAACATTCTGGGTAAATACAACCAAAACAAATGCTAGCAAGTGCTAGCAGGAGAAATGGCTAATGGTCTTTAGCCAAAGACAAAAGAGAAAACCTAAAACCACTAAAGTCTGACGTCACTCCATTCGTTTCCATTCACCCCATAGTTTTCCCCAGATTGATCTGCGTTACTCAAACTAGCAGATTAATCAAGATTAAGACTTTAAAGCATAAATAGTTGAACCCGTCTCTGACGATGCGGCTCATCCACTCTGACCTGATCTGGTTCCTCTCTTTCTCCATCTCGACGCTCTCTGCTTCCAGGAATGCGTTGCGCTGAACAAAACACACAAAACATTAGAAATATTGTTTAATAATTCAGTCACCTTATAGCTGATAAACCAGTTTTTACTGGTAAACTCTGGTATTATTGGTTAAGGTTACAGCAGTCCAAACCTCATGGAGCTCGTAGTGTAGATAAAACCAAACAAAATGTCTGTAAATCTTTAACTTTTATGCCAAATTTAGTCTAAACTGAAAATTTCAGTTCAGTTTTACAAAACAAATGTTGCAACTACAGCAGGTCCAGTTCATGTTGAGTAATTAGAATATATTTAAGAACTTAATTTATTTCAACAACTCAAGAGAAAAAATAAATGCATTTACAACACACAGTCTGATATATGCAAATACCTGAGATTGTGCACCTTTCCCCTACTAACTTTTTCTTCCTTCCACTCCACTTTCTGTTAACATTTACTTGGATAAAGCACTCAGAGCAGCCAGCATCTTGAATAACTATCTTTATGACTTACTCTCTGAAATAAAATAAACTTTTGGTATTATTTTAATTTATTTAGATGCATCTGTAGAACCAGATTAGTATTTTATTAATGGGAAGTTTATTTTTACCTTCTGACAGACGTCCAGTTGTTTGGTCAGTTCTTCTATGAAGTCTTTCTTATTCGGTGCTCCCAATGTGGCAGAGCGTATGCTGTAGTGAACAGGCGCCACCTGCTGGTCAGATGTGAACACAGTAAAATTTACTTTTTTAGCCACTAAATAACTTTTTTTGTGTGCTTTGAGTGACTACAAAAATGTTTTTGTAATACTATATGAATAAAGTAAAAGTACAAGAAAGCCATAATAACAGATTAAAGTTGCAGTAATATGAGGATAAAGTTGAATAATATGAAAAAATTGTAATGGTACAAGAATGATGTCATAATATTACATAACAATAGGTTTTTTCGTTGGATGAACAAAAGCCCTTTAAATCTGAATAAACTTTAAACATTGATTTTTTCCATTGTCTTCCTTAAAGAGACAGGCGTGTGTTTGTACCGTGTTGTTGATCTCAGGCCTTCTCCTCAGGGTGTCGTAGGTGGAGAAGCGTGTGCGCTGGCCGGTCAGCGTGGGCGTGGGCAGGCTGATGGGGCTGGTGCTGCGGCTGTTGAAGCTGTACAGGTTCATCTCTGAGGTGGCGGGGGAGAGTCCACCCTGAACCTGGAGACAAACGCAACATCATCCGCTGAAGCTCCGGCTCTCCGCTTCACACAGAAACCAGGAACACACCTTGTACTCGGACATCCTGTAGGTCGGGGTGTAATCCATGGACGTGGTCGTGGCATACGGACTGTTGAAGACCCGGGGAGGGCTGTCGACAATGCCCGCCTGAAAACACACAACAGGCGTTCAGTTTACTGCCAGCAAATAAAACAGAAGAAACACATTTTATGTAAACAAAGGCATAATTCTGATGTGGAGCTGGAATCAAGACAGTTATTACTTTAACAGGAAAACCATGACATCAGCTGTGAATTATCATTTCATTTCTGCTGAGTGACACATTAACGTGGAGACGGAGAGTTAGAGCCAGACTGAGAGAAGTTTGGTTTTTAAAATTACAAGAATAAAGTCAAAATATCATGTAAATAAAGTCATAATACCAGAAAAGGTTGTGAATATTGTAACATTTTATGATTAAAAGAATTAATCATGAGAAAAAAGTCAAAAAAATACAAAAGTAGAGAATAAAGTCAAAATAATATGAGAATAAAGTCATAATTCCAGCATAAAGTTCTAATTCTATTAAGTAAAAAAAAAATCAACTTTTTCTTATAGTTTTACGACTGTATTCTGCTAATATTATAACTTTATTCTTGTAATTAAAAGGAAATCCTCTCAGTTTGTCTCCAGTACTCCATCGCAGTACGTCAGACATGATTTTTGTAAAATGAAAACATCAATCGAAGCCGAGTTTCTGTGCTCTGATTGGAAACTGTGAGTCAGCCGACGGAGTGAAAAACCTTCAATCTGTGTTTCTTCCAGAAGGTGGCGCTGTGCATAAACTGAAAAGAAAAGATTAGATTGGACTCATTCTGCAACAGACAAGTTACTGCTGGAAGGTTTGGGGATAAATCAGTTAATCAAATAATCTGATTATCCATCCATCCATCCATTTTCTTCCGCTTATCCGGGATCGGGTCGCGGGGGCAGCAGCTTCAGAGGGGAGGCCCAGACTTCCCTCTCCCCAGCCACTTCTTCCAGCTCCTCCGGGGGAACCCCAAGGCGTTCCCAGGCCAGCCGAGAGACATAGTCCCTCCAGCGTGTCCTGGGTCTTCCTCGGGGCCTCCTCCCGGTGGGACGAGCCCGGAACACCTCACCAGGGAGGCGTCCAGGAGGCATCCTGACCAGATGCCCGAGCCTCAACTGGCTCCTCTCGACGTGGAGGAGCAGCGGCTCTACTTTGAGTCCCTCCCTGATGACCGAGCTTCTCACCCTATCTCTAAGGGAGAGCCCGGCCACCCTGCGGAGGAAACCCATTTCGGCCGCTTGTATCCGTGATCTCGTTCTTTCGGTCATGACCCAAAGCTCATGACCATAGATGAGGATGGGAACGTAGATCGACCGGTAAATCGAGAGCTTCGCCTTTTGACTCAGCTTCTCTTCACCACGACGGACCGGTACAGCGCCGCTTCACGGCAGACGCCGCCCCAATCCGCCTGTCGATCTCCCGCTCCCTTCTTCCCTCATTTGTGAACAAGATCCCCAGATACTTAAACTCCTCCACTTGAGGCAGGACGACCCCCCTGACCTGGAGAAGGCACTCTACCCTTTTCCGGCTCAAGACCATGGCCTCGGATTTGGAGGCACTGAGCCTCATCCCGGCCGCTTCACACTCGGCCGCGAACCGTTTCAGCGAGAGCCGCAGATCACGATCTGATGAAGCCATCAGGACCACATCATCCGCAAAAACCAGAGATGCGATCCTAAGGCCACCAAAACGGATCCCCTCAACACCTCGGCTGCGCCTAGAAATTCTGTCCATGAAAGTAATGAACAGAATCGGTGACAAAGGGCAGCCTTGGCGGAGTCCAACTCTCACCGGGAACGAGCCCGACTTACTGCCGGCAATGCGGACCAGACTCTGACACCGGTCATACAGGGACCTGACAGCCCGTATCAAAGGGGCCGGTACCCCATACTCCCGGAGAACCACCACAAGGCCCCCCGAGGGACACGGTCGAACGCCTTCTCCAAGTCCACAAAACACATGTAGACTGGTTGGGCGAACTCCCATGCACCCTCCAGGACCTGCTGAGGGTGTAGAGCTGGTCCAGTGTTCCACGACCAGGACGAAAACCACACTGCTCTTCCTGAATCCAAGGTTCGACTATCCGACGGACCCTCCTCTCCAGGACCCCTGAATAGACCTTTCCAGGGAGGCTTAAGAGTGTGACCCCTCTGTAATTGGAGCACATCCTCCGGTCCCCCTTTTTAAACAGGGGGACCACCACCCCGGTCTGCCAATCCAGGGGAACTGCCCCCGATGTCCATGCGATATTGCAGAGTCGCATGAGCCAACACAACCCTACAACATCCAGAGCCTTAAGGAACTCCGGGCGGATCTCATCCACCCCCGGGGCCCTGAGGCCACCGAGGAGCTTTTTGACCACCTCGGCGACTTCGTCCCCAGAGATTGGAGAGCCCAACACAGAGTCCACAGGCTCAGCTTCCTCAACAGAAGGCATGTTGGTGGGATAATAAGATAATTAATCTGATTAATTATATTCAATATTGTACCAAGCTAAATAATAATAATTTGTTATTTATTTTACCCGTTTACCTAAACACTTATTAAAAATATTTTTTGATAAGTTTAAAAACGTGTTTGAAATATAATATTAAATACATGTAAGTTTTTAAAGTTCTTGTAAAAAACCTGGAAAAAATTTACATCATGAAATTGTTTTTCCTGTAATAAAATGCTTAGGGATAACCTTAATTATATTAATTTCTAATGTTTAAAATTAAAAAAAATTACCAAAGTTTTCACTATTTTGAATTTTAAAACTTTTAACTCTATGTACTTTAAATATTTTCTTAGTTTATTCTTTTTACATATGTGAGGTAACAAAGTTCCTTTAAAAATAAAAAGTCAACGTTACTTTAAAAAGATTTATAAGATTCAGTAAATTGCGTTTTACAAGATTTTGACCCTGTAAATAATTTTAGACAATTGCTTTAATATTTTTAATATTTTTGGGATCAACTAATGCTTTTAGTATAGTATAATCTTCATTTTTTTGAAAATATTAAAACTACTGATTTGAATTGTATTTCATTATTAACTTTCAATTGTTTCATAGATATTTAAGGTAAGTAAATTCCTTTTCAGTTAAAATAGTAGATCTCACAATGTATTTTTTAAAATTTTTGATATATTTAATATTTGAGGTTTCAACTTTTGCTTAATTTCATTTTTTTGAAATAGTAAATACATTTTATTTTTAAATTTTTATGTATATTTTTGCATTTTTCGTTTTATTTATTTCTTTTAAATTGTTTTCCCCATATTTGAACTTAATAAATTCCTTTAAAGATAAATGTTAAGGTCTCTATGTATAATTAATATTTTTTGAGGACTGAACTATTACTTAAGCTTTAAATTTAGGCCTTTTTTAAACCCAGAATAAATCAACTTCACAGCTTTTTGACATACATTTAAGACAGACCTTCAGATTTCTGCAGAGGAACTGAATCAGTTCCCATTTCCTCCATGTGATGGCGCTGTTAACTCTATAATGACTGTTATCCCTCAGCATCTGGTTTCTATTTGGCCAAAATTTAATCTACCAAAATCCCTCACACACACACACACACGCACACACACACACACATATTCTGGTCTTCCTCACTCACCCTGTCAGAACCCGTGTCCCAGTCCCGAGAGGCCAGGGACTCCAGGGACCCGCGGAAGTTGTTCGTCCCCATCCGGGTGGTCTCCCATCTGGAGAGCAGGGGGCTTTTGTCCCCGACCGACCCGCTGCCGGCCGGCCCGTTGGACTCCCTGCTGCTCAGCCCGTTGGTCTTCAGGTCGTGGTTCATCAGAAGCTGGTACTTGGGGTTCTGGGAGACGATGGTGGTTCTGGGCGTGGACGGCTCCTCCTCGGTCGGGCTGTCGGACTGCTTGCTGGAATCCACTTCTGACTCCTGGAGGACACAGGCAGAGGATTCAGAGGAAAGATGGAGATGCAGTTGAGGAGTAAATCAAAAGATTTAAGGCGTTTTCATTCCACCATGAAGGAACGGATAAGTAAAAGCAAGATTTGGAAAGTTTAAAGAGTTAATTTTTAGTGCAGCATATTACTCTAAAAACCTTTCATGTGTGGATACAAGCATACACAGTGGGATGCTCACCCTTTGGTCATACGTTTTCAATATTTCCCATTAGCCGCTTGAATTTCAGGATGAGAGCAATTTTTCAAGATGGCCGCCATTTTTGAGCCTTTCAAATTAGTTATGTAAGATTGAGGCAGCAGTGGGGTAGAAGAAAGAATTACTGCCACCTGCAGGTGGGAGTTGGCACTTAAACCCAAAATAGTGGAAAACATCCACGTTGTTCTACTTCGTAGGGAATCAAAATATTATCATTTACACTTTTTCTTAAATAATTGCAAAAGGTGACCTAAAGAATCAGGTTCATGGCTGATTTTGGATTGTAGACCATAATTTTTCCAACCTTACATCATCACACTTTGTGGAAAAGCTGGGAAACAGTTCAGAAAGCAAACAAAAACAGAAGCAAAATCCAATCAAGCAAATCCATCAGTTTAAATTCTTGTTTTGTGAAATAAAATCAAGTCATTATTGAGATAAAGAGGAAAATTTGGTGCCTTGTAGAAATATCTTGATGCTACTTTTGTCTCAACCACAACCTTTAGTGAATTTTATTGAGGTTTTCTGTAATGAATTAACATAACGTTATAATTACAACATTGAGAGAAAATGATGAATGTTATTTACTTACAAATAAAAGTCTAAAGACCTTTGTGTCCATTTTCAGATGAACTGTGTTCAAAGCTTGCAACAAATTATTTCCACAGTTTAAAGTTTTTTGTAAATATTTCTCAAACATGCATCATTTTTAATCCCAATTATGTTTTTGTGGATCTGTCCGTGTAATTTCCAAATACATCAAAGTTTGTGGTTGTATCAAGACAAAATAGAGTTAAAGAGGCAGAAGTCTTTTTTCAAGGCATTGTAGGAAAAATAAATAAATCAACGATGAGAAAGAGGCTCAGTTGATGATTAAATGATGATGTGCTCTAAAGGTCTGAAGTGGTGCTGTGCCTTTAAGTCGGATCAATAATCATGCAAATCGGTGTTTGATGAAGCGTCCAGAATGGTGCAAAGTTCCCCAGATTGGTGCGGCTCGTCTGGATCGGATTTGATCCTCCTTCTCTTACCGATCCCAAGCCAGAGTCGGCCACTGAATCTCTACCAGACTTTGGAGTTTTCAGTTTGTTCGGTGTTTCTGGATCCGTCTTCTGAGTGCTGCCCTCTACTGGACTCTCAACCCTGGTGGACATCTTTGTGGATTTGGCTCCCTTCTTAGTCGACTCCGCCTCGTTCTGTTCGGCATCTCTGGATGGAGTCGCCGTGATGGTGGAACTCCCGACCTCTTCGACGTCACTCGGCGTGAAAACACTCAGCTTGGACTTGGAAGAGTTCAGGGACTCCATGGAAACCGACCTGAGGACTCGTCTGTGTCCAGAGAAAGCGCTCTGAGATGAAAACAAGTACGGAGTCGGACCGGAGAATCGACTCAGCAGGTCTTTGACGCTGTCGGCTCGCCGAAGGTTGGAACCAACATGGCCGCCATGTGGTCCCTCTTTACTGGGAATCTGGGAACTTACTGGCCGATGCTGAAAGAGGTAAACACAGCAACAAATCCCCCCACACAGCTGTTAGACAGGACTCTGATCCGGAGCCACACTCTAACCGATTCTGTATATACCCACACATCTGGTAAGTATTACCCATCAGAAAGAGCAGGAGTAAAATATATAAATATGTTTCAGGTTTCTGTACATGTTCATAAGCAAAACTCAACCTGCTGACGAATCAATAGTAAACCAGCGAGTAAAGACATTTAGTAGAGGCATCACTTCAGTCCAGCACAAACGTAGCATCAACCAATCACCTCAAATTATATGAAATCCCAATTTCAATCTCAGCTTCTTTACCAGCTGCTGAATGAGGGAAGTAAAAAACAAAGAATCATTGATTAAAAATCCTAAATAATTAACATTTTACATTTTCAGACATTCAGCTACAGTAATTAATGTCTGAAAATTCAAATCCATTCAACAGTGTGAAAACTCCGTAGTAAAACTTCATAATTAACTGAATCAGATACTTTGGAGAAATCTATAAAAATGGCTGAAAAGTGTTGTAGAGTCAAACAGGAGCTAGAGGAAAAGAAGGATCTGTGATAACACAGCTTTGTGCACTTAGGATGCATCACTGAAGGAATGGTCCAGCTGTTTTGGTCACAAATATTTCACAGCAAAAACAATTTAATATCAACAACCTAAGCATATATGAAAAGCAGTTTTCTAATTGTGACCTTTGCTTTGCTGGCAGACATTAACGACAACTTCGTGCTGACAGACAGGTTCTATCTATAAGTTGAGTTTAGTAAAACTGCAGAACAATTCACAATAAAATTATTTGATCTTTAACTAGGACAGAGTGTTACATTAAAAAAACTAATTATGAGAATAAAGTCATAATATTACAATAAAAAAGTCGAGATAATACAGGAAATGGTACAACTTAATTCTATTTTCATATTCAGACTTAATTTGCGCATTATTACTTTATTGTCTTAACATTATAACTTCATTCTCATATCATTGTAACTTTATTCCCACAATATTATAACTTTATCATATTATTGCGACTTTCTCATTTACAATATTTTTACTTATTATGACTTTATTCTCATATTATACCAATTTTATTCTGGTAACACGACTTATTCTCATGATTAAATAATTTTTTCTTCTTCTGTCTATAATACTCTGCCATATTTAATAATCTAAATCTCTCTGTCCTTACTCGGGTTAGGTTTTCATAATATTTTTCTACAAATCTACCTTAATAAAACATGTCTCCTCTAAATGTTGGTAAAAACCAAGAATGATGAATAATATAAACATAATGTCCTGTTATTTCCCTGATATATGCCTGGATGTTTATTTCAGTGTTAATAAAAGGCTTTTTCTCTGTGCATGCCGTGTTCAGTGTGTAGATGTTGACTGATAAATGCATTCATTATGACACACAGCCCAGAGTGTTGTGTGTGTTCCCATCCTGACATAAATCCCTCCTGAGAAACTACAACATCTGCTCACTCATATGAAAAAATTCCCAGCCCTCCCCCCAAACACACAGCTTCCCACTTTCTCACACAAATAAAAAACAGATAAACAACACGGACACGCCATGAAAAAAAATCCACTTAGTTCAAAAGAAAGATGAGAAAAAAAATAGAAAATGTCAACTATATTTTTTTGCCAGAAAAGTAAAGAAATCCTGTTGAATAAATCCAACTTTAATTAACAGTCATAACGAGGGAACTGATGCCACTTAGAGAAATGAAGTGGCTGACGTCCAGGGGTTTAACTTTCCAGAGTGGCCTTAATCCGGGGACTCGCCTGAGCGCCTCCCCCAGGGACGGAGAGCCGAGGCTGGGGTGGGCCGGCCGCCCGGGCCTGACGGCACGGGCTGGCTGGGCTTTAGGATCTCTGCTAATCACTCTGGTATTAAAATGTCCACAGGCCGCGGTGGGATTAGCTCCAAGCCGATGACTTTTAAAGTTATTATTTTTGCCCTGTGAGTTCAGGCTTCCTGAGCGCTGCAGTGTCAGAAACAGGAGTAAGCTGCTTGTTGTCTCTGCTCATGTTCAGAGCGCGGCGTTGTGAGTGGATGCCAAGTTAATTTATATCAGAATATAGAAGACCACCAAAAATCTGGAATATTTTCATTCAATTTTCACTAGCGCCTTTTACATTCACCATATAATTCCAGAAAAACAAATTCACATAATGGAAGTGTCAATTTTCAAAATAGTTTTGGTACAAGGATGATCCAACTTGGTTTATCTCATAAAACCAAAATGGGAAAAAAAATTCACATCACACAAGTCACATGATTAATAAGACAATGTTACTACCTGCAGAAGCTACAAAGAAGGCGACAGGAAGTAGTAGGCTGATTATGTTACTTAACGACTTATTGCATGAAAAAAACGTATTCACGTGTGATTCTAACTTTTCTTATTCAGTGGAAACACTGCAACTGCAAAATTTCAAAACATTATTTGGATTTTAAAGCAATGGAATTAGTATTCTAACATTCTAATCTTGAAGCGTATTTAGGTAGGTAGTTGAGTTGGTGCTGGATGAAAACAGACAATTATTAAATAAAAATAATCTAAACCAACATCTTTGTATGTTAAAACTAGAAAAAAAAACTAGAAACTATTATTTTCCTAAACAGCAAAGAACATAATAGTACTCAAAACCTAGTGGAGTTAGCAAGATAGCTAAATGGATTAGCTGTTTCAAGCTAGTTTGATTTAATAATAGACAAAGAATTAATTAAATAAGCTGAAGTTAAAGGACAAAAATTTTAAAATATTAATAAAAATTTGCTGTATAAGTAGAATCAGTAACTTCTTTGTAAAGCAATTAACTGATTTATAAAATTTAAGGCTAGCTGTATAGCTTGCTAATTAGCAGTTAATATAAAGTACAATAAAGAAAAAGGAAAATGACTAAACACACAGAAATCATGTCCTGAAAGCACCAAATAAATAACTAAACATGAGTAAACAGATAAGATCTCTAATAAAAAAATTAAAATAACCTGAGTTATACTGAGAGAACATAAAATGAGCTGAATCGATGATTAGAACTCGTCTGTCAGAGAGATGAACTGCATCGTTCAATAAAAACACAAACATCCTCCTGGCTCTTATTTCAGACTCTATTCCCTGCAGCCTCACTACAGTAACAAACATATGGCAATAAACAGAGTACCATCTGACCCACATACACAGCAGAGGTGCATTCTGGGAAACGCTATGAACGTCTCACATGCTGGGCTAACAGTGTAGTGGATGAGGATCTCACCCGTCACATCATTCAACTTCATAAAGGAGAATTTATGTGGCAATAAAAGATCCGATTGATCAAATATTAAATTTATTTACTTTATGAAAACAGAGGAACAAAAAATATTGTCATGTTTTCCTTTGTATTACTTCATCAATTAGTTTGGATGTTTTTTCTGAGCTTCTATGATTTTTTTGCACTCAGATTATTCACATTTAAGCTCATAATTATTCATACCCCTGGAAGATTCAACACCAAAATGGGGAAACATGCAAACAGCTGTTAAGTCATTAAAGAAAGGCAGATCATTCATTATTCAGAAGGCTATAAATAATTTACATTTGTTCAAATGTTTGTTCTTTGTCTAATTTTTCAACAGATCAGAAACAAAAAGTCTGATTTTAATGTTAAACTGTAGTTAGATCAGATTCGTCAACTTGAACTGCAACTCACTCAAGATTTATTACGCTGACTGAAATATATTTTTCTTAATTTTATTGTAATTTCTATTTATTTTGTTGATATTTTATTACAAATAACACTGGAAGTGAAGAAAAGTGAAGCCTACTGAGCAATATTTCCTTTTTTTAGACTGAAAATTTACACATTTTAGGAGTAAAATCAAAGTTTTAGACCTAAAAATCGACTGAACCAATAACAGCAGCTCAGTGATCCCCAGGTTTCTTCATCCTGGATGGATCATCGTTTCCACCAAGCCGTTTTTAATTCAATCCAGCCTAAACCCATTAGATTAACACGTAATCAAAATGATGTGATTATCCAGAGTAACTGAATTATCTGATAAAGAGGGTCAGAGGTCACAGAGGGGGGCGGAGGGCTGCTCAGGAAACTCTCGGGTTTGTGAATAAATAATTTGAGGGGTAAAATCTGACATCTGTCAGCGTGTGAACCCAGTTTTGAACAGGATGTGACCCAATTCCCTCTGAATCCACACAGCAAGTGACTTCATGGTTTCATCACAGCTGAATTTTGATGAACATTTGATATAAATACGTTTGTTTATTTTTTTAGTTTTCCACTATATTTTAATGATTCAGGTGCTTTATCCACTTTTTAAAGAGTTTCCACAATCAGGTAGCTATGTTATCTTTAGTTGTTATAAAATGATATGCATGTATGAAATATGACTTAAATAAATTTGACTTAAGTAAATAACATAACACCTGGAATTGGGTCGCTGTCTCTTTAAGAAACTCCTCTATTAACTCAACTGTTCATCGTTAATCGAGTGTTCACCACTGTTTTCTTACAAATCTGTTCTTAAATGTAATGTAATGTAATGCATTTCTTATCACATTTATGACTTCAAAATGTACAGTTATGACTTTAAACTGAAAGATGATTTTAAAATATAATTTTAAATTTGTAATTTTGACAAAAATGTGTAATCGTGACATTCAAACTCAAAATTATGACTGAAACTCCCAATTTTGACTTTCAATCATTATATTGTGAATTCCTGTTGGGCTTGTATTATTTTTTTTACTTTCATGGCAGAAGTGAGCTTCCATACATTTCTCATCAAGGTTTTGGGATGGAGTGATTTCAACATTTCCAAAGTGCTTTCATCATTTATCATTTCACTGAAGTTGCACAACTTGAGTTTTGCATCTTTAAAGTCTTTTTCTGAAGGGAAATATTAGAAAACGTTGCTTTTTTGATCAAACTTTTGCCCCGTAGAGTTTGGTGTTGCTTCACATTACGCAGATGTTTCCAACACATCAGGATTGACTTTTGGGAGCGTGATATGAAGCATTTAGCAGCAGAAACGTCTTTTCTTTTCGGCAGGAATCCCAGCCCTGGCAGCCGGCCTGTCGGCTGTTTGTGTTTAAGCTCTCAGAGTTAAACTGTGGTGACACCTTGACAGCTTTCCTGTTATAATAAGACTCCAAACCAGGTTTCTTCCCTCATCATTTCCCGTCACAACTCTGTCAGGTTATTATGGGATGTTTTTTTGTTGATTTTTAGGTGTGTGTTTGAGCATGTGTGTGTGACAGACAGAGCCAGATGAGCGGGCAGATGTTTTCCTCCGTCTCTCCTCCGACTGTCTGAGAAAGACTGACAACAGCTGGACGGACGCCAGGCTCAGCACAAACACAAAGAGGCGGCCATGTTGTCATCCGCGCTGCTTCCTTCATCAGCAGCTATCAGTTATTTCTGTTCGCTCGTCAAACGATTAAACACGTTTAAATAAATACCATCCCTGAAAAATGGGTTCAAAATGAGCAAAACAGTTTTACATCAAGTTACAGAACAACAGATTTATTTTAATAGCAGCTGAATTAAAATCTAATTTGTTTTTAAACTGAGAATTTTGGAAAAATTGTTTTAAAAGCCTGATGCTATTTAATGTGGTTTAGTTCCTAACTTATAATAGTAGTAGCATATTAATTTCACAATATTTGAAACTTTACATTCAACGTAGTTTCTTATACAAATGTACATTTGAGGAAGATGTTGATGCAACATTTTTTTTGTGACTTCTATTAAGTTCAGAGTTAGAAAATTTTGCCATTTTGCTAGAAAAGTTTGTAGAAAACTTCAGAATCAGTTAGTTCAACAATAATTTACCTTTTTGAAATCTGCACCTAAAAATCAACCAAAATATGAAAAAGCTAAAACTATTACTACAACTAATAAAAACCAAACAATGTTAATAACTAATTAAAACTAACCTAATTAGATAAAAAGACCAAATGAAATAAAACTAAAACCCAAAACTATTATAACCCTGAGTGATACAGGTTAGGATTGTGTGTTAGTGGATGAAGTCAGCAGTAGATTTAGTTTTATGCATCAATAATGAAGGAAAATGTTAGTTTTTAATCTTTAACACTGAAATCCACCCAGAGGATTCATCTGAAGTTAAATGTTTAAAATGTTTCAAGAATTATAAATTTTTCTGTACCATGTTCTTTTCCAGCTCCACCTCGTTCTTTCCTTGCATACTTTCTTCACCCTCTGCACAGATGAACTTTTTCTCTCCGTTTGACCTGGAAAAGATGAATAATTATTCATCCGTATACAACTACACAGCAGACGGATCAACAGGGCCGGAACAAGCCTGTATGGGGCCCGAAGCTGGTTTCATCGGCGGCCCCATACTAACTTATCAGCAACAGATGCTTTATCATTCCTAAGATACTCTGTGTGTGTAGCATACCTGCTAGCATTAGCTTCATTTGTAACTAGCTTACATCATACCAGAGTTATTACAGCTCTTGATTTTTACGTTACAGGATTGACAAACTAAAAATAATTATTTTGATTTTGAAATGCAGAGTCAGTTTAAGGTACCATATAGTTTATTTTAACAGTTTGAAAGTAAAATCAACTGGTAAATACTAAAGTTACAGTAAAAATGTTAATATTATTTGTGTAACAACTATGAAAACAACATAGAAATGTATTTTTCCCCCATGTTTAACAGAATTTAGTTTGTATTATTACATGTAATTTTAAATGTATACATTTCTTTATCATGCTAGTTTGGTGCTCATCTCACACATGCCTTGGGCAGGCCCTGGTAGAGCTGGTTTACCTGTGCGCTTGGCCGATGATCTTCTCTGTGAAGCAGCTGAGTTTGCGGCTCTCTTCCTTGTACCTATGCAGGTCGAGGGTCAGCAGGTCACGGAGCGCACTCAGAGCCTGCTCCTGGAACTCGAGCTGTTCAGACCGGATCAAACGATCGGCTACGACGGCCTCAAGCTTCTGCAGAAACACAAGAAAATGGAAAATATTTTCATCAGGCAGCTGCAGAGAGGAGCTACAATGGATTATTAGGGAATAAATTATAATATCAGAATATTTTAATTATATTACCAGATGAAAACAAGTTGTTTTAATGAGAAAAAAGCTTAAAGTTATCAAGTCATTTCATTATCCTGCTACTTTCTCATCTTAACATCTTTTATTCTGAAATCAAACTTGTTTCCTGTTTACTGTGATTGTTTTTCAAACTGTGGACTCAGAAACAAATCAATGAACAAACAGATTTTGCTCTTTGTAAGGAAAACCTATTCCATGATTCTAAATTTATGCTCATCTGCTGAATATTTCCTCAAAGTGAAGTTTGGATGTTTCTCTGCGGAAACTTACGGCGGTCGTCTGAGGGCAGGAAGCGGTCGTCGCTTCTTCTTCTTCTGTCTGTTTCTTCTTCTGCTGAAGGTCGGATGGCTCGGCGGTCAGCTGCTGCAGGCGGCCTTCGATCCCACGCAGTCTGGAGACAAAAACACATTCAGAGTCCCGCCCTGCTGATTTACAACTATCACAGGTTTTACGACCTCACAACAGCAGCACAGGTACGGACCACCAACATGGCCAAAACTAATAACAGCTGCAAAGATTTACAAAGAGGAAAATAAGTTAAGTACTACTAATGTGGCCATATTACAAATAAAACCTACAGAGATATGTAAATAGTAAAATAAATCAAGTACGAAATGTATGGAGAGCCAATGCAGCAAAATTAACAACTTCAGAGACATACTCATAGTAAATGCATGGAAGACTAGTACTGCCATAATTAAATGCTACAGATGTAGCAAACAAGTGAAGTACTAAAAGAATGGGGCACTGATACAGCCAAAATTAATAAAAGTTACAAGTTTACAAATTGTAAAATAAATTAAATACAAAGGCATGGAGGACTTCTTAAACAGAAAAAACAAATATATCAATTATTTTACTTACAGTTTTAGACATTCTATAAATGGTTGACTTGTTTCTCAGATTTGTACTGTTTTATGTATTGTACTGATTTATTGTCTCAACTTATTTCCCTGTTTTGCTTTTTCTTTATTTACAAAAATATTTTATTCATCTGGAAATATTTAGCCTGAGTTTATTTTTATAGCTGTACCTTTTTTATTTTGTCTGCTTATTTCTCATATTCATTCCCAGATTTCCTCCCATGTCTCTGTTCTTTATTGTTACATCTGCTTTGCTGCCAGATTTTACTGGCTTTCATTTATTTCTGTATTTATTTTCATTTTGGCTGCTTTAGTGCACCACACAAACTGGATTGTTCTTCTGGAAATCATTCAATATTCCAAGATAAAACAGAACAGCAAATATTTAGGCAGTGAAAAATGACAAAGCTTTGCAGAAATGTAATTATTGAGCAACTTATTCAACACATTTCAGTTTTTTTTTGCTGTTTGAGTAAAAACAAATCTGAAGGAATCTGTTTGTTCTGTTTCACCCCAGAAAACCCAAAACCAGCTGATCACTGAATCCAGAAATACGTGAATAAAAGCAGCAGTTTGGGATCCTAAATCCTGACAGGCTGCAAACACAGACAAAAGTTTGGTGATTAATCACCGTTAAAGTCCAAACCGACATCAACTTTAATACAAAGCTGCAGGTTTGAGTAAAAACTTGATTTATAATAAAAAACATCTAATTATTCTTTAAAATGATGATGGCAGCAGTGAGTGATTCCCCATCTGTCCACTGGGAGGCACTAGACCTCTGTTAGAAAGCATTGAAGGATCTGAAGTGTTTTGTTTGAGACGAGGAAGAGGAGGCTTTGATGAAGCAGGTAAATCATTTCAAAGAATAAAAACACAAAGAGAAATAAACTCGTTAACAGGATATGAATTTAAGAAGGAGAAGCTTCACCTGAAGAGACACATTTTATTCATGATGTAGAGCAGAAACACAGAGATAAACAGTTTTAGTCCAGAAATTATCACAGGGATTAGATTTTATTTATATTTTGTTGAAAAATTTATTTCAGGATGTTTAAAAACATCAACATTTAAAAATAATTCAGATTAAAACTAATCTGTGATCCTTCAGAGAAATATGAAGACTGATGAAGTTTCCGTTTTATTCCCATATATTTTCACTACCGATTTAACTTTACCCCAGTGGTGGTGAAAGGAAGCCGACAGCATGATGCCGTTTTAAAATTTCATTTTGCTTTTACTTCAGATTTGTTTGATGAGAATCATTTTAGTGTGATAAAAAAGCAAAAGCAGAAGAAATATTTAGGGGGATAAACATATTTTTACCCAGAATTGATCTCCATAATTCATCAAAATGCTCAATAATACAGAGAAATAACGTACAGGTTTGTTTACAAAAACAAAAGTGAAAAATGTAAAATAATAATTATCTCCTTGTTGTTATTCAACCTGTAGAAAACGTATTTATTGGAGGAAACCAGGACGAATCACCTGGGAAACGTCCCAGTGGACCGGAACCAGAACCGATGCCTGACACACGTGAACACTTCCTCCGCCAGCTGCCAGCGGATCTGCTGACGTACGGAGAGGCGTGAAGACGACACGATGCTCCTCGCACCAGGACCTGCCTGGTTTTTATCTCCTCGTTATTTCACAACCAGAATTCACACGTTCATCTGGATTTACGTTAGTTTTTCCACCTGAAAAGGTTTCAGTCAGATGAACAAGACCCGGGAGAAAACAAGTCAAAGGTCAGGCGGAGAATGAAAAGATCAATATTTCAAGTGTATCCACTGAGAGCAGAGAAAACCCGAGTCCAGGGCCGGAGCCAGAGGGTTTGGGGCCCTGGGCTGGAGCCCAGAACAAACCTTCAACTAATGCAATTTATAAATTATTACGATAAATCAGAGAATATAAACGGCTCCATGATAGATTAAATACCAGAAAAAAAAAGGAAAATAATTTTATAAAATCATAAAACATTTTTGCAACTGACTTTCACCCAGCAGGTTTTGATGCTATGTTCTGATTTTTTGCCGTTAATTTGGTTGTTCAGATTATTTTCGATTAATTTTAATAATTTAGAGATCCGGTTTTAAACATCCTCGTTTCTGGATACATCTCAAAATGTTTCTGTGTTTTCATGTGAGCTGCTTCTATTTTAAGACTACAGCGTTGTAGCTCCATATACCTCTCTATGGGTGTTTTTCTGTGTCATTCTATACTAGCGCTGCAGCGCCACAGCCTGGCCTGGCAGACCTGGCGGTACAGTTCAATAAAATATTAATTTTTTTGAAGTGGATTTGAGAGATTTAAAAAATACTTTTGCCTCATTAAAAACAAAACAGAGAATTTGCGTCGAGTGTCACTTTGTATTGTCAGCAAAAACTAAATGAAAAATGTCAGTTGAATCTTAGTTTCCCGTGAAGGTCGGTGAACGGAGGCTGAATGTCAAACCCGTTGGGTTCAGTTGGATTTACGAGCCGGTTCCAGTGACAGTTATCTCACGCTGCAGCAGGTTCAGCGGCTTTTCCGCGTCACTTTCAGATTTAAAGATGAAGCGCTGAGCTGGCAGCTCAGCTGGGACGTTTCCAACCTGTCAGTCGGCCTGTTGCTGTTGGCAGCGATGAAGTCCCGTTGCATAACCGCAGCCTGTCAGCGGAAACCATGGCAACGCGCACAGGCGTGATAGAAACTACACCGCTCCTCTGCAAACTTCTCAAATTATTTACATGCAAACTCAAATTAAAATACAATAAAAAAAAATCCACTTTACAGTTGATTAATGTTTGCAGCTGGACTTTGACTAGGCCATTCAAGCAGTTTTTTTTCTCCCAACAACCCAGACTGGATCAAACATGGACTCACATCTGACTGCAGAAGACTTTGAATGGACTATGAACTCTGACAGAAACCAATAACTTCAAGGTTCTCTGGCTGCTGAGCCCAGAGCATCATTCCTCCTCCACCGTGCTTCATACTGTGTTTGTCTCATCTGGCACCAGCAGAGAGAAAAGTGATAACTGTGGATTTAATGATCAGCAAACGGGAGAAACGAGTTGATTTATTTCAGATTTAAAGGATCAGTCCCTGTTGGTGAAGCTGATCAGACTTTAAATCCTCCAGCAGCAGATAAATCTGCATGAAGCAGCGATAAGCATCAGCCTCTGGACTCTGATCTGAGGAGAAGCTGCAGGTTTCCTGGAATATGATCAGAGTTTAAAGGAGAGGGTGTGTGTGAGCCGCCACACCTCGATGTGTTTTAACTCGTCTTTTCTGAAACAAAGGAAGGAGAAACGGCGACGTCATGAAAGAGCAGAAAAACTGAGACAAGAGAAAATCTGGTCCTGATCCGACAGCAGAAAGGTGATGAACTCCAAACTAAAGTTCACATCTTCACCAACACCAATTGAAATAATTAGTCTTTAGCAGTAGAAACAAATATCTCCAGCTAATCAATCACACAAGATCCTGAAAATATGAAGAAAGTCCAACAGAACAACCCAGAAAATCCAAACTATCTGAAAAACTTCACTTTCTGTTTGGATATTTAATGTTTTTCACTCTAAAAAATGTGAATCAAATAAAATCTAAATCCCTTCATGGTCATTTTAAGTATCTGAACTGAATTTCCAAAAATCTAAACCACAACACACCAATCTCTCGTTTTTATTAGCATAATGACTTTATTTTGAAAGTCCAAGTTGAAGCCTCTTCCTGTTTCTTCTTCAACAATTAAAAACAAACTAGAGACTCAAACTCTACAATATACTTGACTCCAAGTTGGATTTATTTTAAAAAAAAGAAAAGGAAAATGCTGAGTCACTTGTTGCTATGGTGATTCCCACTTGGAAGCAGAACAAACTGGACAAAAAGTTTTTCCTCAAACAGTGACTGTGTGAAAACTAAAAGTCCAGTTAAAGTAATTCCTCCACTGAAAGGGACAAAACGTTCCTGTGGACACGAGCATCCATTTTCATGTCTCTCCAGGGTTTTATATGGGAAATAGGGCATGTTTAAGACAGACATATGGAGCTACATTTAGGCCAAAACGTTTGTGAGTGAAAAAAAGAACACATTTTTAGATTCAAGCTGTTTTTCAGTATCAAGTTTACTTTTTTCCAGTTATGTTTTGTTTTCCCTTGTTCGTCAGATTCAGTGAAGGTAGTTAACGTCTGCAGACCACACACATCCTGGATGCACATGGTTTGGCTTCAAAATTAAATATGTATTTATTATTTTTCCTTTTTGTGCATTTACAGTAAACAAAAAGTGAAATCAATATAAAATTCCTTGTTTGTGCACAGGTTGGTGAATAAAACTGATTTTTAATAAAACACTTTAAAAACCAAACTTATTTGTTTAAATTTGACGATTCAAGTTTTATAAAGTGGACCAAAGCTTGCATCGCCGAAGCCACCGGTCCAGGTTTAAAATGCCCAGACAGGAAGTCAGAGCCTTACTGAGGTTTTTTCCCCATTTGCGGCGGTTCCCACAGGAATCCTTCCTACAAACGAACGAAGAATCCACTTTCGTTTCCTTCTGCTCGACTCAAACTCAGGAAGGCAAGTAGGATCCTGTTGTCTGCTGCAGCGAAGCAGAACCTGCTGCTGTCAGGAGACACTTTCATGTGACAAGAAAATCCCACAAACCAACACCGAGCCGCTCCACACCCACTCATGTTCAAACAGTGCAGCGCCGCGCCGCTAACACAGCGGCTCAAAAATAACAGAACAGAGAGGAGAGCTAATAAAACAAACACCAGGTGACATGTTCTGAGGAACTGAAACTTCAGAGAGCTTTAAGTTTTATCCTTTTCTGCTGATAAATGAACCAATATATGCCTTTTAAGTGTCAATTAATACAACAAAACCTCCAAAGCCATGCAGGAATGTAAAACTCAGGATGCAACGATCTGAAAATCTGAGCCAAAATCAACAATATTACCGTTATGGCAGATATTTACCAATATATTTATACATTTCCCTACTGACTACAGTTAAACGTCCCACAATCCTCTGCTGTGCTGCCATTAGTCCCAATGCTAAAGTGCTACATCAGCACAGTATTTTGTAGAAGCTAACACCAGAGCGCTAAACCAAAACGACATTTAGTGGAAGCTGATGCTAACATGCTAAATTCCACCATGTTTATATCCACAACACGAACGTCAATATAATTCGACTCGTGAACCAAACGTCAGAGGTTAGACTTTATCCAACTGAAAGTTAGAAAACAGTCCAGACAACAGAACGGCTTTAAAATTTATCTGAAAACTTTAACTTAGCAGAAGCTAAATGTGCTAAATAGTCAGTAAAAGCACTAAGCTAAAAATTAGCTCCTCTATTTGCCTTAGTGTAAATGTGCCGACTGCTGCTAATAGGAGTAATCATTATAATAAATGATTAAAGAATATCAGTTAAATGTATCGTAATTTAAAGGGGGAAAACAAATAATGATAATTAAATGGATGATTCTAGAAGAAGTTATTAATCCAGAAAGTTTTTCTCCTTTCCTCTGACCAGTAGAGACCTGTAGACAGCTGGCGCTGGTTTCCACTCACTGTGTCTGGATGTTTCTGAGCTCCTGCTCCGTTCGGCTCTGCAGCTCCTGGAGGTGAAAGGTCAACGCCTGACTCAGAGCAGCAAACCGTGACAGCTCCTGTTCTGGGTTCTCCTCCAACACCAAACCCTGACAGAAACATTTCAACCAGAGTTCAGAGGTCATCCTTAACCAGGCAACGGACAACGCATCGGAAACCTCCTGACAGATCAGATGGCAAAATCAGAAATCCTGTTTTCCTGACTGTTAACTCTAGAAGTTAGAGACTCAACCAGAAGTTTGTAATTTCACAAGCTAACAGCTCTGATAGAAACGACCCCTGACCCAGTGGCTCTAGGATGAGCAACATCTGTCTGTGGACAGGGGAGAGAGAGACGCAGGAAGGACGAGAGAGAGACATCTGGACAACTAAAGCTCTCTACCAAATTCATATTTAGCAGAAGCTAATGCTAAAGCTCTTTACCAACCTGGTATGTAGCAAAGCTAATGCTAAAACGCCACACCAATAAGCCATGCTTGTTGCTCTCCACTGTCACAACATGCTTGAGTGTTTGAGTTGTTGATTGATCCAGTTATTCACTTTTTACAGTGTGATGACCGGATCTGGACCGACGGTTCCTTTAAGGCCCTTTAAGAGTCGAGTGACATCACAGTTTCTGAGCAGTTAAAGTAAAGATGTAATCTGAACCAGAGCGAAGCTGAGCAGAACCCAGCGGTTCTGCCGACCGGACAGAACCAGAGGAACCGGGTCAGATTGAGGACATCAGTACCGGCGGAGCGGCCCGGTTCTGGTCCAGTCTGAGCCTGCTGAAGCGGCCAGAGGTGCTGTGGGCTGGAAGACGACAGACCGGCTGAGTCATCCTGGCAGAACGCGGAGATCGACCCAATCCACCCCGTCATCTGTCCGTCTGAGTCCGACTGAGTCAGCCGGACCGGCGCCGCCAGAACCGAGCAGCAGAAACCAGCTCAACAACATTTACCTCCACTGAGAAAACCTGAATACAAAGACTTTCAACCAAGTATCGATCAATAATAATATTGATCAGAAACTGTTCATCTCCCCTGGCAGATTATTAATAATCCAGAGTCACTTAAATAATCTACCAGAGGAACTAGTTATTTTTTTATCAAATTTAAGAAATTGACTTAAAAAAGCTGCTATTTCTTGCTTGTAAATACATTTTGTCTTATTTCCTGTGAACTAAGATGTTTAAACTAGAAACTATTTGTTGATGTTTTGATTTTGTAGGAGGAATAAAACAGATCAGATGAAGGATGTCTAATATTCTCCGTCTGAATCCAGGTCTGATTTTTAATCTCAGCGCTGACCGAAGCAGATTTCATGCGAGGAGAGAAAAATGAAGCTTTTGGCCTGAAAAGTCGTGATGAAACAAAGTCCAGACGGTCAGGATGAAGCAACCGGATCAGAAACACGATTCTGAAAACAAACATGTTTTTCTCCAAACCTCAGGAAAAAAAATCAACGTTTTGGCATTTTACCTAATTTAATTTCTAATTTAGGGGATTTTATAAGATAAAACAAGAACGCGGCAGGAAAATGATTTATGATTCAATATTTTTAAGAAATTTAGATCTGAAAAGTGTGTTGAGTGCATTTCCATTCAGTTCTTTTCTCTGATATGAAATCTGATGGAATTGAAACGATTAATCAGATTAATCAATGATTGAAATAATTTTGAACTAATTTAGTAATTTATTAGTTATATTAAATTAACTAATAAATTATATTATATTCCAGTTATATTCCATAACTGGAATATATTGACTCAGAGAACAACTCAGTTAGAGCAGCAATTAAGGCACAACTGTACAAAAATATTTATATTTCTGCATTAAAGATTAAAAAAAATCTTCCTTGTCTGTAAACATGTTTTACCCAGAACTCAAGCCGACAGTTTTAGCTTCACTCAGGTCAAATTTTATTTAAAATATCTTTTATTAAGCACCCTTTGCTATCAATTATTAACCAATAATTGTTAATACATAAAAAAATATCACAACAAATTCATTTTTGCCTAATTTAATGAATTTTTTTGGCCCATCTATAGTTTAAATTACAAAGTTTGGACACTCCTGGTTTAGATCAAAGCATATTCATGACTCAGAATGGCCTAGTCAAAGTTCAGACCTAAATTCAACTTGAAATTTGAGGAATAACTTTAAACGCAACATTCACCGACATTCTCCAAAAAAAATCTCAGACCTGCAGGTGGATCTGACTAAAAAAGTACTCCGCACTATTCAGATCACTTATGAATTTGATTCAGTTCTGAACTCCTCTGAGTGGCTCTGCTTCATGAACTCTGGATTTTAAACTTGTGAGGTTTTTACCTGCTGGTTGTCTGCAGTCGCTAGTCGCAGGAAGCTAACTTTGTCCTCTATCAACTGCCGTAGTTCGTCCACAGAAACGGGCAGCTCCTCTCCGCTCCTCTGGAAATCTTCAGTCTGAGCAGAGAGACGAGAGCGAAGCAATTTATCAGTAAGTCTGAGTCAACTTTCAGAACCAGAGGGTTTCACAACACTTGAAAACAGCAGAGTGAAGCGCTGCAGCTTTAAGCTAACGTCAGAGACTGGGCTAACGTAGCTTCCAAGCTAACTGATGCTAGCTTGCTCTGCAGGTTTTCTATCTTTCTTCAGGTTTCCGTTTCCTTTCACATCAGTTTCCATCCAGGTCAGATAATTATCACAGGAATTTCTTTACTTCTTCACCATAAATCAGGAAGAAAATCGTTTCCTAAACTGATGAACCGGTCAGATGTTCAACAGATTGTTTTGGTTTAATTGTTTTTATTTGATTTTTCTAAATACTAACTAAATGCAACATAAATCACATTCTTGTGAGAACAGTTTACAGCCCCAAAGATGATGATGAAGATGATGATGATGGTTTTCATCAAAATACCAGCATTTTGTTGATATTTACGCATCATAGATGCAAACTAGCAAGCAGCAGTTTGTGGTAAAACACAAACTCTGCAGATATTTTATTTCTGTGTTATTTCAAGTGAACCAACTTTTAAGTAACTTTACAGCAAGATCTAAGAGTTTGTTTTAAGACAATGATTCCTTTATATGATGAAAAAGCAAGAGTTTGATGGCAGATAAACTTTCCCTGCTATAAGTGAAATAAACCAGTACTTTTTTCATCAAGATTAAGCTCTTTCATCTTGATAAAAAGTTACTTCTAGGTAAGTTTTGTCTTATTTTAAGTGTTCTAACATATTTGCACTAGAAACTAAATATAAACACTTAGTACAACGTTGTGTTTTTGCAGTGCAGGGTTGAATGAATCACCATGTTCGGAGGTCAAATGCTCCATTTCCAATGTTTCCTGCCTCCTCTGCAGGTTTAATTAAATGGTTTCGAAACACAAGACAACTTTTTAAAGGCTAAACAAATTTTAAGAACATGCACCAAAAAACGAGAAAAATCCAACCAAGTGTTGCTGCAAAGGTTGTGAAGCTTCCTGACAGATTTAATGAGCAATTAAACGACGAAGCAGGAGTGAAGTCTGCAGCGCGCCTCGTTTGTTCAGGGCCTCACACACCTACATGAAAACAGAGGAGTATTGTAATTCTGAACCTTCCCGACTCAAATGTCGTCTTCTACTTTTCTCTCGCCGTCAGGAGAAAAACAGTTCTGCAGAAAACACAGATGGACAGGCGGCAATTAATTCGTTTGCATCGCCGTGCGTGTTGAAGAAGTCGTAACATGAGTGGGCCGGATGCTGACGACTCACACGCTGTGATGACTGATTAAACTCAATCAGAACTGTCTATTGTGTTTTAACTCCTCTCAGGGAGCCGCGCGCTTCAGAAACGGGATGAAATGATAAAACTGTACATTATTTAAGTTGCGTTCAACCATCAGAAGTCCAACAAACTTGTTTAGCTTCCATAAAAGGTAATTATAAAGCAAAGCGGAGCCTGATGAATGCGAGACGCTATAATTCTCTCCTCATTACTCCTTGACCCTGTCTGTTAGAAATTAGGCTTATATGCTACTAATGTTCCCGCTAATTATGTTACACAGCTAAATGTAATTGGAGAAACAAATTAGCACTATAGAAATGTAATTTCTATCAAAGGAGATGCTCACATTTTATGGTTTTAAATTAAAATAATAATATGGCTAAGCCCCATTATAAGCTGCAAATGACTCTGCAGGGATCCTTCAGAACCACCTGAATACGTTGGTGCTTTGGCTTAAAAGAGGCTAACCGTAGACGTTAGCGATATTAGCTAAACATTTCAGAGCTACTGGGTAAAAAAATTACAGATTTAAGGCCATTATTTACCAAAAACAACAACATTAGGAGGATTTCAAAGTAATAATCAACCTCAAAAATCTACTGGGTGTCAGCTAATCTACAACTGGCAAAACTGACAGAGTTAGAGTTGAAACCAAGTTGCTAACTAAGTGAAAATTAGCATGTCACTAACCCAAACAACTCATAAATCTGTTATTGTAACATGAAAATTAATCTGGACTAGAATTTGGTTTTAAAACTAACAATTAATGTTTATTTAGGGAAACAAAAAATCCTTTTACTGATAATCACAAAGGTGAAGAAGTTAGCTTCCATGCTAGCTAACAGCTTTAGCTACTGTTGATGGTTTATACATGCATTCAAACTTAAAATACTGTTCATAACCTTTAACTGCGATTCATTTCCTTTTGTTTTAAGGTTTATTAATATTAGAATTAATATTAGATAAACAGTTGTATGTTAGAAACAGTTAGCTAAAAACACAGCTAGCCTTTGTTAGCTAGAACAAACACAGTCATTCTTTTTCTTTTCTTTAAGAAAAGTGACTTGAGAGGAAATTTTATCTACAAATTAAACATTTAACCTTTTTAACATTTCTACCAAAACCTCTAAACTCGTTTTGTACAAAACTCAACGACATTAGACACCATAATCTAACATTTTTGTATTCAAAATCTCATTGGTCAGAAATGAGGAAAATCAACAAAAATAAATACTTCAAATACGTAATTATGTATGAAACAGATTTACATCAAACAGAAATTTTACTTTTACGTTGCCATTTCAGTGAGGCGCATCTGTATCATCACTATGTTTCTCAAACTGTGGTACCAGTACCTCTGATGGTACAGGCTCTGCATGTTAAAACTGTAGGATGTTGCTTGTAAAAATGTATCTTTACTGAGCTGTTTAATTTATTAATCAAAACAAATCATGTCTACATTTCTTTTTTTACATTTACTCTGTATTTTGACAGCTACGGGTTTCCGTACAACCGTTTTCTAGGTAGAAAATGAAGAATTAAGTTCTAAAAATGCACTTTTGAATTTAGATAGAAATCAAATCCAACCAGCAAAAGAAGAACCACTGAGACAGAACCAAGTGGTGTTAGATGAAGTCAGAGTTAAAGGCCTAGCAGCAGATTTTTATTTTTGTGAAATACTCACAGTGGGATCTGCAGAGACGTTCATGTTGAGCGTTTTCCTGCCTGAATTCAAACTAACGGAGGTTTGGGCCGTGGGAGAGCGGCTGGGTGGGCCGAGCCGAGCCGCTGTGTACATGGAGACGACCTTAACGACGACCTGCAGCTGGCAGAGAGTCAACCGGCTGAGGAGCCAACCTGATTGGCTAAAAACTGAAACTCAGGCTGAGGAACCGACCTGATTGGCTAAAAATGTTTGGGAGCAAAGTTAGAGGCTCGAAGACAATACAGAGAAAGACAGAGAAGGAAACAAGCAAGGAAGAAAAGAAGAGCTGAAGTTAAAGGTCAGGGTTCCTTTATTCAGAGAGATTAAAATAATAAAGATCACTAAGAAGGAAGGAAGGAACGAAGGAAGGAAGGAAGGAAGGGATGGAGGATAGAAAAACAAAAAGAAGGAAGGAAGCACAGAAAGAAAGCATACAGGAATGAAGGAGGGAGGGACACAAGAAAAGAAGAAAATTACAACATCAGAAGGGAACAAGGAAAGATGTAGTAAGGATGAAACAACAGAAGGAAGCAAAGGAAGGAAATGACCAAGGAAAGGAGAGAATTAGTGATGGAGGGAAGGAAGTGAGGACAGAACAAAGGAAAGTCAAAACGTTCAGTGGAGGAAGAAATTAATTTCAGCACTAATTTTTTTCCCATATCTGGAATTATTCACTTCTCCGATTTGGATTCGCTTATTATTTTCATGTTTCTCATTTAGGTTCATAACTCTGTGGAGCAGCGCCCCCTGCAGCAGATTGAAGGCACGACGTCCAGAGCTGCTGATGTGTTTAAAGCTCACTTTTTACGTATTTATTTTCTTACTGCAGATTTTATAAATCTGGTCACATTTTTAATAAATTTGGACGTTTGAATCGGAACTGAAAGTGAAGTCGGCGCTTCGCTCCAGGTTGGATTCCCACCTCAGGGAGTGTTCAGGCGGCGACGCCCTGGGCTCGACTCCAGGTCCGACACGCCCTGATAAGCAGGCCGCCTTAACGAGGGCCGCGCGCGCACACACACACACACACACACACACACACACACACACACACAGGCGGACATTATGCAACATCTGGCTCTCAGATACATAAAAACCTTTAACAACAAACCTCATTACACTGGCAGCAACTTTTCATTTAATGGAGCAAAAACATCAGTAATAATCTGAGATACCTCAGATTTAAGAGTTTAAATGTGAAAAACTCAACTAGACGTAAATATGCGAGTAAATTTCAGGAACTTTCCCTCTTATCTGAAGCGATCCTAGGAGTGTCTGATTCCTTTGTGATGAAACGCAGCGTGACGTTCAGCATGAATCACAGCTCAGCTTCTGTCGTTTTAATCCAAGAAAACTTCCTGAATACTCTGGAAAACCACAGATGTGGAACATTTTGAGGGTTTGGGATTATAAACTGTTTTAAATAAAAAAAGATTAAATTCAAAACTCCAACAGCTTGTAGATTTGAAGACTCCAAGAACGAATGGTATGAGACGTATGAGAATCTGTTCAGAGTCAGGAAACTGTTCCAAGGAATAAGTTCAGTCATGAATCTGTTCGGAGTCGGGAATCTGCTGAGGAATCAGTTCCTGACTCTGAACAGATTCAGGTTTCGTTTCACTTGCCGTCGTCTTCCTGAAATCTCCTGCTGGTAATCAATAAGTTTGATCGGCTGATCCTCACTGAGACATTTTACCTTCTAATCAGCTAAGGGATGTACTTAGTTTTTCCATGTTTTCTTCATAAATTGGGCCGCGACTCTTTGAACCAGATTTAATGTTTGTTTTGTTACATTCTATGTTTGATGTGTTTCTGGATGATAACTTAAGTCAGCAGCACGCCTTCATGACTCACAGCGCTGGCATGGCCGCCAGATTGCTGCTGCACTTTGAACCAGTTCACTCCCACAGTTCGGACTGGGAGGGTCAGCTCGTTGCTTCACCACCATGGAAATGACTCCTCGTGTGGAGACTGTGTAAAAATTAAGTTGAAACCTTTAAACGTCCTAAAAGTTTAATTCTGTGATGTTAGCAATCTGATTTTCACTTCAACAGATTGAAGATTCACTGAGGAGTTTATCAAATTGAGATTAATAATCTGAGCAAATTAAATTATATTTCTGAGCTGCATGAGGGTAGGAGCTGCTGCACCTTCAGTAAATAAGTCATTGTTTATTTTTCACATAAATTAAACATCTCAGCTGTTTCTTTTGAACAAACCAGCCTGTTCCCCTCCTGGCCTGTGGGGGCGCTGCACCAAGAACCACTGAAGGAAGCGACACCAAAACCTGAGAGCAACTTCCTGCTTCACCAGATGGAAACAAGCTGGAGGATTTCGATCAATTTTTGAAATGTTTGATGCTTGTTTTGACTTGAGTTGGTGGCGATAGTTGCTAATGTAGGGAGGTGTCGTTTAATGCTAATGCTAGCTAAAATTAGCATAGCAGGTCAGCTAACTTTAGCATCTCTATCAAACTAAACACTTTTAATGAACTACATACAATTCTTTAAGACAAGTGGCCAAAACCTGGAAAGAGTCGAATGCAGTTCAGTTAATAAGTTAAGAAAATCTAAAACTTTTGCTCGTTTTTTCTCATGTGCTGCTAAACGAGTCGACCTTCCGACAGAACAGCAGAACCAGTTTGTCTGATGGTTTATCCGTCTCCCAGTTTCTCCTGCAGAAGTTAGTAATTAGTGGTGGATCCGTTTGATCCGCCTGTCAGGCAGGAGAAACCCGGAGCAGAAAGGAAACGTCGTTTTGAGTCAGAGGAGCTGCAGGGAAAATGTACTGCAACCTGCAGAAACCATGAAATATTCAACTGTAATAAATGTTTCTGATGGATTCATCTAAATGATGGCCTAGTTAAAGAATAACTAATCCTCACTATGTTCACAGTTTTACTCATTTCATAATTAAAATGTTGCAGATTTAAATTTTAAGGGTTTTTTAAAAAAAAACTATATGTGTCTCTATTAATAGTTTTACTAAAAATGAAGCAATAACATGAAAAACAAAATACGGAATATCCTAACATACAAAAAATCATGATATCAAAATAGTTCAAATAATGAGAAAAAATTAATAATAATACGAGAATAAATAAAACAAAATGAAGTCGTAATATTAGAAAAAAAAGTTGAAATAATATGGAAAAAAATTGTAGGAATATGAGAATCCGTACAAAAGGAAATAAGTCAAAAATATTGGGAATAAAATCAGAATAATACAAAAATAAAGTTGTGATAAGAAACAAGTTTATGAGAATTTCTACAACAAAGAATAATTGAACATTAAATTGATTAATGTTGATCATTTTGTGAATTTATACTTAGGTATCAGTTTTGCAAATAAAGAAATATTTTATATTTTAACACATTAGAATCTAATTAATTAATAAACCTCTTCATGACTTTACAAAAAAACATTTGAGCCGATAAACTAATTACTAAAATGACTCAGTAAACTTTCTAAAACCAAAATCTGACGTTTAAAACGTGGTATTTATAATATAATATAACCAGAATTAAAGGTTTAATAGTAATAAATGATCAATCAGCAGAAAGGCGACCAGATGCTTTCCTGTTCCCAGAAACCTTCACTTCATTTCCCGACCAGAACCTGAAGATGTTCTGCTGCTAAATTAACCGTCTGAGCGCCGGGACTCCCGCCGGGTCCCGCCGGGTCCCGCCGGTTCCGCCGTCAAGGCCCATCGAGTAATGAGCCTCGCCGGCCGCCATGTTGGAGAGAAGCCAACTTACCCAGATGTCGGGAGCGAAGCCGGGAGGTAATGCATAATGCAAAACGCTCATTAAATCCTGAAGGAAACAAAAAAAAAACACCAGCAGCTAAAAAATGCAAAATAATAAACCAAGAGATTCCAGGAGAAGCTGCAGATGAATAATTACTCTGAGAGAAATCCATTAGCAGCAGAAACGGCGACACGCTGAAAACGAGCAGATTGAAAACCTTCAAACCCGGAAACATTAAAACCCAAAATTACTCCGAGGCGAGTCTTCAGTTCAGAGGCTGGAGAGGCGAGAAAACGAGCAGCTAAACCAGAAAATGTTCAGATAAGACGACAGCGAAACCCGAAAACCGACAGCAAAAACTATGAAAAATACAGATTAATGCATTAACAACCAGCAGACAGCTCAGAAAAATAAGTCCTGAAAGCTTAGACAAATCAGACCAGAAACGATTAATTGAATTAACTACGATTAATCAACATAATCGTCAACTAATTTAATAATCAATTGTCACCTGGAACGATTAATCAAATTAATTACGATTAATCCAATTAATTACGATTAATCAAAAATAATCGTATTCTGCTCTCCTTGTGTGCTTACAACGCAATTCAGCAGTAAGCTCAACTCCACTGGAATGAACACTTGAATCAGGATACAGGTTCTTTACTTCTGCTTTATTCCAGTGACCCAAGCACTCCTACAACATGGAGTAAACTGTAATATAAATAAAACAGCTGCCTAAATCTACTCTTAAATATTAAATGAAAACTTACAGACGGTGATGTCGATGGCGTAAACAAAAAGCTGATTGCAACGGATGCACCTCCTGGCGTTTGACTGCGTTAAAAACAAAAAACCTAACGAAACGGTTGACTTCCTGTCCTAGACCTATCTTGACCTTCAAAATAAAAGCCTTATCACTCTTAACATAAAATTAAAGTGCATAACAAATCGTCAACCAATTTAATAATCAATTAATTATTACCTGGAACGATTAATCAAATTCATTACGATTAATCGAAATAATCGTCAACTAATTTAATAATCAATGAATTGTTACCTGGGGTATTAAGAGTCAAAAACATTAATTCTGATAAAAGAGCAACAGAATCAAAGCAGCAATGAGGACAAAACTGTAGAAAAAACTAAAATTTTTAATTTATGATTTAAATAAACATTTTGTCTACAAACCTGATCGACCCAGAATTTATCACCTGACAGTTTTAGCTTCACCTGGTTGAAAAAAACTCTTAAGCACCTTTTGAGATTAATCACTTAATGCAAAACTGAATCAATTAATCTGCAAGTAATCAAGAGTTCACTGAAGGACGCCGTGGTATTTTATTATAGACAGTAAAATGCGTTTCTTCTCATTTAAAACAGAAACTGAAATATTTATTTGCATTTATAATATTGCCCAAAAATTATATACAGTAGCCTTTTAATAAATAAAAAAAAATCAGCAGAATGTAGTAAGTTTTTTAAATGATTAATCTATTAATCGTTAGAATAAACGATTACTAAAAATAATCGTTAGTTGCAGCCCTAAATGAGCGCGAAGTAGAGATTTTTTTCTTCTTACTGTGAATTATTTTACAATATGATCCTGTGTGTGAGCATAATGAGAACATTTTGTTTAAATTTGAGTTTTTCTTATTTTTATTGCTGAAAAAAACGAAACCAGAGCGTCAGAATCAGAAACGTCTCAGAGCAAAGCAGAATTTGTAAATAAAAACTAATCTTTTCTTCATCCATAATCCTAAAATCTTCAGTTTGATTATTTTTGCTACAACCATTAATTAATGTATAAATCAGTAACTAAACACAGGAAAATTAAAACCAAGCAGAAAATTCAGCTTCACTCCAACAGATTTAATGAAATGTGATTAATTTCAACTATTTTAAATAAAAAGCCTAAATATTTATATTAATATCTGGTTCTGAACATCTGATAAATGATTATAAAAAATCCAACATTTCTAATTAACCGCTAAATATTTCAAAAGGAAAGTGGTTGAAAAAACTTTAATATGACAGAAAATCATATTAATTAATTTTAATATTTTGGATATTTTTCACCAGAGAGGCTTCAGATTGACTGATTCATAAGAAAACATTTCAATCGCGACGTCTCAACATGCAGGAAGTTCTTCGAAAATACCAAATCATTTCAGTTCAGTTAGTCAGTGAGCCACAGAAACGATCAAGGAAGCGAACAAACATCAAATATGGCCGCCAGGAGTCAGAGCAGAAAGGGTCTGACTGATCAGGAGTCACTGAGGGAACAGGATGTGACCTTAAAACTGGTTTGAATGCGTTTGAAGCTCACGCCCTCATTCCTGACGAGCCGCCTGTCAAACCTGCCAGTCAGTCGACTTTTCACTGATTCACGCTTTTAAAGCAACCAAGAAGAAAATCATCCATGATTCAACAGTCTAGTCGCTCTCAGCGCTTATTCAGCCACATTCACGTCACGTTCAGTGAAAAACATCAGAGATACTCAGATCTGGGAGCAGATCTGTGAATACGCCCAACCCTAAGCCTGATGGTTACCGTTAGCATTCATCACCTCAAGCTAGTGAGCATTAGCATTTTTATTCATTAGCATTTGGTTTGCTAAATCCAGCATTTCTAACACAGACATATTTAGTTAGACGTTTTATGTTAGTAAACAGTCAGCATGTCAATACAATGGTAGTTAGCATATTTAGCTAACATCTATTATCTTACACAGCCATTACTTATACCAAACCAACTTTATTTATAAAGCACTTTAAAACAACCACAGCTGATACAAAGTGCTGTACATTAAAACACAACATAATAAAAATAAAATAAAAACTTACAATTTAAAAACAAAAACATACAATTTAAAACTAGATCCCGCAGGAGTTGAAAGCCAAGTAAAATAGATGAGTTTAAAGACGAGCTTTAAAAGTGGACAGTGAAAGAGAAATATTTTTCATTAGACCTCAAAAAAAAGAAAAACCTTTAAAGCCAAATTTATCCAACTTTGTCCCAGATGATTAAATTACATTTCTGCCCATTTTAGGCGTTTTATTGTGAAATGCCAACAAGAGACCGATCCAAACATGAATTACTTTGAGTGATAAAATCTCTCTTTTGAAATGACTCATAGTTTACAGTAAAGTGTTGTGTTTTCATTAAGAGTGAGAGCTTTAACAGATTAAATCTGCAGCGAAGGATAAAGATCCCTGATCCTCTTTTTGTGGGAAGATTCATCACCTGGATTCCTAGCAGCTAATGAGAAAAGTCATCAGATGCCTCTCTGAGGTGTTGCTCATTCCAGACAGTTTGACATATAATGAGATAAACAAAGAAGACAAAAGGACAGATCGCTCTAAAGACCGGCTAAATACTCCAACAGTGATGCATTCCTGCCTAAAACCCTCCAGAGACAAAAACAGGTAGAAAAAAGACACGACTGTCCAAAATGACCTCATTAAACTAAAACATCGCCTTAAAAGAGGATAAATTAAAACTTCAGCTTCAAGTTACATCTATAAAAGTAAAACTAACTCGGATCGTGTTGCAGAGACGATCGAGTGGATTCAAAGGAATGTTATCAGAACACGAGAAGTTCAGTGAGAAAATATGAAAAACAGACAAACTTCACACCTTTACAAAACATCCCGACAGACAGACAGACAGACAGACAGACAGACAGACAGACAGACAGACAGACTCCCTTTAAAATGAAACGGTGTCAAAGATTTCACTCATATGTACAAAAAGAAACTAAAACACGCAAAAAAATCCCTGATCCTGCAGTTCTTTAGAGCCACTTTATGCAGGAATAACCTAGAAATATGAGAATAGAATCTGAGGTTTTCCATTTATGAAAAATATTTAAATATTTCTACTTCAGGGAGGAGTCGTTCTGACTGCCATGGCCAAAAAAGAAATTCCATCATTTTTATCCACCATGTTTTAAAATAATGACTGAATTTTCATTGCGTTTAATTAAAATTCATCAAGCTGAACAGAAGCTGATAATTTAACGTTTTCATCACTCACTTAAAACCACAGACTGTGTCCAGTTAACACAAATAAACAAATTTTCCCCCCAATGTCATTTTTAATCCGTATTTAGGATTTATTGAGTTAAAACCAGATTTTATATCTTCCTGAAAAGTTACGTAGAAGTTATTTTTATCTTAAGACTTTTGCACAACACACTGGACCAGAAACACTCAGTGAGATTCTCTCATTTTTCCGTCAACAAGCAACACTTGAGCCACAGTTTTGAAATCGGGGAACATTTTTCTATTTGAAGTGATCAGAAAGTCTGCAAAACTCTGAACGAGTGTTTCAGATGAGACACAGTTTGACGTGCTCATATTTGGATTATTTAAGGTTCTGAAGCATCTAAAAACTTTTCCAGCTCTCATCTCCTCATTAGTATAACGATGCTACAACTGAGGTAATAGGTTTCAACACCAGGTATGTCTGAAATACTATGAGATCATTCGACTTTTATGACATGACTAAAGGCTCAGGTAATGTGAACAGACAAACATTGAAAGCAGGGAGCGGAGTAAGCTTTGTAAAAACAGTGACATCATCCAGGTAACTCTTTCTCACAGACCAGATTTATGGAAATTGGAAGAGTCACAAAACCCAGGAAGAAAGCCAAATTACCTCAAACAGTGGAAATAAAAAAAAATATTCATTTGCTAAAGTTTATTAAAGAAATTATGTATGCAACCTCTGGAACAAACATTTGGCTCTTAAGGCCTTCCGTAGAGGTTTACAAACCACCAAAAATGACAAATAATGTTTAAATTTAATCTCAAAATGAGTGTTTGTAGTTTTACTGTTTTTATGTCATTTATGTACAGAATGTCTACAAAATAAATGACACAAAATTTCATTTTTAATATTTTTTAGTCATTAGATCACAAATAAATTGTGGTTTTTCTTCATTCATGAAAATATATTAACTCGATTTTGATAAAAGTTGATTTTTCTCTAAAACCCAATAATGGAAGCTGGGGATGAACATTTTGGTTGATAACCAATATTTACCAGTATTATATTTATTTTCCTTCCATTCTGACACAAAATTACCACAAATTTCAGCTTCAGTTACCCACAATCCTTCACTGCATCACTGTCACACAACCAAACAAAAACCACATGACCAGCGTCTTTCAGTTGCTGGTTTATCCTGATTTTGATAAACCAGCGACTGAAATGAAGAAATAACAGATTTAACGTTGAAACACGCCATGAATTGAAAACAGAGAAATTCAGATGATTCTTTGTGACAGTTTGGGGACAAAATGTCCAAACATGAACATTTCTGTTACATTTCCAGGTTAAAACCACCAGCTCTGAGTTGAATTTAACAAAATAAAAGCTTGAAAAATATTTATTTTTCAGAGCTTCAGCATCTTGTCAACGTTCTGCAGACAGATCCGACTGAAGCCGACGGCAGGCCTGGAAACAGCCCACTGGGTTTGTAAAGACCAGCAAAACCAGTAAGCCCAGTCCAAACAAAGACAGGAGAATGGGTCTGCTGGACATTACGCACGACAAAACCTCAAAGACGAGGGACACCTAAAGGAAGAGTCACGGCTTGTTCAAACAGGGAGAAAACAATGTACAATGGATTAGCATAGCTTGTTAGCAGCAGCATTTAATCCACTAAACTGTAACCTGAGCAGGACAGGAAGTAGCAGCTAACTGCTGTTATTTAGTAGAAACAGTTCTGGGAAAAACAAACACGTCCAGCTGGACGAACGTCCTCCAGTTTGACCTGCTCAGTATTTTAAATGAGAGGCCAGTGGGACAGGAAACGCAGCCTGTAGGGTTAAACATCAAGATCAATGTCTAAAAAAAAAAGGAGCAACTCATTGGTGGGTGTGTGCCGAGAAAACCTGAGAAAGAAAACAGTTGTTTTCCCGTTGGTCTGGTTGGTTAACTTCCTGGGCTGAAGAAAAGGGAAGAATGCCGTCCAGTTAACGCACCGCGGACAGAAACAGAAAGACGCCGTTCGACGGGAGTCTGAAGCTAACAAATGTAATTATTTTAACAAAGAGGAAAGAGTCCAAAAGCAAAGATATTCACAAAGAAACGCTGAGAGGAGGTGAAATATACATGAACTGGTGATACATCAGAGCTCAGAAATAAACTTTATTATTTCTGCTTTAAATTTATACCAAGAAAGCCAAACTAGTGCTGAAATTATTCTACTAGCATACATCGTCATAAAAAAACAACACGATGCTTCATATGCTAGGAACATTTAGCATCAGCAGCCATAGCTATAGTACTGTCCAGTGTTATAATACAAAATCAGGCCAAATATAAAAGTATTAGAAAAGACCTGAGCATCTCCAGATTATTAGCATGTAGTAGCATTGAAATGAAGCCTCCTTCTGTTAGCAGAGGCTAAGCTAGTAAAGACAGCAGCTTATGAGTTACAAACTGAAAACCCATCTTTTGAGAAACAGAATACAAACAAAAATTAGTCAAATATGATTAAGGAGCTAAATTAATATAAAGTAAAACAACAAACATGTTAGCATCCTGCTACTGTAGCTAGCATTGGGGGCTAACTGGCTAAAATAAGCTTTTTTTTTACATGTTTAATTTTGTGTAAGATTTTAGTTCAGTATTTATTCATCAGACATTACTTTAACCTGTAGCTGCAGTTCAATAAATTGAGTTTTTCCATGAAAACAAACTTAGACATGAGATTTTATTTTACAAATTGCAGAGAAATTTCAATTTAAAGTGTTCTCAACCAAATGGAGCAAACTGCTTCTACAGATCAGAGACCTGTAATTATCAAGGAATATTTTTTTTTAAAAAATCAAATTTTTTTTATTTATTGAGTCGACTATATATTCTATTAATATTCATGATGTTTCCAAACTACAAAACCTGCTAACGTTGTTGGGAAGTGTTGGCCATAAGACAACCAACTGACAGAAATATCTTTAAAATTATGACCAAATATAAATATTGTACCTTTATTTTTATTTTTTTTAAATGGCACAATGTAGCATAACTGATATCCTGCAGAAAACATAATCAATTATTCAGTATGTGGATTTTTGTTTTTGTTTGTCTTTGACATTTTCATAATAAATGCAGCTAAACATTGAACCTTTATTGTTAAATTATTAGTTATTGTCTGATCAGAAACGCCTGCAGCAGGTTTAAAGACTTTGGAGTGTAAACAGTCACCGTCTCTCCAGCCAAGTTCAGATTTCAGATCTTTATCTGAGTTGCCAACTTGAAACACAACAAAAGCATTAAAAGCAAATTAATAAAAACGAAACTTCATTCCCCAGCTTGCAGCTACATGTGCGCCGTCGTCGTGCCAACGGTGAAAACCCGTTCCAGACAGCGATCTGGGCGGACTGGACCCGTGAAGGTTTCACCTTTAACCTCTCCAGATAGCGCCTGTGCGGCTCCACTCTTCAGGTCCAGAGTCCAGCCGGACCCGCCCGCCGCAGTGGCCTGAAGGAGGGAGCTTCATGGTCAGGGTCCGATCCTGTTTGGATCGACTGAGTCAGAACCGCTAACTGAGTTATCACACAACTATAAGAGGTTCTCTCTACTGGATCAGAACAAGCCAACAGGACTTTAACTGAAACATAAGTAAACTCTGTTTTGGATTATTTAATAACACAAATTAACCTCTGCAAATAAAAATCATTTCTAATGATTCGGTTCTGGACTGAAGAATCTGACCCAAAACAACCTGATGAGTAATCAACTCCCTGCTGTTAATGAGCTAAAGAGTTTTTAGTGTCACTGTTGACCTGTTGATCCAACTCCAGTCTGTTTGTCTGGAAAGTCCAGTCCGGTCCGTTTGGCGAGCCGTGAACTCCGGCCGCCTAAAAACCCGAGTCTCGGTTTGGTTGAAGTGAACTGGAACATGTGAACGCCAAGCGGACCGGAGACCGTTTTAAAAACAGGAAACGGACTGCAGCGCAGGGCATTCTGGGTAAAAACAACCAAAGATAAGCTAGTTATTTCTCATGCTAGCTAAGTGCTAGCACGAGAAATCTGACAGTAAAATCTGACAGCAGTTCATTTTGTTTACATTTTGTGAAGAAGGGAATTTGCACTCAGTCCCTTCAGTAGTTCTTGGAGCAGCGCCCCCACAGGCGAGGAGGGGAAAAAGGTCTTTCAAACAGTTTGGTCCATTTGACAAAAGAGAAAAATGGAGTAAATGATGCAGCTTCGGCCACCAATCAAACCGAGTTTCAAGGAAAAAAATCATTCAAAACTCAGCCAAACTGGAGGATTTTCCAGCTGAACTCTGTAAACACCGATTCTCTCCTGAACTACTGCTGGTCTCAGCGTGAGAAACTCTCTGGGATGCACCGTGTCTCGTTGATCTGACTCCATTCATTCCTCAAACAGCAGAATGAAGTCCGCACGCTTCATAAACTCCTCCTGATAAAACCAAAGTTCATCTCCGAGCATTTATGGTTCAAAGTGACTGTATCAGCAGTCAGCTGGCAGCTTATGGTCCTGAGGAAAGTTAATGTGTCACCAGCTTCACTGCAGGTGATTGGTGTCTAACCTCCTGATGACGGCCTCCACTGCCAGCAGCCTGAACTGTTTACTCCGGAATAAAAAGACTTCTGATGGATTAAGAACTAATTCCAGCCATTTCGCTACATAATTCAGTCAAACTGTTACTTAAAGTTCAGCTCCACCTGTTGCAGATCACCAGGTGTTCTGGTTAAGCTGCGGCCCCTTTAAGGGCGTTTTGTCCCTTCCTGACCTCTGTGAGTGAAGCAGCCCCGGATCTCTGACCCCAGCAGGTAAACCCAACCATCAGCCTCTTACCTGTTCGCTGCTCGGAGTCTCCGCTGTTCTGCCGCCAACTGACAGGCTGCGGGCTGAGGCTGCGCCGTGGGCGGGGTCAGCGTGGGCGGGGTCAGCGTGGGCGGGGTCAGCTCACCTGCGGCGCACCGGCGCTCTGACGCACCGGGGGAGGAGACAGGGAGGGGCGGAGCGCCGCAGGTCTCTGAGTGTTTTATTTAGACCAGCATGGTTTGGATTCCGATTAGAAAGTTTTTCAGAGGCGTGAAATATTCCTTTCTCACTGTGTAAAATCCTTTTATGGGAATAACAAAAGAGAATCTGTCCATGCTTAGATATTTCTGGAATGTTCTCTGCTCTAAATGCCAAAAAAGCAAATCAAACTTTTGTACTTTTCACTGATGACAATTAAAAGTGATTTTAAAACCACTGTGAAACATTAAAAATAATTATAAAATGTGTTTTTGCACCAGAATTTGATATTTGGTTTAAAACAGCTCAGTTTTTTCTTCAACCTTTGCTAGTAAAGAATAGATTTCACCCTGTGGCTGTAGAGATGTAAGGAAGCCCATTTCAACTGTGAAGTAACAAAATAAAATCCTAACCAGAAGCTGTGATTACATGTAAAAAGTCACATCAGTGGTTTTTGACATTTCTGAGCTTTAAAAACAGCTGCGCTAACCATATAGCGCTAACATTAGTTCTGCTAATGCTAAGTAGCAGAGTACTTGGTGGAAGCTAATGCTAATGCACGAAAGAAACAAAATTCAGATGTGTCGATATCCACCAGGTGTTAATGCTACACAATATGTTCGGCTTCCTGTACAGTTTGAGCTTCAGGAAGTTTACAGTTGAGTTTTGCTAACTCTGTTGCTAATTTAGCCTGACTGACCGCAGGGGGGCGTCGGTGAGAAATCACAGAGGATGTCAGGGGATGTTATACTGTCCTGTTGCATTCTGGGTACAAAACAAACATTATTTTCTGCTCTGCATCACAGGTGGAGAACTGCTAATGAAAAACGTCACCCACTTCAAAATAAGAGCCTGAATATAAACAGCTAACTCCCCAAAGAATAATTAACAATTGATAAAGTCAAAGTCAAACTTTATTCAACTGAAAGTTTAAAAATCAACCTAAAAAATTAGCTAAAACAAAAACTATATCTCAGGATTTCATCTAGAAATATTAATTTAAGGGAAACTAAGAGCGCTAAACGCTTTGAGTTAGCAAAAATGCAAAAGTCATCAAAGATGCTAATGTGCTAAATGAATCAGCAGAAGTGAGTTAAAACGTCACAAACTGAATATATGATCCAGTTTTGGTCGTCACCTTCACCTGACTACTTGGACGATGTTTATAAAGCTGTTGCCATGGTTACCGTGGCCAGCAATTAAGCTTAAGGAAATGTCAAGGTTCAAGTCCGATGTCTTGTTGACCCACTGTCTAATTTTAACCAGATTCATTAACTTTTATGACGTCAGATGGACCGGAGAGCAAACCGAGGATGTTTCCGCCGGTTGCTCAACCAGCCGCCCGGTTGCCATAGTTGTCACTCGGTGTTGCTCTGTTGGGAAACGTTGCAGCCACGCCTCACATTCCTCCGATCAGAAGGTGGAAACACCCACCCAAAGCAGCTCACACACACACACACACACACACACACACACACACACACACACACACACACACACACACACACACACACACACACACACACACACACACACACACACACACACACACACACACGGCTTCAAATGGCCGTGTGTGTGTGTGTTCATTCAAATCCCTCATTCCTGTAAAGCTGATCTGTTGTGACAAAGCCGTGGCTCATAAATGTTCCTGAACATTTATGAATTAATTATCTGCACCACCTTTTCCAATTAAGCACCATATTATTTATTTTACACAACATAAACCTATTTATTCGACTGTAATGTTCTTCCATTTTCTCTCTGCAGTGTCAGAACCAACCTGACCTTAAACCAGCTGATTGTTTAGCAGGTGAAATGTCCTGGTCGGTTCTTTATGTTCGCTGTGTCACCTGGACGATCAGGGTGTGACGGCTAATAACTGAAGACCTGAATGAATGTCTAAATGACCATCCGGCCAGCAGTGACCCTATGAAGCCATGTAGCCACAGCTATAGCAAAACTACTACTAACACCACGAACTCTAACACACTTATAGTCTAAAAAACATCAAAAAACTCTTAGTAAAATCACAGCATCATAGTCTCTTGTCATATCCCCCCGTCCGTCTCTCTCCGCATTTTCATTTCATTTCAAACACATTTTCATTGGTTGTTTCGACATGTGGTACATTTAGACCCCACAAAATAAGGCGGAAATGATCGATCTTATTTCTGGCTTTATTTTGAAGTAAATAACCACAGAATCAATATAAAAACACCTCTTTTATAAAGTTTGAAGTCCGTGCCGTCCAAGAGAGTTGAAATGAAAACTCGTTATGCGTCCGTGTTATTAATGCGTCACATGCTTGTGCGCCACACGGCGGGCAGCGACTCCAACGGGATAAACGGAGAAACGTGCAGCGGAGGGGAGCGTCCAGGTGGGAACCGCCTTCACTCACACCGGCACTAACTTATGTAACGTCCTGAAGGTTCGGTGAGACTCCGGTTAAACGGCAGTAATCCTCCGTTTCCTGGTTGTTATTGTTGGTTTTCTTTCCATGTGTTTGTAATGTTAGTTTTCCACGTTCCGTTCTGGTGTTGAAGAGATCGTCATCATTTGTGTACATTGTTTCAAATAAAGTGATTGAATTTCAAAAACAACACACAAACTTCTAATGACGCCGGATATTCAGCCGAAACTTTACTCCATGAGTAAAAAGTAAACAGAATTAATAAATTTAATAATTCCAATAACTCTTCAACAATTCCAAGTGTTGAAGCAAAAACCATTAATACAACAACCAAGTGTATAGATCCCATCTCATTACTGGGGGGACCATAAACAAGAACATTTCCTAATCTTCATTGTGGTGAGATCATGTAAATTCTTCTTAAATCCATGGATACTCAGGTAGGTTAGCTGAGCTGGTTGGAGCGTAGCGCTGGAGACGCTGATGTGACCGGTGGGTTTCTGCGTTGTGATCAGACAAACCACAAGACATCAAGTCTGGGTTTGGAGGGTCTCCGTTTATTCCATCTGTCAATCGGGAGATATTAGCATTAGCACCTAGCATGTGGTCCAGTTCTCCAACCCGATCTATACAAAATAATAGTTAGCGTGCATCCAATGATATAAAGGTGTAATAGCAACACTTATCATTAATACAGAAGGAAAAATAAACATTTGAACAATATAAATGAAATGATTACAATAGATTATAAAACTTGCCTCTTCTCAGTGGAACGAATAACAAAAGGGAAGAGGAAATTAATAACTTAATATTTATAGAAGTTCTGGAGGACCCTGAACAAAAGAAGAAGAAAATAAGGCGGAGTTGGAGGACCAAACCCCTTATAGCAGACACAGAGGAACACAGCAACAGTCAAGCAGAGGCAGACAAATACATGAAAGAACACATTTTGTGAAAATATACAACCATTAATATAGACCCAGTTACACTGAGGTTATGGGTTCAAATACCAAACTGGTCAATTCATATCTAAAGTCTTTCAGACAACCAACACTTCAAAACATAAAAGGGATAAAAATACAATCAACATTCCAAAACATAAAAATAAAATCAACACTTCTAAATAAAAAACAATCAACACTTTAAAATGAAAAATGGCTCAAAAATAAAGTCAACACTTCAAAATAAAAAAGGGTAAAAAATAAAATCATCACTTCAAAACATAAAAGGGTGAAAAATAAAATCAACACTTCAAAATAAAAAGGGTAAAAAAATACAATCAACACTTCAAAACATAAAAAGGGTGAAAAATAAAAACACTTCTAAATAAAAAACAATCAACACTTTGAAATAAAAAAATGGCTCTGAAATACAATCAACACTTGAAAATACAAAATCTCTGGAAAATCAAATATTATGCATGTTGATTTTTGAAAAATATTAGAATAGAAACACTTTTCTCAAATTCCTTGTGTTAAGATTATGTAAGTTGCCCTTTAATCCATGGAAACTCATCATTATCTTAATTATTATTAGTGTGGCACTAATAATCCTGAGGTCATGGGATCAATCCGCATACTGGCCAATGAAGTCTTTCAGACAATCAACACTTCAAAATAAAAAATGGTTCAAAAATAAAATGAAAAATATTTCTAAAATAAAATCAACCCTTTGAACTAAATATTTGCTAGAAAGTATTCCTTTATGCAAGTTGACTTTGAAAAACACTAGGATATGTGCATGCTGAATTTCTGGTTAGCTCAACTGGTCAGAGCATGGTGCTAACAATCCTGAGGTCATGTGTTCAATCCCCATGCTGGCCAGTTGAAACATAGTGTTTCAGACAGTTAAGACTGCAAAGTAACAAAAGGATTAAACCATTTCACACACTGATTAAAAAAGTCATTAGAATACCAGCACTCTTCTCAAATTTTTGTCATGTACGTTTTTCTTAAATCCATGAAAACTCAGTATCCTGGTGAACAAACTGTCAGACATATACTTGTGCCTAATTTCACATTATAGTCCATAAACTAGGCCAGGGATCAAAAAAATGTATTGAAGACATCAGGAACAGAGACAAATGGTTCCACTGAGACTCAAACTCATATCATCATAACCATTACACCATAGAACCACCAAGTGGCATTTTAGGAAAAGTGGCATTGATTTCAAAGATTACTGAACAGAAGACCCTGTCTCCCTACACCCTGTGAAAGCTCAATGTATAAAACCTGTTTCTGTCTGGTTTTGAACCAGAGACCTTTCACATGTTAATCACTACACTACAGAATCTTCTCTTTGCTTCTTTGTTTCAGTTTCAGGTTCCAAATTTGAAGATGTCAGATGCAACACGCATCAAGTTTCCACAGAGGTTTGCACTCAGATTCCTGGATTCAGAGTACAGACCGCTGCGCCACAGAACCCTTGCTGACCTTTAACCACCTAGATGAGAACCCACCATTGTGTACGGCCAGTTAGCTCAGCTAGTCAGAATGTTCTGTTTATAATGCCAAGGTTCAGGGTTCAATCCCCATACTGCCCAACCAGGCAATTAACACTTCAAAATAATAGAAAGCTGAAAAATATAACTCTACAAATGTTGATTTTGAAAAACATTAGAATATGAGGACTTTTTCCAAATCAGTGGTAAGATTATGTAAGTTTTTGTTAAATCCATGGAAATTTAACATTCTGTGTGGCTGGTTAGCTCAGCTGGTTAGCATGTGGTGCTTATAACGCTGAGGTCATGGGTTCAATGCCCATACTGACCTGTTGAAAAAGAAATTGATTCAGACAATCAACTTCAAAAGAACAAGCAGATTTAAGTTAAACCGTTTCATGTTTTAAAATCATTAATATGAGCACTTTTATCAAATCTTCATTGTGGTAAAATCATGTTAGTTCTTCTTAAATCCATGGAAACTCAAAAGTTTGTAAGGTAGGTTAGCTCAGCAGGTTGGAGTGTAGTGCTGGTAACACACTTTTTTAAATGTAAGAACTGGATGAATTTATGGAAGAATCGCTCTAAAATCCAAAATTCACATTTTACATTTTTAATCCATTTGAGTTTCTGCTGATTCTAAAAACAGATGAAGCACTTAAAAAAATCCAGCTGTTTTATAGCAATAAATTAATGTTTTTGGTGTCTGACAAATTTGCCATTTTAAAAACCTCCACAATGTAACAACACAAATCAGCAGGCACTGCCCGTTACCTAGCAACCCCAGAAGAATTCTGTCCGTTACCTAGCAACCCGAGCAGATTTCTGCCCGTTACCTAGCAATCCCAGCAGAATTCTGAGGTCATGGGTTCAAACCCCATATTGGCCAATTCAAATCTAAGATGTTAAGAACATATAAAAGGCTGAAAAATCAAATACTATGCATGTTGATTAAAAAAAACCCCATTAGAATATAAGCATTTTTCTAAAATTCATTTATGACATTATGCAAGTTGTTCTTTAATCTATGGTAACTCAACATTGTGTATGCCTGGTTAGCTCAGCTGGTCAGAGCGTGGTCAACGTGTTTTTCTACGTAACCTATCCTTTGGGAGTCAGGGGTCTAAATGGCCATTTTAGTCTAATTTTGAATTTACACTTATATTTTCACCGAAAAAACTATTTACCTTGCCTTATTTGGTATCATTATTTTCAGCACAACCTCAGCTTTATCATTTTACAGTGTTTGTTTCATTTTGACAAAATGCATTATCACAGTGGACCAAAAATCACAAAAAAAACAAAATCCGAGTAGAAAAAATATTGATATTTTTAATATAAAATTCACAAAAATATTGAACAAATCATTTTTCTAACCAGTAATGATAATTTATAGTGTACATTTTAAAAACATGTGTAAAGATGTTGCAAAAAACAAAATTAAATACATGTTTTACATTAAATTGTGTGAAATTTCCCAGGCGTTATATACAATATACAATTATTTAGAAATATGGTACAATGACTCCAGCTTTTCTCCAACATCACAAAGGTTTTTTTTTTACAATTAAAAAATATGTCACAATGTTTCCACCACAAATTTCTTCCAATATCAAGTGTTTTTTTTCTTACAACTATCTACAAAATGGGTTTCCCAATAGGTCTGCAGACAAATCAGTTGTGCCACTCATCAAAACAGTTTCTGTCAAGAAAAGGCACAGTTGCACATCATAAGTAATGGTAAATGGACTGAACTTATATAGCACATTATCCAATCATTATTGACCACTCAAAGTGCTTTTCACTAGAGCCACATTCACCCATTCACACTCACAAATGCTCACACATTTATACACCGATACACAGCTTGGTGGACAATTTGGGGTTGGGTGCCTTGCCCAGGGGCACATTGACAAGTGGCAGGAGGAAGCTGGAATTGAACCTGCAACTTGCTGATCACAAGACAACTACTCTATCCACAGAGCCACAGTCGTACATTATAAGCCTTGATTTACCTGCACCCCACATGTTCCTTGGCTGAAAGTAGCATGAAACACGGACTGTCTGCTCCTGTGCATCAGAGCTCGCTTTGCAGTCATGTAGCATGGCATATTTTGACACACAGACTAACAAAACTACTACAAAAACTGCACACACACTCGCAAACTAACTGACACACTTATAGTCTAAAAAAAACTCAACCGAAACTCTCCTAGTAAAATCCAAAGCGTCGCAGCGCACCGTTCTCTACCGCAACAAAACTCTCTCCCCGCACTGCTGTTCTGATCTCAAATCAAAATGCCCGAAAATGCTTTCTGATTGGTTGCTTCAGAAATGCGGTGAGTTTGGAGGAACTCAGAAAAGTGGCTTTCATGTTGCATTCGTTCACTTTTTGGTCATAAAACATCCACTGATTGCACTACCCTATGGCCAAAATGATCGATCATATTTTATTTGGAAGTAAATATAAAACAATCAATATAAAAACACTACTTTTATAAAGTTTGACGTCTCTACTGTCCAAGAGAACTGAAATGCACACTTCTCATGCCGTTTTATTTTTATACAGAAGCTTTTTAAATGCATGAAGTCGCTGCCCGCCCTGTGGCGGGCAGCGACTTCATGCTTCATTCAGACTTCATGATGTCCGAAAGAATCGCTGCCGCCTGGCGGGCAGCGACAGGCGGGCAGAAGTGCTGCCGCCCTGTGCGGGCAGCGACTTCTTTCGGACATCATGAAGTCTGACTTCATGCTTCATTCAGGCTTCACATTATGCAAGTTGTTCTTTAATCTATGGTAACTCGACATTGTATATGCCTGGTTAGCTCAGCTGGTTGGAGCGTGGTCAATGTGTAACTAAGTAACCTATTGAGGAAAAAACCTAAAACTCAAATGTTGCTTCTATACAAGTTTTGTTCAGTTTGACTGGTCTAATCTCTGTTATACCTTTACAAAAATTTAAGTTTCTAAATAAAAAAGCTTTAATGAGTAACTATTAAAATTCCCCATTCACATTGATTTACTGAAATGGCTCCCAATTCAAGTAATGAGCTGTTTAAATTATAACTTAAAGTTGCTTTATTTTTAAGCCTTTTTTAATTTTGGCATGTCCTGGATGACTGAGAACAATTAAAATCTTGCTATGATGAAAACATCTTGCTAAACTTTCTGACAGAATAAATATGAAATAAACTTTTGTAGTATGTCAGATATTAAGGCAGAAGATGTTTAGAATGCTAACATAGTTTTGATATTATTACATACTAAGTTGCTTAGACAATAACTGATAATTGTTAGCAAGGTAACAGTTGAAATGTTAGCTTCCTAGCACAATTTCCTGATGTGCTAAAGCTGCAATAACATATTCATCAATGAGTTTTAAATGTTACCAGTTTTTTTCATCTACAATGCTAATGGCTTAATTGCTACTCGTAACACACTTAGTGATATTGCTTCATTATTTTATGAGGCTAACACCACAACGCATACAATATTTAAGCTAACATGTCCATTCAAAATGCTAATATACATAATTCCAACAAACACATTGAATTGGTGTAGTAATATAAATTTTAAGTTGAATTCAATAACATAAAAATCAAAGTTTGCTCCTAAGGCTACTGGATACATTTTCCGGCTTTATCATTTATTAAAGGTTTAATGTTATGAATCAACAGATCCAATATTTTTGGACCAAATATAACAAACTGATTGAAAATCTGTTGTTGGTGAAGTTCAACCTCTTAAACCTACAGCTGTGCATCTGAGCAGCATTGAAATATTTCAGTTATGCAACCCAGCATGTTAAAAACAGTTAAATTAGAACCGACCCTGTTTCTCTGCAGGTTTAGACACGAAATAACAAAGAAAAACGATATCAAGACCAGCCATGAGGGCAGATCGAGGTCCAGCCCTCAGGGTCAGACAGATTACCTGTTCTCAGTCCTTCCTTATCTCAGAGCTCTGGGACAAAACGTTGGACAGGTTGTGATTATAAAAGCCACAGATATACAACAGATAGAACCGCTTTATCACACTGACTGGTTCCACCAATAGCTAGATGTTTTTCAGTCTTACCTGGACTTGAACCTCTAGGCATGAGTGTGATTAATATTTCATGAAGCAGATAAAATCTGTTCAGATGACTGAGGCTGAAAAGTGATGATGAAGTTGAAAGTTCTGGAAAACATTCAACATGGAGAGCGTCCGTGTTCCAGTGGAAACCCGACCAGCAGGTCAACGAGGTTCTGTTTGTCATCATGTTAAAACCAACACCTGGAGACCCGAACCGCAAACAAACCGGCACTAATTCAGATCAGGACTTTCAGATCTTCATTCATAAGCCTAAGCTCCCAGAGGTCAGAAGGTAATGAATCACATCAGGTTTAGGTTTATAATCATTCATTTCTCTTATCCTGGGTCAACATGAAACTGGAATGATTCTTTTAAATCTAAGAACTGGATGAATTTATGGAAAAATCACGCTTTACAACTTTTTTTTACCCATTTGAGTTTCTGATTCTAAAAAACAGATGAAGCACTTAAAAAAAATCCAGGTGTTTTTGGCAATAAATTAATGTTTTTAAAATTTGCCATTTTAAAAACCTCCACAATGTAACAACACAAATCAGCAGGAACTGCCCGTTACCTAGCAACCCTAGCAGAATTCTGCCCGTTACCTAGCAACCCCAGCTGAGCTCGTTTCATTTGGTCAGCTGGTTTTCCCGCTATATGCTCTGTACAATGGCTGCAGGAAAAGACGAGATAAAAGAACCCAAAATTTAGTCAACAATTTTGACAAAATTTCTAAAAAAAAAAAAAGTAAGGTTTTAGTCAAAAACATGATTTTGTGTTGCAGTGAGGAAAGGTCGTTCTTTAAGTTGTGTCAATCAGCTGCTGATCTGGAATCATCCACTGACATCTGGCTTTGAAGTCGACTTGGTGGATTCATATCAAAACTAATACTTTGAAGCATGTGAACTATTTCTCCTGCAGCGTCAGGTGAGCTGACGTCAGATCGCCGGTGGGAACAAACCGAAGAACCTCCTGAGTGACACATCACATCTGTCATCCTGAGCAGAGCGGAGCGGCTTTCAGCTGAGGCCCAGAGGCTCCAGGCTGGTTTTAGCAGGCTGCTAACGTCGAGCTGCAGCACGAGCTCTGCACATGGCGACAGGTAAACAAAGAAAACACACTGCATGTTTGTGGCGTAACAGAAAGACCATAAAGGAACCAATCGCCTCTGAGAACCACATCTCTACTTTACAGCTTTCTCCTGCTTCTCTCCAGTTATTAATAACATTCATTTTCTGTTTTTGTCTTCATATAAGTGAGTTTTCACCTAAATGCAGGAGCCTGTTTATGCCGGTATGTAAGAGAAATACTGCCTAAAACTGAGCGGTTTCCCCCACCTGATGGTCTGGTAGACCCGGTTTGGTTCAGAACCAGAACTCCATCATCTGCTCCACCTCCAGATGCTATTATTCAATCAAACCAGCCTGTTCCCCTCCTGGCCTTTGGGGGCGCTGCACCAAGAACCACTGAAGGAAACGACACAAAAACCTCTGAAGACACCCAGAGCAACTTCCTGCTTCACCAGATGGAAACAAGATGGAGGCGTCAGAGATGTTTAGCTAGCACTGCTAACTAAACCGTTAGCTGTGCTAACCCTAAAGCACTTATCATAAACATTACCTCTAATGCTAATGCGTTACACCGACATGGTATTTAGCAGAAGCCAAAGCTAAAATTGAACGCAATTTAATTAGAAATAATAAGAAACTAATGAAGTGATTGGAAATTGTACTATACATAAATATTATCCTCTGTAAAACAAATGTTTGTCCCAAACATGATCATCCTTCTGCATGTTGGGTTTTATAACTTCATATGTTGCTTTTTATGGTCAAATAATTATAATCCCTTTTTGTTTCAGCAACCAGAACGTTTACATTTAAATGAACATCCAAACATTTTGAAAGTGAAATAAATCAGATGGACTAAATGTCAACTTGTTCCTAAAACTGTGTGGTTTATCATATTCAACTGTCCTTTTTCATAAAACACCCAGTAACACATGAACAGACATAAAAACGACAGAAAAAAGTCAATTTTGAATTCAACTCATTATTGCAGTTAAACTGGTACAGAGTAACAGATTACAAAGCTCATGGCACAGTCACTGAAAAGAGAAATGAGGTGTGTATGTACAACAAGGAACGAAAAGTTAACAGCTCCGCTAGTAGAACCGATGGCGGACAAAATGAGGAAACTGTAATCTGGGAGACGAGTACACAACAAAGAAAATATGAATGAAAAATCTCAAAAATAACATAATTAAAATACATTTAGCCAGATTCGATCCTAGTGTTTGACCCAGGTCCAAGTCAGAGCAGCTCAATCTGAACGGCAAACACTAAAAACTGCGACTGACGCCGCCTTGCTCTTCATCCGATCCGTTTTTGGGGAAATAGCTGATGAGATTGTTGGCAGGTATCTGCTCATTTATATTAGCTCCAATCTTCTCCTAATATCATCATCATCATCATCATATATTAATCTCCAATCAGGTGCTGAGGGTTTTCCCTTCATTCAACATTTACACGCCTTCATCGAGATAACAAAAGCAGTTGTAGTCGACCCACAGCCACCAGGGGGCGCCGAGATGATTTACACTCTTTGGCTACCAGAGTTGGTTAAAATTTGTCCAAATATTTGTTCAACCATCCAAAAAACGTTTCCATAGATGTGTTCAACTCGCTTTTACAGTTTAAAAAAATATTCAGACGCTGTGATTTTTGGCAGGAATCTAACAGGATTGTTGGCGAGTCGGCTCTGACCGAACCAAAACCAAAAGTTGGCACCGGTAAAAATCAGCGTTCGCTGTTGTGATCGTCGTGTCTCTAGCGTTTCCACGGAAACCGGCTGATGACTATTTACACACATTTTTGCAACTGAAGATGTAACAAACGCTGCGAGGGAAAAACAAATGGGAACATTTTAACTTCTGATTCCTCGACTGGAAACCCTTAAGGATAAAAACGTAGTAAAAGTAAAAAAAAAACAAATGAGTTCTGAACTTTTGATCTCACTACATTTTCAATGTGACACATTTTTTCAACACACACTGAATTGTACTTTTTCATCTTTTAACAAAAAACAAAAAAAGAAAAAAAACGATACAACATATTTCTAAAACACAAAATAACAACCGCCTACATGTAAAAATATAACTTTTACATACACAATTTCAAAATAATGGTAAAGTTTGCAATTTCTGTTGCATACAATTTACAAATGTCTGTGTGTTGTTGTTGTTGTGGAACTCCGGTCCCGTTATTTTTGTCCCGTGCAGGATGCCGTACTTGTCGTAACGAAGAATACGAAGCAGTCAAGGTGAAAATCTCTAACACTGAGGGGCGTTGCCTTTTCTGTCAGTTCAGTCTGTGACAAAATAACTGCTCCCCAAAAACAAACACTGATAATATCAATAAAAAACAGAAACGGCACCCTCGTTATATATCGTATATACTTTTGTACATTTATATATAGATCGATTTATTTATTCAATAGATTCTTTCCAGTTTCCTTGCCTTCCTGTCGGATGTTTGGGATTCGAACGAAGCTGCTGGATGGCGAATTTTGTTCTTTTGTTTCCCTTTTGTTTTGTTTTTTTATTCTTTTTACAGTTTTTCTATTAGACATGTAAACTAGAACAGACAAAAAAAAGTAATAAGAAACAAAAATCATTCTTTAAAAAAAGAAAGAGCAAGAGAAGAGGGGCAACAAAAACAAGAAAAGAAATAGTTTTACAACAAACAACCACACACTGAGTACTGAAGACTACATGGGCTTACGGACAAGCCGATCAAATATTGATAAAAAGCCGATAAGCTATAATACAAGAAGAGACCCAGCTGTCCACGGTGGACAGAGGGTTGGGACAGGAGCCTGGGGCTGGGCTTATGGAGGACTGGGAGGACTGGGACAGGGGCTGGTCTCGCTAAATCGAAGCGTCTACTCCAGAAACACGCCGTCTACTTACAGGTAAGCATACAGTACATTAAATACAGTTTTTTTTTTTTTTTTTGCTTTATCTTTTATCCAAAAAAATACTTTTTTTTAACCTTTTTATCTTTTTTTAAATTCCCAGGTCTGGTAAAAAACCTGACTGCATAGAAGCTAACCGCTAACAACAGGCTTCCCTAAGCTTGCATCCTATGAAAAGACCAGGAAACGTCTTCCTCCATGATATGGACTCTAAGAAAGGCACGTCGGTTCAACTGTCAGTGTTCAAATTGCATCTGTGGGGGGTGGGGGGGGGTAAGGCCAGTTCAGTCCAGTAACTGGATTGGTCAAACTGAGGGTGAAAGGAGGCTTCCAGACTGGGAGACGATGGTTTCATGCCAGTTTTCATTGGATCGATGCAGAAGTATTAAAAACTGGAGACATTTACTGCAGTAAGTTCTTTAGAAAAAAATTTACTTTTAGGAGTATTTCTACTTTTACTTCAATAACATTTCTGAATTTTACTGAATGAAAAACAAACATGTTGTAACCAAAACCAGACACACACCTGCAGTTTGTTTTTTATTCAAACAAACTGGTTTGGAAAATTTTCCTTTTGCCATTTTTTGTTACTTCTATGAATTATTTTCATTTTGGTTCCTAAAATACTAAAATTTCTACTTCATGTTATGTTTTGGCTCAATTCAAAGAGTTATTGTAGCTACCGACACTGTTGGCAGGAACAGTCTGTAGCAGACTGTGCTGCAGCGAATCTGAAGAAGCCTCTGACTGAAGACAGCCTCTTGGTTCTGTCTCTCTGATGATGTAATTTTTAAATCATAAATGATTGATAATTTCATCAGTTACTCAGTATTAGAGTAAAATGATGGAAAATCAAAACAACAATATTATCGTTTATCGCAATAAATTCTGGGATGATTTATCGCCCAGGAACATTTGTTATGTCAGACTTTCGTCATTGATGATTTTTAGCAACTTTTCATGTTTTAACTTAATTTAACTTCTTGTTTAATGGAAACAACTCGTCTGTAAATATTTCCACTTCCTGTTCTGGCCTCTTGCTGCTGGTGAAAATCAGGATGAACTCTGAACTTTACCGCCCTGCGCCGGCAGCCATCTTGAAGCCCCCTTTCACCGGATGTCGGAGCGTGGGCAGGATTGGGATCAGAGCGGGAATGCTTCGGTGGCAGCTGACCCCGTTGCCATGGTGTTGTTCCCTGGCCTCCTCTGACCCTCGCGCTGTGTTTCCATCTTGGAGCTCTTGATTCAAGTAGCGGCTCAAGGAATGTGATTCGCTTTGCTGTCCAGTCCAAGTTTCCCTTCATCTCTCCATGATTTGTCGTGCTAAGCTAGCGTTAGCGCTGTTTGGTCTGCTCAGTGACTCTTCGCTCTATCCGGGCTGTTTGGTCGCTAACTCCCAACTGTTTTTGTACTTTTACCTCTACAGAAACACGATGAGTTTGTGCAGGTTTGGAGAGAAGCGCCTAAGCGCTCCTGCGGGGTGCCGGTTTGTCTTCTTCCTAAGCTTTCCTCGGGAAGGTTGAGGGGGTTTTTTCTTCAGAATCCTCTCCGTGTGCGTCTATCCGAGAGGAGGTGAGGCACAGCTTCATCCACAGTGCGGCGCTAGTGTGCCGTGTCGAGGCTGCGATCAACTGCTGCGCAAATGCTGCGTTAAAAAACAAGAATCTCTTTAAACACTTTGTGATATGTTTGCTCCCTCCTTAACCCCAACCATCCTCGCTGCCCGCCTCAAGTTTTAAACTTTTTCTGTTTTCTTACACACATGTATATATATATATATATATATATATATATATATATATATATTTACTATATATATTTATATAGAGCCTTTTTGTCCTGGGAATGCTGATAAAACACGTAGCACAAGAGTTCCTGGGGCGGATCCAAAGAAATTTGTCTGTTGCCGTTTCGAAACGTCCGGAAAGCGACGAATGCAACTCTGAAGTCCGATTTTCTCGACTGAAGAAGAAGAAGGAGAAGAAGAAGAAGAAGAAGATGGCAGCGAAGAGGAGACGACAGATCACAGAGGAGACGAAGGTGATCTGACCCGGAGGAACTACGTGGTTGGGCTGGAGCGAGAGGCGGCGCACGTGATTGGTTGGTGAAGAACGCCGTCAGAGGAAGTGGTCACTCATCATCCTGATGAACTCTGGCACCTTGGACCTGCGGAGGGAACGGAAACCGGGTCAAACCAGGTCAGAAGAGGCAACTTTACCCAAAAACACAGGAACAAACCGAGACGGTACGCCAGGGGTGTCCAAAGTGATGCGCGGGGGCCACATGCGGCCGTTTGCAGGAATCTGAAAGGTCAAAATTTGACCTTTTATTTGGACAGACTTCCATAACTTTTTAAAACAAAGAGCATTTTTCTTTTTTCAGTTGTACTTTTTTAAAAAAAATGTCAGTAATTCAGGCCACAAACATCCAGCGACTTTTTACCCAAAAGACATTAAATTTATAGCAATACAGCAAATGTTTTGGCAGTAATGGTGCGCCATATAGACTAAAAGATTTATCACAATATCTTTCAGTGCTATTACAATGATAAAAGTGACAATATGAACCATTTATTCTTTATTTTTTAGGATATCGATATCCGATATTAATACAGCTGTTATGGCCAATGACCGATATTTACAGATAATCTATAGATTTCACTATAGCTTTGACATCTTTTGGAAAAAGGTACATTGACAGAGTTCTGTTTATAGCATCCCTACACTGTACGGATAATCAAACGCAAATATTTCAGAAATAACAATCCCGACAACACGGGCAGTTCTGAGGATTTTAAATGTCCTTAATTGGAGTTTATTGTAATAATAATAAATCTAAAGTTTTATACTGAGAAGAAATTTATCACGATAAATGATTAATACAATCTAGACAAAAACAATCAATTGTTTTCTAGAGCAGAGGTTCTCAAACTTTTCAGCCTTTGACCTCTAAAAAACACATATAATTATTTAACATCATTTAAAAATAGAGGAATTTATTTTATAAACTTTTACAGAATTTTATCATTTAAAATGTGCATTACATTTTAATGGTACATTTATTTACTTAATTTTGCCCTGTTTGGCTTTCCATACAGTAAAGGACCACATCATTATGATTCCTAGCATCATTTTGCGACCCTTTATCTGGCATCTCGTGACCCTTCTGCAGTTCCCGACCCACACTTTGGGAACTGCTGTTCTAGGCTGTCAAAACTGTTTCTCATATTTATGATAAATTGTTCTTTTCTGCTGTGTTTCGTTAAAATTTTGCAACTTTAATCTCCTGCCGATGAGATCGCCGGCTGCCAGGACCAACTGGGAGTTAGAAAAGACAAAATAAAACACAGAAGAAGAACCTGGCACCGTTTCTACATTCAAGAAAAGCAAAGAGTTAATTTCAGTAGCTCCTTGGTTCATCTAGGAGAGAAAAAAACAAAAAGTTAAAATCTGTTTTCAAGTCTACAAAGTGAAAGAGGAAATAAAGTTGGAGGCAGTAAAAGTTCAGCGAATCAGAGGCGTTTTTACTAAATGATTATTAAATTAAAAGTATTTTGTTGCTATCAATCATTTACAGTAGAAACATCAGAAAAGAATGCAGATATTTTTATATATTTGGTTTAAATATATAAATGGTAAAACAAAAATATTAAATATTAAAACTAGTTTCCAGCAGCTAAAGCTCCTTCTTTATTCAGATGTTTCTAATATTTCTATTATTTTTAAAAATTTGTACATTTTCTGTCGTGGGGCTGCACAGTGGCGCAGTTGGTAGAGCTGTTGCCTTGCAGCAAGAAGGTTCTGGGTTTGATTCCCGGTCTTTCTGCATGGAGTTTGCATGTTCTCCCTGCGCATGGTGGGTACTCCGGTTTCCTCCCACAGTCCAAAAACATGACTGTCAGATTAATTGGCCTCTCCAAATCGCCCCTAGGTGAGTGAGTGTGTGTGTGTATGGTTGTCCTGTGTGTCTCTGTGTTGCGCTGCGACAGACTGGTGACCTGTCCAGGGCGAACCCCGCCTCTCACCTGAAGATAGGCACCAGCACCTCCTGACCCACTAAGGGAAAAGGATGTAAGAAAATGGATGGATGGACATTTTCTGTCGTTACTTAAGGCTTTTCAGCAGTTTTTAAAGTTTTTATGTCTTCAGCAGATGCTTTTCATTCTACAGTTTTTTGACAATTTTCAGCTAAAAATGTCATTTTTGAATCAGCTCTGTCCTTCTATTTATGGTATTACTAATAATTTTTAAAGTACGAACAATTTTCTGCAGCTAACTTCAACTTGTTCAGCATTCAGTGTTTGCAGGAAATGTAAATTTTTCTGGTTCATCGTTTGATTTTCTGTTGAATCCTGAAAACACGAAGCTGAATAATCTGAATCCAAATGAAGAGAAACGAGTTTTTGGCATGAGATTTAGGAAGCTGATGGTCTGAGTTAAAGATACGACAGCAGGTTAGTGCAGAAGTGAAATCTTCTGACCATTCAGGGGGAGGAGAGTTTGCTGCGGTTTACATTTGTCCCATGGGGTTTGGTCCATCGCCCATGGCGGCGGCGGCGTGGTGGGCGGCGGCCAGCGAGAGGGGCGTCCCATCCGAGGTGACGGTGACCTTCTCCTCTTCGCGGCGCTTCAGGCAGGCCGCCTTGGGGTTCAGGTTCCTCTCTGGATACAACAAGAACAAAAATCATTCGTCTTCTGATGTTTTTTATGACTTCCTTTTGTACGGAAGAGGATTAGTGCCACTAAACAAAAGGAATTCTGACTTATTTTCTCAGAATTTTACTTAAACCTAAAAATCCTGACTTTTTTCAGAATCCTGATTTGAATCTCAGTATTCTTTTATTTTTCTCAGAGATTTTACTGTAATTTCAGAATTCTGACTTTTTCTGAGAAAAAAAATCTGAATTCTGACTAAAATCTTTTTAAATTTTTTCACTTAGAATCTTTGCTGCAAACTCAAAATTCATTTACTTTCCTCTGAATTTTTACTTTAATTTCAGAATTGTTACTCTTTTCCTCTGAATTATGACACATAATTCTGACTTTTGACATCAGAAAATAGTCAAAAGTATGAAGAAAAAACCCCCCCAAAACTATTTTTTTTCATCACCCTGGTCAAAGATGAACTATCTGTGCAAATAGAAACCTAAAGCAACAGGTGTTGCTGCTGCCCCCTGCTGGACTGGGCCTGTCAGTGCAGTCCCCAGGTCTCTTATGTGTTGGTTTGGCTCTGACCTCTGACTTGCTGCTCCAGGCTGAGGATGACGGCGACGGCCTGGTGCAGGATCAGTAGCTTGGTCTGCGGCTTGTCGCTCTTCAGGTGCAGCTGCACCATCCTGCCCAGCTCCTTGAACGCTTCGTTGATGTCGCGCACGCGCAGCCGCTCCCGGGCGTTGTTGGCCATCCTGCGCTCCCGCTCCCGCTCCATCTTCTGCTCCGGGCTCAAATCCTCGTCGTCGTTGTTGCTGGAGGGACGAAGGAGGAGGAGCAGCGAGGGGGAGGAAGAGGAGATTTCAGGATAAAAGAGGTCAGTTTAAATTTACACGGGCTTTGCAGGTTTCACCAACTCAGATTTAAGACTTTTTAAGACCATTATGAATAAAACTAAAGACCAATATCATGACAGAGACGTTCAAAAGAAATGCAGGGGAGCCAAACTCAAGTTGTTGTTTTTCTTGTGGCTCTTGGCATCATCAGCTTTGCGCTTCTCACATGGCACAAAGCTCGCTGGTAAGCAGCTAATTAGCTAGCAAGGATTAGCAGCTTGTTACGGTTAGCGTTAGCCGCCGTGCGTCGTCAAATCCAGTGACTCAAAACCTACATAGGATAAATACATTTACAAAGTCCACAAAGTTTAAGACGTAAGATTAACGTATTAAGGCCAACTTTTAAAAAATGACTTTAAGACATTTTGTGATAAGTCTTACATGAAAAATAATAAAAAGGTTAATAAATAATAAAATATATAAAACATCCTTCAGCTACAGCAGGACTTTGAAACAATCCTGCAAACGATAAAGAAAAAAAAGGTGCTGTTGAGTCTTTTATGACCTTCGTTATCTGTCGTAATTAATGAGGAAAACATATTGTGAAACTTCTTTCAATATTTCTAAAGTAGCTCAGAAAAACTGAAATCCTGTAAATGGATAGAAATATCTATAAATATTTCTATCCATTTACAGGATTTCATTTACAGGACAAATGGGGAACAATACTGGATATTGGCCCAAATTTTAAAGGAATCCAGTTCTTTGTTGTTTTCAAACTGAATCAAAGCAGGAAACATTTTCACCATGAAAAACATCATCATCATCATCATCATCACATTAAACATGGCCGCCACCATTGGGTATAAGCTCAGGGTTCAGGATCCAAATGTTTCAGATCTGGTCGCCTCCAGGTCAACAACGGAACCAGATAAACGGTGAACGTTCATCTTTGGAGGAGTGAAGGCCGACGGGCCGCGGCCGGGCCGGGTCGCCGTGCTGTTGGCTTCCCGCCCAGGGCGCAGCGGAGGCGGCGCTTCGTTGGGAATGTTAACGGAGGGCTCTACTCTGCTGTGTGAGGAGCAGCTGAATCCAGGCTCAAGACCGTGGAGAGAGACACCAAGTTAACCAGCAGCTGCACTTCCACTCAGATCCGCCTCCCGTCCTTAAAGCTGCAGCAGCTTTTAAAGAAAATACCTTTTACAAACCTGTAAAAACTGACCGCTTAATACGACACAGATAATCTGTGGAAAAATCAATCTTCTCCACCTTCTCTCTAAGCTTTTAGTTGTCGTCAGAAGAAACGATCCAAAAACAGCCAATCAGAGCCAGGAGGCGGGGCTTAGTGCTGTCAATCATGGTCGTTAATGCACTGCTAAATCTCCTAATGGCAGAGAAACAGCTTAGAGTTACAGGAAAACTGTTGTCATCAGTGGCTATGCTAACTAGCCTTAGCATTCAAAACATGCTGTGCTAGCAGCATCATAGCAGCTAGCACAGGCAGTCACATTGTGGCTGATTTATTTTATTACTACTTATTAATTCACCAAATAGTGTTAATTCTTTTACTTATTTATTATTTCTTCTGGTAAGTTTTCTTGTTATTTTTTCTCTTCTAAAATATCTGATGCTGATTAATCAAAAAAAGGAAAATAACAAAAAACTTTAAATATATATTTTTAAAAAGTAAATGAAAAGTATCCATTTTAATCTGCACCTACATTTTTGGTTATTTATGTTGGGTTTTTTTTCACATACGGAGGTGACTGACAGCGATAAGACCCGCCTCCTGGCTCTGATTGGTTGTTTCTAGTCAGCACAGTGAGGAGGACGTTGATCATTTCTTAGATTATTTGTGTCAAACACAGCGACAGTTTTAACAAATATGTAAAAACATATTTTTAATAAAAGTCACATCCTGCAGTTCTACAAGCTGCTAGTAGAGGCAGCACCAAGAGGCAGACACCTGGTGGAAGCAGGAAGTCTCTGCGGTTTTCAGCTGATTCTCATCACACTTGATCACTTCATCAAAGTTCAGAGGCTGGTTCCCATCACACCCCCACACTGACGGCGCGCCCAGGGCGGGCCGTCAGTGTGGGGGTGTGATGGGAAGACGTGCGTCCCAGGCCAGCTGAGGGGTTTGATGGAAGCGAACATCTGGGCGGTGGGCGGGGTTACCTAGATCTTGACCTCTCTATGCCCTTGAGCTCCTTGTCCAGGTCATCCTTCTTGTCCAGCGGCTTGCTGTCCTGCAGCAGGTTCTCGTCTCCCTCGTCCTCAGACTTGATCTCCGAGCTCACCGAGGACGTGCTCTGGCCCTGGAGGCCGCCGGACAGGGCTGCAGGGGGACAGCAGAGGTCAAGGGTCAAACAGAACAAACTGGACTCAAAGGTCAAGTAGAACTGGGGTCAAAGGTCAAATACAGCAGACAGGGAAGAAACTAATCACATCTTCAGTGCTTCAACAGAAAGATTAACTGATGGCACCATCCATCCATCAAACATCCATCCATCCAACCATCTATCACTATGATTCTGAAAGTTATTTTGTGACCGCCACCTTGGTGTTTCGGGATCCCCATAGGGATCTCAACCCTTATGTTTAGAACCCCTGATTTAAACCATCATCCGACCATTACTATAATAATGATAACAGCAATGGGTGTTTGGACATTTCTAGCTGCTCTCAGTCATCATGTCTGCATCGTTTCCACCCAGTAACCATCTCACATCGATGGGTAACTCGTGATCCGGCTCTTTAACATGACCAGGTGATGAAGTGAAGGTGAGACTTCCCTGCTGCCTCGGCTGTTTGACAGAGTCATGAAGGGGTGCAGAATAAACGAGCGGCTCCTGGTTCCTCTGCCAGAGCCCGGCGTTTCTTCTCCTCTCACCTCATTACCCAGTTGGCTGTGGTCGCTGCTGGATGAACTCTACTGCCAGCGGACTCATTTTCAGCCTTATAAAAACAGCCCAGCTCAGAATAATTTGCTGCACACTGAGCTCAGATGCTGCCTTCCTCCTCAATATTCACTCTGCAGATTTGTTCAGCCTCCTCATTAACGCTCAGCCAGTGAAGTGGCTCTTCAAATGTATTCACGGAAACTTCAGACTCATTTTCAGCTTTTTTGCAGCTTATTTGTGCTACGCATTGCTAACTGGTGCCTGACAGAAATGAAGGCAGTTTGGTTTATTAGGAAGAAATGCAATGAAATGCTATGATGGCTGAAGACTCATATTTATAATTAATCAGTGGTGCTGATTCACACTTAGCGCCAAATGTAACTTCATTTGAATTGAAGCTAGCACTTTAGCATTAGCTTCTGCTAAAAACTGTGTTGGAATGCTTTAGCGTTAGCAGAACTAATGTCTATGACTAGTGCTAACTGGTTAGCTGAGCTGGAAAAAACAGCCAGTTTAGATTTTCTAAATAAAATTCTAACTTTTAAATGTTTATTACAATTTTTTTAAGTACGACAGACAAAAAACAGAGATAAAAAACATTGCTGTAGTTTCAAAATAAAAGCTGAACCAGTGCACAGAGCAGGTTCGTGGCCTTACCGCGGTACGGGTCAGGCTGGCTGAGGTCCGGTGAGGTCGCCGACTGGACCGGCAGCTGAGGAACAGACACCTGACCCCCCATGGAGTGGCCAGCGCGTAAACCGCCCACGCTGCCGCCATCTTCTCTGTGAGAGCCAACCTGCAGGCAAACAGAGGAGACGTGTCACATCCTGCCTGCAGAGGGCGCTGTGGAGAACCTGAACACCGCAGGGAGCAGAAAACGTCACAGATTAAATATAAAACATCCTGTTATATTTAATGTTTATCTCGATTTATGTTAAATTTACTGGATTTATCTGGATTATTTGGACTCTGTTGGGATTATTTAATCAGATGGATTATAATGACTTGGACTGAATTGGTGTTTATTTGAAGTAAAGTGTTTTTGTAACTTTACGTTGAATTTGTTGATTTAAATTTTATCGGAACAATTTTACATAAATGACGATTATAAATAAAAATTATATTTGTGTATATTAGATAAATTTGTTGATGTTAAACTGGAATGATTACAAATTATCTAAAACATGTGACAAGTATCTGTATTTATGTTTAATCATTTGGATTAAACTGGATTTATTTGGACTATAAAATCATCTGGATTACAAATAAATTGAACTGAATTGAGTCATATTCATAACCGGAGTGTTTTCATTAATCTGGATTAAAATAAAAAGAACACGTGGATTATGGTTGAATTTAAGATGGATGAACTTTAAATTTAGGAATGAAATATTTCTAATAATTATCTTAAATTTGACTTTATTCATGCTAAATCTGTTGGATTAAACTGAAATTGGTGTGAGTTGGTCTAATTTATTTTAATAAATATGATTTAATTGGAAATAAATTGGACTCAATTTTATTGGAATTCAAATAATTAATGTTTTTTTTGCCTTGAATTGGACCATCAAGATGCAGATTCATTTAGACTTTATTAATCTGGAGAACAGAGATTATTTGTATTAATCTGGACTGTAATGTTTAGTAATTCACTGGATTAAATTAATCAGTTTAACACAAGAAGAAAATGGTCTTTGGAGTAAAGAAATAGGAAATAAGAGTCGCTAGTGTTTATTTGAACCTAAATTACTGATGCTTTTATTGCTCTGGGTAAATTCAGATTAAAATATTTAAATTATTTTGTCATTATTCTAAATAAATATGGTGTTATTAATGACAGTAAAGAAAGAAAACAGTAATTTAAGGAGGATTTCTTTGACTGATCATTACAGACACAGTTGCTTTATAATAAATTATCCTCCCTGTAAACTGTATTTTTCTAAATAAAGCATTATGTCCTAAAATTAAGAGCTTAAATGTGATTTTTATTCTTCTGCAGCTTTTTCTGGTCTCCTGCAGATGATGCAGTTCCGTCTTTACCCAGCAGAGGGCATAGTCCATCTTTCTAACAGCAGAACTTCTTCAGGAGTTTCCGAGTCTCCTCTCTTCGTCTTCTATCAGTTTTTATGTCGATTTCAGATTAAAATTTAGATGTCAGAAATTTAAATTTCTTTTTGTTCTGGAAGTCTGGGGTTTCTTTTTGTTTTTCCCCAGGGGTGTGTGAGAGTAGTTTGCTGAATCCTGTCCATCTGTCTCCCAAACACACACACACACACACACACACACACACACACACACACACACACACACACACACACACACAGCACAACTGACAATTATCTTAATGCCCATATGTTTAATTGTGGGATTTGTAATTCCCAGGGCTGCGTGCGGCTTCCAGCGGGAACTGGCAGCGTTGGCACCGGATGGGTCCCGACTCGTTCTGCGTACGGCTGATTAGGGTGCCAACGTCTGCGGGCGCCACGTGCCTCAAAACGCCCGCTCACTCCCCTCAGCTTTGTTTTTAATTTGGGACGCATCGGCAGGAACGGTCACTGGATCTGAACCCAGACGGAAAGTCGAAATTTGCCTCCTGACACATTTTTCTGTTTTTTCTTTATTTTTAAATGTTTCAGATCAAACAAATTTTAATACCAGAGAAAGAAAATCTACAAAAAGCTGTTTTTAAAAGATGAAACTTGTTTTTTCCAGCATTAAGGTGATTTCTCAATCAGATTTAAATAGATGTGGGTGATAAAAATCAGAATTATTTTTCAAACCACATCAGATCCATTAATAAATTATGATTATTTTTCTTTCCCCACTTTCCCTTCTAAAAATAAAATTAAATTTTTTCCATGTTAGAGTTCTCTAATATTAATATTTATTCTCGTAAAAAATGTAGCCTAAGCCTTATATTTTGTCGTGGAGTTGACCACAGTTCAAATAAATGAAGCCGTAACCAAGATGGCCGCCCTGGTCATGATGACATCACTCAAGGAGAAAATCCAGATTTTCCCAAAAACTAATTCTTCAAAAACAAAAAAGTTTTATTAATCAATAAAACTGATTTAGAGGCCAGGCATAGATTTAAGTCCAAACTTTGATTAGGCCACTCCGGAAACCCCTGTTTCTGTTTTAACGATCAACAGAGTTTGATGCAGAACCAACCTCTGCTTGAGTTTTAGGTGAACTGGTATTTGGACTTTATCTGTCAGGATCTTCAGCCATAGAGCAGAATCTGAGTACCTGTTAGCTGGCGGTGCCAAAAACGGTTTTATTTCAACGTTAAAACACGGTTTAATCCGGTTTAATCCAACTCCAGTCCGTTTGCCTAGAAAGTTTGGTTCGTATCATAAACCGAACTCTGGTCTTCTAAACCTTGGTCTGGGCTCAGTTCCATATGTGAACGGACCAGAGACCGCTCCAAAAACAGGAAATGGACTGCAGCACAGGGCATTCTGGGTAAGTACAACCCAAACAAATGCTAGCTAGCCAGCGCTAGCAGGAGAAGCGGCTCAAGAAATCCTCAAATCGCTAAAATCTGATGACACTTCGTTTGAGTTTACAGCTATGAAAATCAGCATCTTCAGAGGTTTCTGTGTCGTTTCCTTCAGTGGTTCTTGGTGCAGCGCCACCACAGGCCAGGAGGGGAACAGGCTGGTTTGACTCAGAGCAGCTGCAGGTGGAGCGGATGATGCTACAAAGTCTCCATCAGGTGGGGAAATTTTCTTTTACACACTTTTAGGCCAGGCTTTGGGAAAGTGGAGAATCATATTTGTACTTTGTTATTAAACTGCAGTCTGGGCCACATGAAACCATTCAGGGTGAATTATTAGATTTTTATTCAAACTGGAGCAACTTTATTGAACTGAATCGCTTCCAAAGCTCCCAGTTGAAGTGATTTGAATTGAATTTTTTATGTATTAATCCAGTCCTGTTTGGAGCGACAACATGCAGCAAAACCCACCTTCAGTTTGCTGATGTGCTGTGGAGTAAATAAAGTGATTTTGGGAATCAAATCCCAGTCTGGTGGTTAATCCAGCTGGCTGACAGCGCGCTCCTGCCCACCACATGCCAAACTCCCCGCTCGCCTCATGCAAATATCACAAAATGTCGCCGGCACTCGGCGGCGTGCGCGCTCCTTCCCCGACCTCCTTCCTTCTCGCTCCTTTGTTTATTACTTGCAGCTACGTCTCTTGCTCTGCCTTTCATCGCCGCCTGGATTCCCAAATGCAAAATGGCAGCGGGGAGGCAGGCAGACAGGGTGGCGTACATTTTTAATGGAGGGCTTTTATATTTTAAGAAGCCGTCGCTCATTTAGTTCAACGAGGAGGAAAATCTAAATAAATCAGAAATAAACCAATCTGGTTCAGTCGGAGAAAGCCACGCCCGCTTCCCCCCTGATCAAACTGCCAACATGGAAACACGACTAGTTTAACCTCAAATTATCTTTAAATGCGTGAATAAAAAACTCAAAACAACATGTATATGTGTGAAGGAGGTAAAGTGTGAAACGAGTCAATATGGTGGTGCGTTCAATGACCCTGAAAAGTCTGGAAACTCATAGTTTGTGTCAGTTAATGACTGTAGGGCCAAAACACGTTTAGGAAAATCCCAGGTTCCCTGAAAGCATCACCAAAGTGAGTTATTAATTTAAACAGCAAAAAAACTAAAATTTTCTGAACATTAATTGTCTTCATAAATTATTATTAACTTGTGTGATTTACAACGTCGGCCTGAACAAAAACAACCTAAAAGACACGAGAAAAAAACAGGTTTACTTTCTATTAGGTGTTTGGTCAAAACATGAGATTATTTCCCCATGAAGTCAATTTTCTTTCTGATGTGAGAAACAGGACGCAAACGTATCTGCAGAATCAAGATGTTTCAGCTCATATCATCACCGTTCCTCATCATCATCTCTATTTCTTTCATCCTATTTGGTTTTTGCACTCAGGAGAAATTCCAATAAAGCCAGTCGGGATAATAAAGACTCGCAGAAGGAGACGGGAGCAGAGGAGGTGCTGAGTGGCTGTCATGTGTAATCCTGCTGATCGCTGTGGCCGTCGCAGAGAGAGGAACGGCGGGAGGAAGACGAGGGAGACGGAGAGTGGAGAGGAGTCTCTGGACTGGAGATGACACGCACATCCACAGACAGATTCATCACGCGGCTGCAAACAGTAACGGACAAGTCCTGTAGCCGCGCCACCGACAGGAGGAATGTTTCACCAACTCTGTAGATTGTAATATTTCACCTCATATTAGCCAGATATCTGCAATTTCCAGTTGTCGTTTCCAATCATCTCAGATGAAGCACAAACCAGGAGAAGCGGAGGAAATGAAAGTGGAAGTAAAATCTGAGGTAAACAAAGAGGTTTAGGTTTGGAGTTCTGGAGCCGAGCGCCGGCTCAACTCGACAGCAGCACTCTGGAAAACTGAGGCGTTCTGGAAAACGAGGCGTTCTGGAAAACTTAGGTGTTCAGGAAAACTCAGCCATTCTAAAAAACTGAGCCGTTCTGGAAAACTGAGTCGTTCTGCTGCGTTTGCAGGAAAACTGGAGATAAAAACGTCTAGCTGGAGACAAACCTGAACCAGTTTTCACGTTTATCGGGTTTTAGAAGCTGCTCTGTGTCCTTCCTGGTGTCAGATTCATTGAAAACATCCAAATCTTTCTCACCATTCGCCTTAAAGAAGCGGCATAAGCAAAGGAGGTGGATAAGCAGTGATTGCCTGGTTTCATCCAGGGCTGATGCTGAGGAATATCGTCTCTGCACACAGATATTAATCTGCTCGGATTTCATGATAATCAGGTCTTCAGTCAGAGGCTTCCTGAGATTCGTTGCAACACTGACTGCTACTAAAGATGCTTCCTGCATCAAAATCCAGAACAACTCCAAGGTTCCCCCAGTGAACCTGTTGGTTTAGTCATTTAGGCTTGTCGTGTTTTTGACTTAAAAAATGTTTAAAGTTGACAGGAAATTTGAAAATATCACTTGATAATTATGTGTTATTGAAAAATTAACACCTGAACATCAACACAACGTCCTAAAAATGAAAAGATTTTAAAAAGACCAACATAAACGAGCCTGGTGGGGGCAGAAGTAGAGCCTGGTGGCCCGCCAGGCTCATAATAACCCTGAACTGAGAAGATAAGAGCTGGATGATCTGAGTTAAGACGGGATTCAATTTCCATTGGGATGAAAACAGAACTTTGAATTTAACTGGATCAACAGAGAACAGAAACTTTATTCTCTCTGCTCCAACAGAGATAAAAATGTTTCTGTCAGAACTTTGGACCAATCATGTTCAAGTAAATCTGTTAACATTACTTCAACATGTGAAATCTAGTTTTCAAATAATAATAAAACCCAATTTATTCCTTCATTAAATCATGACTTAACTGATAAACCACTTTTTTTCACAACAATGAAAACCTGTTTTGTAGAATAAAGACTCGAATGGAAACCATCCAACAACACGAAGTAGGAAGAATTATCTATTAAACTCAAGGAATAGAAGAGAAACTACCAAGATTGCTTCCATTTGAATGGCTCAAAAACAACAAAATAAGAGCTTTGAAATGGTCTAGTCAAAGATTAGACCTTAAACTGTCTGTTTATGCTGAAATACCTGCAATGTGTCTAAAGCAGTGGTTCTTAACCTGGGTTCTATTGAACCCCAGGGGTTCGGCGGAGCCTCTACTGCGGAGGTAAAGACACACTTGTGTAAAGTCGTGATGACGCCCAGCTTTGCCATCACTTAATGCAGAGGATCATGTTACATTGCTTAGCCAATCAGAGGATCATGTTACATTGCTTAGCTAATCAGAGGATCATGTTACATTGCTTAGCCAATCAGAGGATCACGTTACATTGCTTAGCCAATCAGAGGATCACGTTACGTTGCTTAGCCAATCAGAGGATCACGTTACGTTGCTTAGCCAATCAGAGGATCACGTTACATTGCTTAGCCAATCAGAGCTGTGGAGGGAGGAGCTCTGATTGGAGGAGCTACACTCTCGGCAGGGATTTGAACTTGTGTCTTTATTTACTTCAGCAAAGCTCACAGTCTTTACCAAATTCTATAGTCTAAATCTGCTCCTTAGTCGCATGTTTTCGGGGTTGGTGCTGCCTCTAGTGGTGTGGAGGTGGTAACACAAGTAATATAATTACATTACTAAATCAGAATACCGCAAAGTATTTTGTGTGTCGGGAAGGGGGGGTGGAGTAAATAAGAAGGGTTCAGTGAATGTGGATATGCAACTGGGGGGTTCGGTACCTCAAAAAAGGTTAAGAACCACTGGTCTGAAATAAAAACTTTTACACAACCAGTTGTAAAGTTTATGTGTATTTACTTTCTCACACGTTTGGTTTGAAGACTCAGACACCAAAGTTAGTTAATTGATGTTAAAACTAGTTTGATCTGAAACATATAAATGTGACAAAAATCAAAAAACCGGGGAGAAAATCTTTAAAAATTCCCCCAAAGTCCAGGAGAACAAGTCAGTTCTTAATGCAGAGAAACACAGAAAGTGTAAATAAAGCGGCGAGCAGCCTGCAGATTCCCAAACATGGCCGTCAAGCAGAACGGAGACTCTGACAGAAAGCACCTGTTACAACACAGCAAACCGTGAGGCTGGCTGGACGTCCGCAGGGGGAAATGCTGCAACATTTTCCAGTGGCGTGACGTGCATCATGCATGGCTCTGCTGCATGTCACAAAGAATGAGAAACTGCAACAATTTAAAGGAGGACGTAGGGGAAAAACACGAGTCACATGGAAAAATGTGAGGCAGTTTGTTTTTATTTGTGATGAAGGTTCGAGTATCTGATTGGAGAAACGATCTTCAGTCGACGAGAAATGCTGAACTCCTTCAAAACAAGCTAAAGGTGTGATTTATACTTAAACGTTTTTAAGCAATATAACGATTTATTGCACAATTTCTCTTTTTTAAGGCCAATTTTTAATTATTTTCAACATATTTAAATATTTCTCCACAGGAAGCACCTGTCACCTTTCTGAAAAATAACAAAAGGTGTTGAAGTTTGATTCCAAAAGTGGCGTAAAATGCATGAACTATGAAACTATTCAGACCAGGAGCAAAACATAAATATGACACTTTCTCCAACCTTGGAAATTCACAGATCTCCAGATTTGTTTTGCAAAAAAGTGATTGAGATTTTAGCTATTTTTTTTTTACAAACTCTGTTAAAAAACATTAAGTTTCAGTGATGCTAAAAAACAACTAAACTTTGTGCTCCATAAATGCTGTTAATGTTCTCATTCAGTTATTTTACATTAAAACAGCAAAAATGAAAAATAAAATATATTTTTGTATAAAACTAACATTTTAGCTACTTTAATAGTTAATATATTCCTATCAGTTTTGCTGAATTTCTAAACTGAATTTTTCTACATTTACTTAGTTTGTTTAAATGTTTCTTCCATATTTTTCAACTTTCTGTATTTTTGCACAGATAAGATGAGGTTTATTTATGAGATGGAAACTCAATGCATAATGTTGCATTAAGCAATTATGAAGGTTGTTTAGGTTTATTTATCTAATTATCTTTATAAACAACAGGCCGCACACTGATGCCTAATGATCATAACCTTTTTAATTCATAAATATTCATAAACTTCTAACACAGAGACTAAAGGTGAACTTAATTAAAATTACAATATTACCATATTTTAGCACCTTTTATTAGCATACATTGTACTTTAAATAGGACGCAAACATGCTTTCAAATTAATGAGAACCAAACAAATTTTGTTTAAAATGTAATTAAAATATGAAAAGACATAAAAGGGGGAACCGTTTCAGTGACGTTCAACAAATAAATCCCTTTATCATTAGATGTTCAGATGACTCTCAGACAGACGATACTCTGCAAACATTAATCTGCAGAAATCAAAGCTGCCACTCTTCTGAAAGCTTCCCACAAGATTTTCCACAGCAGGGATTAGCTACAACAATCGTCCATGACATCTCCGCTCAGCGTTCACTGGAACAACGTCCAGCTCCGAAGTAACTTTCATCAGCTTACAGGAACGCGTTTACTAAAAGCACAGCATTACAAAGCATTAGGGGGGTTTTACGGCAAAGTGAGGCAGATTATGAGTCAACTCACTTACTGTAACACTGCTTAATGGGAGCAGGGAGCAGCGGGGGGCTTCAGTCGCTTAACCTTTCCCATCTTTTTCAGAGTCGCCCTTCAAACTCATCAGCCACGCAGTAAAACAAACAGCAGGACTTTATAGCGGCAGAGAGAAACACGACTTTCCAGACAGCCATTATGACTTAGTTAAAAGAAGCCGCAGTGCCCACAATGAACAGAGAAACGAGCCCAGGCTGCAACAGCGCGTGACATCCTGGATTATTTAAAACACACACAAGTCTTTTCACATTGTTTTTCCTGTGTGACAGAGAGCTAGGTCTTTTGTCTGCAGATTTCTAAGTAATTAAAAGAACTGAATAAACCCCAGCCAGGCCACTTTAGTAAAAAAATCACTGTTTGAGGTTTGTTGTGTAGCTTTAAGTTTTAATTTTAACCTTCCTAAAAACATCAATAAATGTCGTCTTAATGTACTCTGATGGTGACGAGTTTTCACTTGCATAGTTAGCGAGCTATAAAATCAAATTTAAAACAATTCCTTTGTTGCAAAGAGCAACACTTTCAGGGCTATTTTTAGCATAGCTACCGTTCTTTAAACAGAACTATTTTACTTCAACGGGAAACAATAATTCCTGAACTACTTGTCTTTTTTAATACCGACTCATTTGTGTAGCATAGGTACAATTATGTGAAGATAAGTTAGAAAAAGTATCTTTTGGTTCTAAACCCTCAACACATACTGAGAGTTTTTCCTTTTTTTACCAATGATAGTTAGCATACTATAGCTCAAAGTTAGCATACCAGCTATTCTCAGCTATTTTTCTTTTTTTTGCCTTTCTTGTTACAATGCTAGCCAAGTTAGCAAGCTAAAAGCAATAAGTATTCTCAGAAATAGTTAGCAAACTGTAAAGCTAAGCTAGGACACCAACTATTACATTCATTATTATAAACTATTTTTCTTTTGTCTTATGTCAGAATGCTACATTATCATGTAGTTTGCTATAAAATTAACTTTTCTAAAAACAGTAACAGCCTTAGAGCTTTTTGTAATCATGACAAGTTCACTTGCAAAACTCAAAAGCTAGCATGCGGCAAGCCTGTGGCAGCTAGCATGCTAACAATCAGTAAATAGCAGTCAGGTTTTGTCTCCTTTTCCAGTGTTAAGTTTTTAACTTAGCATACCATTAATGTTAATTCCAGTTTTTAGCTCAATGAAAAATCATGTTCATGTGAAAAAGCTGTGCTAATCCGAGCATATTTACCAAATTACTGTTTCAGATGCGTTTATTTTGCTAAAAATGTTAACATTCCTCAAAAAGCATAAGAGACAATAACAAACAGTTTCCCACATCGTTAAAAAACACAACTTTCAGAGCATGTTATTCTGTTTTATGAGTATTTATTCTCAGTCTGGTTCTGTTGGCACATTACTGACTTTATTTTTATTCAGAAAAGGAAGACAGTGATGTCAAACTGGACCAACCTGGACTTAAGGATTAGCAAGAAAGGTGTTTTCACTTTTTAAATTTGGGTTTGATCTGCTTTAATACACTGAAGAGTGAAGCAGGAAACACTCAGATTGAGGAAAGTTATGAATTTTCTTCACATTTTCGGACAAGTTATCTCATTCTGTCGCTGTGGAGTCCAAAAGCCCTGAACCTAAGTGGTGAGGCGACCTCGCTGATTGTTGGGACATATGCATCTACTTCTGTGTTTACAATGCACTCATAGCTGTGAACTGTATACATCTCAGTCCCACATCAGCTTACCACCTGTTTTCCCAGAGTTATGATCTCAGCCTGCAAGCGTCTCGGCCCCAGCGCTGCCAAACTGCAGACAGCTGTGTGTATGCGTGCGCATGAAAACAGAGCGAGCGAACGCCAGCCGAGTCCATCAGGACGGGAAAGATCAAAACGCGAATCGCAGCAAAGATGTCACACAGTAAAAATGCGGCGAAACGAGAGCAATGTGTGTGGAGACAGAAACGCAGGAGCAGCGATGAGAAGCTGCAGGCGAGGAGGAGAGAGTTAAACGCAGGAGGAAAACTGAATGCAAACACAATGCCGTCACTTTTTCAAACATCCGTCTTCCTCTCAGAGTTCCTGTTTACGCTGCCAACGCACCAGGAGCGAGAGAACAACAAGGCCTGGATACACATTACCTCACGGACAAACGTCTTCAGGAGAAGATCCGTCTGCTCACGTCATTTTGGTCAAATTATTCAAAATAAATTATGGCCAGGCCACTTCACTTTGGCTGAATCCAAGTCAAGACTTTGTCTAGGCCACTCACAAACTTTCAGAGGTGTGTGCACTGAACCATCGTGTGCTCTCGGTTAACGGGGCAGAATTGTTTAAAATAAACTTTTTAAAGCTTTCCACTGTGGCGTAATGTTATTCCAAGGAGGGTTTCTTTGAGTTTCTCATGTGTATCCGGGGCATATTGTCCCCCCCCTCCCCCCGAATGTGTTGCTGCGCCCTCTTCCTCTTGCCCATATATGAAGACGCTGTGACAGAGCGCAGCTGGCTTGTTAGGGAGACAGGTAATGGCATTTACATTTAAAAGCAGGCAGATCGCTGAGATGATCAGATGCAGGCTGATGACTCTTACAGAGGTATGTTTAACATTGATTTTTTTATTTTCTATTTTATTTTATTATGTTGTGTTTTAATGTACAGCACTTTGTATCAGCTGTGGTTGTTTTAAAGTGCTTTATAAATAAAGTTGGATTGGATTGGATTGATGGTGAGGTGGGTTTAGAATTTGTCCAATTCCGCCACTAATTGTTATAGGAAACGCACTTTAGAGAGTGACGTCAAGACGCTGTTTACTGGTTTCACTTAGAGAAGGTAAGGGTCGTTTCTTATGATTTATCTGGCTGGTTAATGTTTTTGTCTAATTTGATTTCTTTTGTGTGAAGGTTGGCCTGCTACTGTTTCAGTGTTTGATTTGTTTCAATTTCATTTTTTTTGTTTTAGTTTACTTACTTTTAGATGGTTATTGTTGATTAAAAGAACTTTCTTGTTTTGGTTTGTTTAGGGAAAGGGAGTTTCTATTGTCGCCCTCTGGCTTGTTTTAAACTGGGACATATACTATCCCTGGGTCTTAGGCTGTTTTATCTAGATTGAGACCAGAAGGGGAGTTTTTCTTTTTTTCTTTGTATTCATCAGGGATTTTTGTATGAATGTGTTTTTGTTGGGGAACACTTAGGTGCATTAAGTTGTATTTGTGTTTTCTTTATTATTATTCCTCCCCAGAACAGTCTAATTTTATCTAATTGGGTTTTAATTATTTTTCAGCTTTAAGGATCCCAGGGCTGGCATAGACTCTCACTTTTAGAGTGGCCATTCCATATAATAAAATAAATTGTGACTATTTTTGCTCAAATTTGTGAATTCAATAAACTGTTTATAATCTGCAGCAGTGCCTCTGTCCATTCTTACAAACTTATCTGTGTGATCTGATAAAAAGAGGATCTAGAGCTGTACCCAAGGTCACACATGCATGTTTGAGAAATGCTTTAATCTCCATGGCAACCATTCAGATGTTCAAAACAGCAGGGTGGACTTAGCCCCGCCTTCAAGCTGCAGCCCCTCACCCAATCAGCTCCTTCAGACTAGCCAGCAGCCATTAGCAAACACCTGGTGGAGCTGCTGCTCAGAGCGACGCTGATAAAAACGTTATAGGGTTAACAGAGGAGCCATGTTGGGATGACATCTTGGAGGCGGAGCTTCAGAAAGAACAAAAGCTTCTTAAAGAGACAGAGGGCCCAATTTCAAAATGTTAAATTAGTCATACTTTAAATATTTTTATAGCAACTGAAGGTAACGTAGATCATGGCTCTACATGCCTGGGAAATACGTACCACTGGCCCTTTAAAGTGAAATCTTAGCCCCGCCCCCAAAATGTGAACAATTCCACCAAAAATGGGAGGAGTTAAGATAATCTGAGGGGAGTGGCCAAATGTGGGGATGAGCACACGAGTTTCAGTGGAAAGAATCAGTCAAGATGAAAGAATCAGTCGGCAACTTTGTTGATTAACAACTTTTCAAACCAGAAACTTTTAATCAAATAAAGCAACAAATCCAGTGACTTTTATGTGAAGAACCAATCGCTGCTCAATCAAGCCGTATCACTGTAACCAACAGGACGAGTCGCCTGCAGCAGCCACTGTTCAACGCGAACAGGGCGGCACTGAAACAGCTTCAGGCCAAATGCTGCACCAAAACACAAAGATAGAAAACAAAAGGACCAATTTAGAGCTTATCATCGTCAAAATATACGACAATACCAGCAGTGAAGTCATGTTTTCTTCCCTTTATGAAGCCCTACAGCTTCAGTTTCATTATACTGACATCAATCCACTGTTCATTTGGTAGATCAGACCCGAGTAGCTCAGCGTTGCAGGTCTCGATGCCTCCAGCATTAGGTCCAGCTGTAATTAGCATGTTGGTCCACCAGCTAACGCTCCACACCCTGAACACAAACACAAATTGTGGCCTCAACGGCAGCACAGGCGGCCGTTTAAGGGTCCGCCAGCAAACTCACATCTCACCAGCTGCACATTGAAGCTGTTTGGATTTCCTTCCACACAGATAAAAACTAATTGGTAAAATATTGTCCTTCACACCAAATGTTTTCTCAGGCCAAATCTCTGCGGCCGTCAGTGGAGCTTTGGGCCAAATCTGTCCGAGAAGCAGAAACATTTCCCTCTTTTACCCAGAACATGGCAGAGACTTGAACAGTTTGTCAGTTGGTGCTGAAAAAGAAAGCGCACCCTCTTTAAAACCCAGTTTCACTTCTCACAAAGTAATAGCACAGTTGAAAACAACATTTTGTCAGTTTGGACGACGACAGCAGGAACCTGTGAGCAGCAACTGAAACCAGTGGTGTTTCTGTCTGTCTGGAGTATAAAGGCAGAGCCTGACTGCATCGCATGATGCTGCTGCTGTGTGGCTGCAGTAATCAGGAAGCAAATGCTGCTCACTAGCATGGACCAAACGTTGTGCCTCTGGTAAGGCAACAGAGCCCTCAGTGAATGGATGGGACATGTTTCCTGCAGCTGATGTGAATTAACAGTTTTCTGGAAAAGCCACTGAGGATTATTTCAGATTTTCCCATTTCCATCAACTTTTCACAATGTGCACCAAATAAAGAGAGAGAAAGACGTTGATGGAAACAGGAAATGATGATGACGATCAGTGAATCACCGAATTTTATTGGTTGTTCTCCAGTTTGAACGCCTATAAAAGCAACATGTGTGGATTTTACCCGACTGGAGGTCGGATCTGAAGCCAGATCTTCTTCATGGATCTTTGCTGCGGATGAGGCCGACATGCCGCCTCCAGGTGAGCGTCAGTTAGGAGGTTCCTGCGGTTCCTGTGAGGAACATGTCGCTGCATCTGGACCTGGTCACAGCGGGCCGAGTTTCAGGCTCGCTCTGCCAAACCTGATGTTCTGCAGCAGTTTGGATCTTTACGTTTATCGTTTTAAGGCCCGGATGTGGAAAACATCTCCGCTGAACTCAAGACGTCTTTCTTCACGTGCCACAGAGAAACGGCTAAGTATAAAGTAGGTTTGATAAACTGATATGAACAGGACGTTTCAGATTAAACTCATTTTCACACCTGACTGACTCAAACTCCCAGAATGCACAGCGTCTGGCAGCCCAGATTAAAACAACATGAGAAAAAAGTGAACGGACAAACAGACAGATGGTCAGCAGGTTGTGACATCATCACAGCTCCTACCATTAGTGAGTGCCGATTGGCCGACAGCAGTCCCGTCCCGTAGCCGCTGCCCAGCGCGCCCATGGCGCCGTTGTGCGTGTGCGCGGCTCCGATGAGGCTGTGCATGTCGCTGTGCGCGCTCGCCATGCCGGTTGACGGCCCCACGGCGTGGCTCCGCAGCACATGGATGGCGTCGTCCAGGCGCTCCAGCCGGTCCTCAATGCGACTTTGCTGCAGCACAACGAGATGCTGCCATTTTGAAGCAACCAACACTTCCTTCTAATTTAGCTTAAACATTCTGACTTTAATTTTAAAAGTCTGAATTTTTTCCTCTGATTTTCGGACTTTGATCCTCTGAGATCAAAAATCTGAATTTTCAGAGAAAAAGTCAAAGTTTTATTGTGAATAAAAATTCAGTTTGTTTCCTACCAGCGAGTGAAGAGGAGCCTCGTAGTTCGGCGACGACGCGCCCTGTCCTCCGTTCCTCGACCAGACGGCGGAACTGGCGGCTGCAACAGAGCGGACCGATGACATCATCAGGACGGGCCGCGACGTCATCAGGACGTACAAGATTACATCATCACATTGTACCATATGACATCATCACATTGTACCATATGACATCATCACATTGTACCATATGACATCATCACATTGTACCATATGACATCATCACATTGTACCATATGACACATCACATTGTACCATATGACATCATCACATTGTACCATATGAACCATGTCATATACCACATTGTACCATATGACACATCACATTGTACCATATGACATCATCACATTGTACCATATGACAACATCACATTGTACCATATGACATCATCACATTGTACCATATGACATCACACCACGGGCCCATCTCGGAAGCCTCCTGACACTGAAAGCGTTTGTCTGCGGCGACCTGGACTGGAGCCAAACCTGACCCACGCTCTCGATTCGTTCCACATATGAAGTGGAACGAATCGGAAAAATTCACATCAGTCAGTTAGCTGTTGAGTATTAGCACAGTGCCAGCTAGGAGGCTAATGTCTGCTAGCTTAACTGTCGTAGCGCCTGGTGCATCTGAAGCCGCGATCCGTGCGGCGATGGAGTCTTCCTCTCTCAGCGGCGTTTCAGTCCATGTTGGTACCGGATTGTTTCAGTGCAGAGTTTATTGGTGCTTTTGGCTCTAAAATGTTTTTTGTCGTCCCTCCAATTTGAGATGTGAGTTTAACTTTAATGTTTTATTCTCCGGGCCGGTTGAAGCCGGAGGTGTTGCTGCTTTTAATAAAATCCTCTGAACTTCCCTCTGCTCTCCTCGTCCCTCTGATTCCTTCTTATTAGCACGTGTTTCTCCTTCTCATTGTCTTTCCTCTCCCCTCTCCTTTATTCATATTACATGCTCATTTGCATATGCTAATTAATGCATAATCACCTGGGTACATTCATGTGCAAATACAAATATATGTATTAAACGGCGGCTAAATTATTCCGAGTCCGACGGTGTAAAACACCCTCATGGCGTTCGCCTTGGATATCAATTTGCATGTAGTTTGCTCTAATAGGCTTCATTTCTAATTTGTTAAAAGTGGAGTAACTCTGACACAATGATAAACACCAATTATGGTTTCGCAGGCAATATCCTAGTCAGCTATAATGATGATGACGAGGAGGAGGAGGAAGAGGGGAGAGGGCTGGTGCTGGCGGAGCGGCAGCAGGTTTGCGAACGGCTTGTGGAAGTGGAGCTCGTAATTAAAGCCATCAGTCACAAGGCGAGGCGGAGCAACATCAAGCGACAATTAGAGACAAATTTGACTCAATTATTATTAGAAAAAGTCATTTTTCACTTTAAGGAGACGCAGCAGAGAGGAGGAGTGGACACAGCGTCGGTACGGGAAGTCGCTCACGGATTAAAAACCACCAGCTGCAACTATTTTACAAACAAAAATATTTGATTTTATGTGAAACTTGATCACTGGAGACAAAAAACATTTTAGAATGTGCAACCGAGTATTTTTTAGGAAGAATTAAAAACAAAAAATGAAAGAAAATAAACCTACATTACCAGAATAAAGTCATAATAATATGAGAATAAATTTCTAATAATAATAATTACATAATAATTAAGCAATAATAACAGAGGAATTTTTTTTTATTCCTATTAATAGTCGTGATAATAGGAGAAAAAAGTCGTACGACAAAAGTTTATGTATTATGAGAATAAACTGTAATATTACGAAAGTTGTAAAACCAAAAGTCATAATAAGTCGTAATAATATGTTAAAGTTTGTAATAATACTGGAATAAAGTCTTAATGAAAACAAAGGACATAACAATACGGGACTAAAGTCGTAATAAGACAAGATTTTATCAATATTAAGGAATTATTGATCATTTATTGTTAAAAAGTTGCTTTTCAGTCAGTTTTGTCTAATCCTGACATGCCTGCACCAGAACCTGGACCAGAACGTCTTGGTAATCGTTTGTGTTCCTGGTTCTGACTCAGGTCGGGTTCCGACCCGTGTTTACCTGTGAGTGACGGCGGCGAGCCGACCGGGGTGGAGGGGTTGGACGAGAAACTGTTGTTGGTGTGATCTGGAGAGTAGATCTGCACAGAGAACATCAGCTAGCATCAGTTAGCACCTGTTAGCATCCTGACAGACGCTGGGAAACTGGCAGTACTTACTGAGGCGAGGGCTTTCCTAAGGCGTCTCCAGTTTGGGAGCTGCTGGCGGTGCTCTGTGCTCGGTTAGCTGTGACACACACACACTACACACACAGGGGACAGAAGCAATGCATGATGGTAAATAAGCATGATGTTGACGACGTTTAATTATTCAGATGCTGAAAACTGGAGGATAAAAACAGGTTGGTTAGAACAAATGAGATAAAATGATGGAGGGAAGATGGATGGATGGAAGGATGTTGGACGGATGGATGGATGGATGGATGGATGGATGGATGGATGATGGATGGATGGATGGATGGATGGAGGAGATGGATGGATGTTGGATAGAGGGATGGATGGAAGGATGGATGGATGTTGGATAAGGGATGGATGGATGTTGGACGGATGGATGGATGGAAGGATGGATGGATGTTGGACGGATGGATGGATGGAAGGATGTTGGATGGATGGATGTTGGACGGATGGATGGATGGAAGGATGGATGGATGTTGGACGGATGGATAGATGGAAGGGATGTTGGACGGATGGATGGATGGATGTTGGACAGATGGATGTTGGACGGATGGATGGATGGAAGGATGGATGGATGTTGGACGGATGGATGGATGGAAGGATGGATGGACGTTGGATGGATGGATAGATGGAAGGATGTTGGACGGATGGATGGATGGATGGATGTTGGACGGATGGAATGTTGGACGGATGGATGGATGGAAAGGATGGATGGATGTTGGACGGATGGATGGATGGGAGGATGGATGGATGTTGGACGGATGGATGTTGGACGGATGGATGGATGGAAGGATGGATGGATGTTGGACGGATGGATGGATGGAAGGATTGGATGGATGTTGGACGGATGGATGGATGGATGGATGTTGGACGGCTGGATGTTGGACGGATGGATGGATGGAAGGATGGATGTTGGACAGATGGATGGATGGAAGGATGGATGGATGTTGGACGGATGGATGGATGGAAGGATGGATGGATGTTGGACGGACGGATGGATGGATGGAAGGATGGATGGACGTTGGATGGATGGATAGATAGAAGGATGTTGGACGGATGGATGGATGGATGGATGTTGGACGGATGGATGTTGGACGGATGGATGGATGGATGGATGTTGGATGGATGGATGAACTTTAAAATCCTTTTTCTCTTTCCAAACGTTTCCACTCAGGACCGTATTTGACCTTTGACCTTTCCTGACCCCGTCCCCTCCAGCTGCGCCGCTGTAAAAACCAAACACACCTGCGCTCTGCGTCTTGGACTGTTATTCCCATGTAACCTCCAGCCTGAGCGAGGTCAGAGGTCAGCCAGGCAGGAAGTGACCTCACAGGAGCGGCTGATGGACACGCCCACTCCGGCTCCCGACAGCCGAGTCCAGATGCAAACCCTACGCTCTCACACACACCGCTTCCACGGTAACCGGACAGGAAGTAGGATCTGTTGCCGGGTTAAAGCTTCCTGTCTGACCCAGAAACCAACCCCTGTATTACGTAGGGCTGTAGTGATACAATAATGTGATACGATACACGATATTCTGCCCACAATACGATATATATTGCAATATTCAGCAAATGATACGATTCAATACAATTTTGCAATTTTAGAGGGACAGAGTGATTTTGGTGACATTTTGTGACTGTTATAAAGTTGGACTGAATTAATTTAACTGAAAACTGATTAAAAGCTCCAACTACACAATACCTGGTCTGGTTGGACACAGACTTAAAGTGGACAGCTGGACAAATGAACAAAGAAGTGGAGAGAAAACATGTTTCTTTTAGTTGAAACAGTCCAAACTGTAGCTGACATGCATTAGTAAAGTAAATAAAGTGAACCAAGTTCCTGCTCTGAATAGTTTGATACCTTTTTAACCTGAACATCTGAAGGAATCACTCTAAGCCTGATGACCTGGTGAAGCAAGCAGTGAGTGAACAAGGTGACAGTTGGACGTTACGATACTTAGGATGAATATCGATTTTTCTCTAGGAAATAAAATATTGATATACTGTATATATCGTGATATCGAGCGACGCGAACAGGGAGGGGACTTTGGTCACTTTCAAAAAGTTCACATCTAAAAATTCTTAAAAACAGCAAATCAAAACGTGCAGCTTCAACTTTAGAACTTTTAGACAAAATAAAAGCCTGCAGCTAATTTCAAATTAAAAGCATCATGCATATCTTCGCCTCTGAAACCAGCGGCTCTGTCTTGAGTCGTTTCTTACCCATGGCGCTGTCTGTGCCGTTGCTGGGGGCCGTACAGGAGGCGGCGCTGTAGTGGTTGGCTCCGCCCCCTCCGCCGCCGCCTCTGTGGAAGCTGGACATGGGAGGAAGGCTGGAGCTGATGTCTGCGGACGAGGAGTGCGGCGGGTAGTTCTGCGGAGAGACGTGAAGTGTTAGCGGTGCCTCCAGCCCTCCCGGCGGCGCCCCATCGGCCCGGCTCACCAGTCGGTCATGAGGGTGGATCCCGCAGTAGGAGGAGCTCTGGGTGGCGCCGTGCGCCGAGTTCCCGCCCCCCAGCATGCTGCTGTGGTAGCCCTGCTGGCTCATGCTGCTGCTGCTGCTGCTGCTCCAGGGGTCGCCGCTGTGGTGACCATCTGACCAACAGACAGGAAACTTTACTCAGAACCAGAGCAGCTCAGGTTTGTCCAAACTAAAAACTAATCGAGCATTTTCATGATTTAAACACACAGGTGGCAGCCATGTTGGATTTTCAGTTTAAGGGAAACTTCTGACTTTACAGTATTTTTCTTAGTTCTGTCCTATTGTTAGCTAACATCAGTCAAACATCATGTTTAACAACATTTGTTAAAGTTAGAACATTTTCCCTCATATTGTTTATTATCACAACTAAAACTGAAATTAATTTGACAGTAAAAGCATTCCATATAATCATACCAAAAACAGGGCTGCATCTTCTTTTAATCACCGATTAATCAGTTACTTTAACAACATATGCAGATTCTGCAGATTTTGATTAATCACGATTAATCGTTCCTGCCCTAATTAGAAAACCCTTCTCTCTGTGTTCAGGCTGTCTTGTGACTTGAACAGCTGTTTAGTTTGGAAACGTGATCGACTTCCTGCATGAGCCTGAATTCAGACGCAGCTTCACCTGCAGAATAACCTAGCTGACCTGCAGACACCTGACATCACAACCAAGTTACAGTCTGGGAATCATTTCTGTAAGATTAAACCAAGTTCAGATGCTTCAAGGGAAAAACTATTTTGAGAATTAACATTCTTAAATTTGCGAAACTAATCAAACTCCTTGACAACATATCTGTTTTTTGGACAAAGTTGCAGCTTCCAGTCCAGTTAGATCTTTTCCAGGTTTTCCAGGTGTGAATGCTGCTCAGGCCTTACCTGGCATGAAGAAGGAGCTGGGGAATCCGGCGCTGGGCGGCTTGGAGGATGGGTAACCCGGCGAGTCCCGGTTGTAGTCGGCTGTGCTGGCAGACGGAGCGTAAACCTGCAGAAACACCAAACGGCGGGAAAGATGGCGGGAAATCAGCATCAGGAGTTTGTTTCGCACAAACATCGTTTCCAACTTCAACTCATAAAGCAGGAACAGGTTTTAAAAACCTTTAATGTTTTACATTACAGAATTAAAGACAAGAAAGATTAAAGTCTGAACTGAAAAACTTTTTACTCATAACTGAACACAGAAAACTGGACAAAGATGTAGAACAGTCCTTTTGTTTGTCTTTGTCGTTATAAAAGATCAAGACAGATTTACTTCCTGTGAATCCGGACACATCTGTTGTCCTAAAATAAGCAAAATCACATCTGGTTGGAAAACAGGACAGATTTATGGATGACTTCATCTCTTTGTTGATTCTAGTTTGGTGAGGAAATACTCTACTGGATACCAGGTAACCGTTAGCTACAGACAGATTCCAGAAAGTAACATTTTAGGTTACAGGAAGAACTTTTGAACTTCTGATAAATCACCATCTGAATTTAAATGCAAGTTCCAAGAAGTGACATTAAGTTCCGGAAAGCAGCATCCTGTTTCCAAGAGAGAAGCTGTCAGAACACAGCTTCCGGTTTGTAACTTTTGGAAGGTAACGTGGTTCTTAACCGAAACTAAAACAATGATTTTAAAGTTCTAGAAAGAAACAGAGAAAAAAAAACAACTACTGATATACCAAAAGCAAACTGCTGCACCAAATTTACCAAACAGCTCTGACCAGAAGATTTCACATCGTTTTAAAATCCATGAAACCAGAAGCAGAGACACAGAGAAGATGGACTGGAAGAGTTTCAGGGCGGGGTCATGGTTTCTGCAGGGGGTGGCCGCCGCTCAGAGCTCTGAGCGCGTGCATAGCGTGCGAGGGGTAAGCCGCGATGCTCCATGACGTAAACTGAGGAACAGGAGAAACGCTCCTCACTCCTCCTTCCTGATGAAACGTAGAAAACTTTCTGCAGATCCGCCTTCAGCCTCCACAGAAACATCAGAGGCTTTTTTTTAGATTTGCATATGAATGGGAGACAGATGTGTTCATGCGGAGACGGAGATGAAACCAGAAACACTTCCCACTGTCAGCGAGGGGATTATTAAAAACAGAAAAAGCCTTTTGGGTCATTTTGGTCAAACACAAACCTCATGGACCTTTTCTTTGATTCAAAAAGAAAATAAATGTTTCCTGTCATCCCTCCTGTTTCTGTCCTAAAGTCTCTTAACGATATTCACCTCCCTGCTGCCAACCTGACGAGTTTGCTGCTAAATTTAGCAGAACTGCAAACGTGGATTATTCAAAAGGTCTGGACATCCTGCAGGCTTCCAGTCAGAAATACATCAACACACGCAAACAAATTCAATTCTGTTTTAAAATAATAAACATTTTACTCTTTTAACGACCAGTCATTTGTAGATTGATACATTTTTGCAATCACACAGTTAAAAATACAGATGCTTAACATTTTGGTCGTTCATATTTCTTATTAAATGTTCAGACACTTTCTGCTGCCGTCGTACCACGGTTGGTTCTGAAGTGGTTCTGGCTGGACAGATGGTCCAACATCTTGTCATGTCAGCCCATTCCAGCTGGAAGCCCACAGCATGATGCTGCCACCACCTTCCTGAGTATATTTGTGCTTCGATCCATTCTGACCCAATATTTTAACAAAAATCACGAGTTATGGATCCAGTTCTTGTTTCTGATCCCGCCCTGACTAACTGAAGGCTTTGACTGGACCTCCGTTTGGCCGAGTCTCACTCCGCTGCGCCGCCTCCAGATATTCGCTGCGGCGCTGCTGCAGCTGCAGCGAGTCGCCGCTTCCTTCCTGAAATGCACCTTGCAGCAAATCCTCCGATTCCACTCAGCGTCTGCAGATTTCATCAGGGATGAACTCTGACTTCCTCTGAGAACCCGACTCTGATCATTAAACCACATTCACCGACCCAAACCCGCCCCACACACACACACGCACACACACACGACCCTGATCCCACTGAAAATATTTAGAGCGGCTCTCATGCGTTGCAGACATATTTTCCCACTGAATGTGTTGTCAGACGGGTGTGGAAAGGCTGTGATTTGTGTGTGTGTGTCTGCTGCAGACAGACATGAACAGGTGCAGAGTGTGTTAGAGTCAGAGGAATGCAGGGAGACACAATAACAACCTGACTTCCTGTCCTCTCAGACATGGAAGCAGCAGCAGCAGCAGGAGCATTCCCACAGTCAGCAGCAGCCAATCAGAGAGCAGAGAAAGTTTAATCTATTTTACTTTATTTATGCTGATAAATGAGGAAAAACGCAACAATAAACTGATTCTAGCCTTAAAAAAGGTTTAGAGCTGAATATTAATCTAAACCTGTAAGAAAAAAATGAAGATTTAAGCCTCTAAAATGCATCAAGAAACAATTAAATACAATATTTATAACCGGGATGCTCAAAGTGAGGTGCAGGGGCCATTAGGGGCCCTTGGAATAATTTTTTTATGGCCCTTGACAGCAGCTTAAGATCAGTACAGATTTGATTCTCCACTTTTTTAATCTTCTAAAATAAAGTATCGTTTCAAGGTTTCTGCAGTTTTACTCAGATTTAAGACTTTTAAAGACCATAAATGGAATTTAAGACCCCAGAAATATGAAATGAACCTTTTGCTCTCCATAAGGTCACCTATACGGACGCTAAGCTAACTTAGCATCATTTAGACAAAAGAAAATAAAAACTGTAACAAAATCAGAATCAGCTGGTCAGATGTTGTTAATGATCAGCAATCAGCCAGAAAACTGTGGCAGTCTGAGGAAAGTTTATTTTTTTTATTGCTGAAATTTGATGAAAATAATTTTCTAGATTATTCAATCCAAAAAGTTAGAAAACTGCTAAAGAAAACATCTTTAACTGATGATTAATCGGATAACAAACTGGCACATTATGCAGATTTTCTATTCAACCACTTGAGCCTTTTCTTTAATACAATATTAGAAATACATTAAAAGATAAACATGTTACTTCCCAAAACGCAATAAAATCATTCTTTGAGTGAATTTGAACCTGGTGAAGCTGAAACTGAGGATAAAACATATTTAAGAACCGAAACATTTTTACATTAAATGTAAAACATATATCTTTATATTGAATAATTTTGGCTCAACTTTTGCTTTGAATATGTTGCATTTTTCAGAAAATTGCCTTTTTAGAGCCATTTAATAATTAATCAATTTCTAAATTTGTTGACATTATTCTAATTATTGATTAATCATGATTAAACCAATTAATCGTTTCAGCTGTAGATATCGGCCCCTCACTTTTCATATGTTTGCCTTCATAAAACTAAGAAATTCTCCTCAGAGAGTCGAGATCCAGCCCAGATTAGGCCCGGTTTCTGGGCCAGAACCGGTTCTGCCCAGCAGGAGAGACGCATGACGGATCTGGGAATCTTCACAGGAGACGAAGCTTCGCGGTCTTCATCAAAGCCTGGCTCTGCGTCGCCCCGGGCCCAAGAAATTCAGCCGCATTCCAGCTCAAACTGGTTCCTGCTGGAACTGGAAACACGCAGCGGCTGCAGAGTATCACCATGGAAACATCGGCCCGCCTTTAGCTCGCCGCGGCGGGGAACCATCGATGAGAACCGAGCGTTTTCAGACCGGACATCGCGGGAAACGGCAGAACGAAGCGCTTCGAGTTGGACGGAGATAAAAAGACGGTAAACGGAAACAAAAGAGGGAAGGAAAAACCGGAGGCTTTTGATGCTTTTCTGCCAGTTATTGTCTCCAAATGTGAGGAGCATCTGTTCAACCTCTCCGGCTCCACCTCTGCTCTCAGCGGGAAAACGGAGCGAAAACGAGGAGAAGAAGAAAAGCCTTGTATGATCCCAACATTTATTAATAAAATACAAACAGTTCACGGCTTCTGTTTGGACCGATTTCCAGTTTGAAGAGCAGATTCTAATTTTAACAAGTTTTTCTTGTTAGATTTTTCTGCAAACGTCCCTCAGGCATCACCCTGGACACCCCAGGGGTCCTGATCAGACAAACGGTCCCTCTGGGTCATTTCTGGAAATATTGCAGTTTCTTTAGATTCTGACGTGAATCTAAAAACCAAACAGATCAGAAACCGTGTCGTCCTTCCTCCTCCTCCGCCACCAAACACTGGCCGCCATGTTCTTCAGCAATTCTCTGGTTTCACTTTCATCTCAGTTTATTCACCAGAAAACAAACTAAACATACGTAAAAACAATTTCTGCTAAAAGCCAAATAATCGCCAGAAGCACAAAAAATTCAATTTGTACCTGGACTGAAACGCAGAAACTACTAAAAATATAAAATACCATGACTGTCCAGTAGGGGGCGAAGGTATCAACCCTTCTGACTTATTAATAACTGGTGATTAAAGTTTACTTTTATAAATACTTTTACTCAGCTATCAGAGTTAATCTCAGATTAACAGACATCCTTTCAGATTAAGGTATTTCTTCTTCTATCATCCACATTTTACTTTGATTTTAGTTTCACTGAAGGCAACAAACATCCAGCAATGTTTCACACAACAAACGCCATAAACTTTTAAACATTAAAATAAAAAGTTTTGGTTTTGTTGTTAAGACATTTAAACTAGAAACATTCAATCCAAATAGTTAATAGAAAACTGTACAAATTTATTTTGCTAAATATTTAACACATATATAAATTGATCTTTTCTACTTTAATGAAAATAATGTTGGTTTAAATCATAAAAGTGCTAAATGTGCAAAGTTATTTAACAGTTTTAATTGGAAAAATCCACAGAGAACGTTTTATTACGTTCTCTATGAAAAAAATCTGATCTGATGCACAAAAACATGTCGGAGAGATATGGAGAGAGATTAAGGAACAAAAGATGATGAACAGTAAAAATCTGGAAAACCTTTTTAATTTTTAACAGATTTTCCTGCTTCTGGAAAAATTAGCTCACAAATTTGAAATGTATAAATAAAAACGTCACTATGTAGGAAATGAAAACAAGCTGCAGAAAAGACAGTCAGGAGGTCACGCTTCGTGTTTTCATGAACAGGAATCGTTTTGTACGGAGCCTGAATCCTGCCAAAACCCAGCGACATCTTGGATGTCGCTTAATGTTGTGACTCTGAACCTCTGAGCTTTTTCCCGTCTCCATCCATCCAGAGACCGACGTGGGAAAACGAATCAAACGGGCCGCAGACGATCCAAACCTCTCAGGTCCGGAGCAGGAGGAGCGGGCGGGGCGCAGGACGGGTTCTGCTTTTTAGATGGATTTTTATAGCGGAGAGCTGAGCCACGGCCTCTGAATCCTCTGAAGGTTAATTATGTTCCTGATTCAAAACACATGGAGGTGTGTGTGTGTGTGTGTGTGTGTGTGTGTGTGTGTGTGTGTGTGTGTGTAAAAGCGGAAGGAAATCCCACCCACCACCTCCAAGCAGAGGCCTTTATTCTACCAACCTGCAATTGCACTAATGTGAACCAGATGTGAGCCGTTTTGAGCCTGATGCCTAATTGAGTCCATATGACGAAATATGGAGGCAGAAAAAACAGACCATAGAAAAATGATCTTTTAAATTATGGATAATTTGATTGGATTTATTAAAAACTAAACCTCAGACTTCAGATTGTTTTGTTAAACTTGGATTTCCACCATGTAAACCGATCCTGCAGAGCTTTACATTATAACTCCACAAGTGTCACTTTTGATGCAGGTTTTCCAGCAACAACCTGAATAATGAACTTAATTTCCTCAAAAATCTGACATACAGAACATAATGCAGTTTAAGGAACAAAACATAACAGATAAATTACCTTAGATGCCTGATGTATCAGTTATGATACAATAAAATACTAAATTCTGCTTAGATTTGGTTAATAAAACAATGAAAATATAAAAAACCATCAAATTGTTATTCCTTATATCAGGCTAAATGGTTAAAAACAGGTAACAGTGTGCACCGCTAATTAAAAGAAACACCAACTTTGTTGCTTGCCTAAGCTAATGCTAACATGCTAGCTTCATCATAATTCACATGCTCTATAATATATCTAGTTCTCCACTGTTTAGTTTTGCTCCCACATGTTTCTAGTCTTGGTTATTGGGAAAAATAGAGGAAATGAAAGTGCCGTGTAAACAGTCTTCACCAGCTTCATAGAGCACGAGAATAAACGTCTAGCTAGCTGAAGTATTTTAAATAGTCTATAACCAAAACTTCAACACAGATGTTAAATTTTATTCAACTGAAAGCTTACAAAACAACCAAGCTTTACTTGGTTGTTTTAACTTCATTAACTCGGGGGAGCTAAGTGAGCTAGCTGTTCTCAAAGCTAGCAACAGTGGTAAATGAAAAATTACCCCTGCTGTTAGCGAATTGACTTTAAGATGATTTTCACTAACAGACGCTCAAACGGTGAAATGGGAGTAAAACAGGAAATGGATCCATCCTTTCAGACTGATGGATGTTGTGACAAACTAACTTTTCATTCGGAGTGCCATGATTTAAGGCTTGGACAAAAGTTTTAAAAAGATAAGACAACAAACTGCTAAAATGTTACAGTATGTTTTATTTCTTATAGGATTTCTGAGAAAACCGACTGGTGTTTTCTCCACCTGCATAGAGGAACAGCCACCATCTGTTGCTGTACACTGCTGCTCAGCAATTTAATTTGGATCAAATATGATTTAAAAAATGTTGCATTTGGATTGTTAAATTGTTTTTTTTTTTAAAGTCAGGTTTTGGTTGGATTTAGTGTAAAAGTTGGATTTCGGTCCTTTTTGTCCAAGAAAATCAGATGACTCACATTTGTATTTGGTAAAAAAGTCAATTTTGTTTTAAAAAATTTGAATTTGGGTTGAGTTAGCCTGCTGTGTTAGCGTAGCCTTAGACTCGCATGAAAGGCAGGCTTGCAGATAAAAACTTAATTTTCTTTAGCTTGCCTGGTGGATCTGTTTCAAGCCTCCATGTGTTTTAGAAAACCTGACCTAGTTTGCTACAAGAGCAAACCGAAGAAATGAAACGGTTTGAAAACGGGGCCCAGAAAAACTCAGAAAAACTCTGGAGCCGCCACTGCATCAAGCTGGAGAGACAGAGACGTGGAAAGTGTTCAAATTTCAACTTTAAAAATTCACAAAAATAACAAGCAGAGAGAGGGAAAAAGGAAGAGAGAGAGAGGAGAAACATCAAATAACCAGACAGAAAGAGAGCAAATACTCACATCTGCAAAAATACTTGGGTGTAATTGAAAACATGCAGCGCCTTCACACACACAGAGTTTCATGGACCGACGCATTCCTCAGCTCACTTTGCAACACACACACACACACACACGCACAGCTCCCTGTGGAGCTCCGGCTTCCTGAGGCTTGATTAGAGCCCCCTACGTGAAGACAAGTGGACTCAGCATGTGTGTGTGTTCGAGCGCGTTGCACCTGTGACTGGAGGGGGGGGGGGGGTTTGAGTCACTCAGACAGAAAACACCAGGGGCCCGGACAAAAAAACACAGAAAGTGTGTGACACGAGTCGGTGGGATACATTTGGAAACTGGACTCTGGTGAAGCTTCTACTTAAACAGAACCGGATGAAGAAGTAGCCTGGTGGTTTTCACTTTAAAAACACGACAGAACAACGCCGAGCGAGCGCGGCGTTAAGAACCAGAGAGTCCGGTTCGGTGTAGATCGGATCAATAAAACCAAACTTTGGTCCTGCAAACAGTCTGGGTTCAGCTGAAGTGGTCTGAATGTGAACGCCAAGTGGACCAGAGTCCGCTCCAAAAGCAGGAAGTGGACTAAAGTGCAGTAAATACAACCAAAAAAATGCTAGCTAGCCTAGCGCTAGCCGGAAAAATGACTGAAGAATCACTAAAATCTGACTACATTTTTATTTACATCTCATAAAGAAGGAAGATTCAGTCAGTTAATTTTCTTTTCAACTCACTAAATGATGAAGCTGGTATTGTATTATAGGCAATAAAATGTTTATTTTACAATTTCAAAAATGAGTTGAATTGTTTGTCTCTTTAATATATTTCTAATATTGCATAAAAACACTGCTGATTGAGACAATTTTTTTATTTACTAAAATAAAAGTTGCAGCCTTAGAGAAAAGTACAGCTAAAACGCTTCAAAATGTGTGTGTGTGTGTATAGATATATATATATATATATATATATATCTATACACACACACACATTTGTCTAGGTGTGTGTGTATAAAAAATAACAGCAGTCAATACAATTTGAGTTTGTTGGGAGTAGTTACGGTTACAAATCAGCAGCTGCTGGGAGGAAGGATCTGTGATGACGTTGATTTACGCACCAAGGATGCAGCATTCTGCTACAAGCTGAAGAAAATACCTTATAAATGTAACAATCTGCACTAATAACCTGGCCACATGTCACATAGGTGTCGGTACACAGCAAATTCAAAAGTGTTAAATGTTTTGGTGTTAGTAGACTTCATCCAAAAGCAGAGTTAATTTTACTCTTATAGAGTGACATTCTGTTTATGCAAGTCTGGGGTGTAAATTATTAGTAGTTAAAACCCAGTGTTAAATTAAAGTGTTTCTCTATCAAATCTATAGGTGTTAAAATAGAATCAATAACTCTTGACTTCTGAACTCTGAACTCCACCAGCGGCTCTAACACTGAAGGAGTTAATTCACTGACTCCACCCAGAATCACAGATTCCACCGAAGAAGCGAAGCTACAGAAGCCAAAACATTTCAGGTCTATTTACTTTCCTCATGTCTGAGTTATTTACTGCTCTTGGTAAGTCATTGTTTTCTGAGATGGTTTATAACTATTATTTTGAGTTGAGCTCAACCTGTATGACAGACGTCATGTTCGTCACACGGCTCGGTGTTAGCATGTAGCTTAGCATGTTTAGCTTAGCATGTCTAGCTTAGCATGTTTAGCTTAGCATGCCGAATGTTAGCGGAGTATAAATGTTGGAAAATATCGAGCCGGTGAACATTTAATCAAATTCTTGGCTAATTTGAACAGATCCGTAATAATCTGGAGTTTGTTTTTTTCATGATGTTGAACGTTTTCATGAATATTGGTCAGATTTATTAACCTTTCTGATCGATTTTTTTCCTTTGAAAAAATGTAAAAGCCTTTTTCACGTTGAGACATTATTCCGCTGTTGTGTCTTATATACGTTTTGCAGCATGTTTTAATCCTTTTATTGTCTTTTTGTATATATTAGAACCAGTCTGAGGATGAATCGTCAGCCTAACCTCCTCCTGATCCTCCATGGATTCTTCGAAGGTTCAAGCTCCAAAACTGATTATGTCAGTGTTAATATCTCTGAAACTCTACATTTCTGTATTTGAGGCTTGTTGTTAGAGTTGTAGTAAAATGTATTCCTTCGTTCCTCATTGTTATGTTTTTGTTTGTTATGATCCAGACCGACACTGACTGTCCTACTCAGAGACTGAAGACTATCTGATGCAGTAGAGGAGCATGTTGGTGTCTCTGGCCAAACATCACGAACAGCCCAACAACCTGAAGACAATCTGTTAGTGAGTGGACATCTCTCTAGTGAGTGGACATCTCTCTAGTGAGAGGACATCTCTAGTGAGAGGACACTCTCTAGTGAATGGACATCTCTCTAGTGAAGGACATCTCTAGTGAGAGGACATCTCTCTAGTGAATGGACATCTCTCTAGTGAGAGGACATCTCTCTGTGAGTGGACATTCTCTAGTGAGTGGACATCTCTCTAGTGAGTGGACATCTCTCTAGTGAGTGGACATCTCTCTAGTGAATGGACATCTCTCTAGTGAGATGGACATCTCTCTAGTGAGAGGACATCTCTCTGTGAGAGGACATCTCTCTAGTGAGAGGACATCTCTCTGGTGAGAGGACATCTCTCTAGTGAGAGGACATCTCTCTGTGAGAGGACATCTCTCTAGTGAGTGGACATTTTCTAGTGAGTGGACATCTCTCTGTGAGAGGACATCTCTCTAGTGAGTGGACATCTCTCTAGTGAGAGGACATCTCTCTAGTGAGGGACATCTCTAGTGAGATGGACATCTCTCTAGTGAGGGACATCTCTCTAGTGAGTGGACATCTCTAGTGAGTGGACATCTCTCTGTGAGAGGACATCTCTCTAGTGAGAGGACATCTCTCTAGTGAGATGGACATCTCTCTAGTGAGAGGACATCTCTCTAGTGAGAGGACATCTCTCTAGTGAGTGGACATCTCTAGTGAGTGGACATCTCTAGTGAGTGGACATCTCTCTAGTGAATGGACATCTCTCTAGTGAGAGGACATCTCTCTAGTGATGGACATCTCTCTAGTGAGTGGACATCTCTCTAGTGAGAGGACATCTCTCTAGTGAGAGGACATCTCTCTAGTGAGAGGACATCTCTCTAGTGAGAGGACATCTCTCTAGTGAGAGGACATCTCTCTGGTGAGAGGACATCTCTCTAGTGAGAGGACATCTCTCTAGTGAGATGGACATCTCTCTAGTGAGTGGACATCTCTCTGTGAGTGACATCTCTGTGAGGGACATCTCTCTAGTGAGAGGACATCTCTCTGGTGAACATCCGTGAGGGACATCTCTCTAGTGAGGGACATCTCTCTGTGAGGGAATTTCTGTGGGACATCTCTCTAGTGAGTGGACATCTCTCTGGTTGTGAGTGGACATCTCTCTAGTGAGTGGACATCTCTCTGTGAGTGGACATCTCTCTAGTGAGTGGACATCTCTCTGGTGAGTGGACATCTCTCTAGTGAGTGGACATCTCTCTGGTGAGTGGACATCTCTCTGGTGAGTGGACATCTCTCTGGTGAGTGGACATCTCTCTAGTGAGTGGACATCTCTCTGGTGAGTGGACATCTCTCTGGTGAGTGGACATCTCTCTGGTGAGTGGACATCTCTGTGAGTGGACATCTCTCTGGTGAGTGGACATCTCTCTGGTGAGTGGACATCTCTCTGTGAGTGGACATCTCTCTGGTGAGTGGACATCTCTCTGGTGAGTGGACATCTCTCTGTGAGTGGACATCTCTCTGGTGAGTGGACATCTCTCTGGTGAGTGGACATCTCTCTGGTGAGTGGACATCTCTCTGGTGAGTGGACATCTCTCTGGTGAGTGGACATCTCTCTGGTGAGTGGACATCTCTCTGGTGAGTGGACATCTCTCTAGTGAGGGACATCTCTCTGGTGAGTGGACATCTCTCTGGTGAGTGGACATCTCTTGGAGGACATCTCTCTGGTGAGTGGACATCTCTGTGAGTGGACATCTCTCTGGTGAGTGGACATCTCTCTGGTGATGTGGACATCTCTCTGGTGAGTGGACATCTCTCTGTGTGACGTGAGGACATCTCTCTGGTGAGTGGACATCTCTCTGGTGAGTGGACATCTCTGTGAGTGGACATCTCTTGAGTGGACATCTCAGTGAGGGACATCTCTCTGGTGAGTGGACATCTCTCTGGTGAGTGGACATCTCTGTGAGAGGACATCTCTCTGGTGAGTGGACATCTCTCTGTGAGTGGACATCTCTCTGGTGAGTGGACATCTCTCTGGTGAGTGGACATCTCTAGTGAGAGGACATCTCTCTAGTGAGTGGACATCTCTCTAGTGAGTGGACATCTCTCTAGTGAGTGGACATCTCTCTGGTGAGTGGACATTCTCTCTGTGAGTGGACATCCTCTGTGAGTGGACATTTCTCTAGTGAGTGGACATCTCTAGTGAGAGGACATCTCTCTAGTGAGAGGACATCTCTCTAGTGAGAGGACATCTCTCTAGTGAGTGGACATTTCTCTAGTGAGTGGACATCTCTCTAGTGAGTGGACATCTCTAGTGAGTGGACCTTTCTCTAGTGAGTGGACATCTCTAGTGAGTGGACATTCTCTAGTGAGAAGGAGGACATCTCTCTAGTGGAGGGCAGAGAGGAACTGACTTATCAACAGAAACAGAAACTGGATAAGAAATGATGGATCTGCATATCAGGTTGGTCTGTTATGTTCTGTAATATCCAGTAATCTACCTGTTAAAAGAAAATGTTCTCTAAAATATACATGAACTGTTTGCTTTATTTCCTCCACCTTGTACTTTGAACAATTTCATGCATATGGTATTGAAGAAAAATGTCTTAATTATACTGCATTTTGTATTGCACAGCTGATATGTTAGACCTTTTGATAACAATATGTGAATGAAAGTGACATGTGAAACATGCACATTATTCCACCTGTAAATATGTTTTGTAATTATGGTGCATATTTTGAAATAAATGCATTTGAGAAAATCATTGCCTCTTTATTAAATGTTTATTTACCAAAGAATTTTTAAAAGTTCAAACAATAAAATACCTATTTAATATTAATTACAAATAACTCTTATGAAGTTAAAAAAAATACTCTGTGAGAGTTAATATTAAGATCTAACACCGAATTAGTGTTAGCAAGTGTTAAATGATTAACTCCAGCAGATTTGATATCTGACACTTTATAAGAGTTAAGGTACCAACTCTCCAAAAAGAGTTAGTTTAACACTTTCTGGTGTGGACCCATATAGACACTTTAAAAGTGTTGAAATCAAATCTGACAGTGTTAATCTGGGCCTGCTGGATTTGCTGTGTATCAGGTCAGGTAGATGGATCCAAGCGATGATGAGGCGGTCGGTTAATCAACGCCTCCACTGGGTTTTATTCAACCAGTTCCCACAAAGGTTTACATCATCGTTTTACAGTTGGCATTTTAACTCCAAACACGTTTTATTAAACTGCGATGAAACAACAAACGATGGTGTCGCCATAGTGATGAGAACATCAACTGTAACCAACCCTTTTTCCATTCATTCAACCATTTTCTCAGAGACCATCAAGCTGGTCAAACTCATAGCTGACCTGCACAGAAATTAAATCATGACATGAAACCAAATATTGCATGTTGTTTTTTCAGGATGTAGAAAATGAAAGAAGACATATATGACATCAATAAATATCGGTTATCAGCCAAACTGCAATATCGATATCGGTATGGGTCAAAATTTTATTGTTGTTGCTCTGCTGGCGAAGAAAATTCATAATCTGTTTATTTTTCTCAGTTAAGTATTTTCATGATCTCCTCGTTTCTCACAGTTGGTGACAAAACACAGTCAGAACAACAAGGCTACCAAACAACCAGAATGTGTACAATTCACTTTGAGCCACGAAACAAGGGAAAAATGAGCCCAAATAACAGAATAAAAACTAACGAGCTAAACGAGAGCAAATGTTCAAAAACAAAACCAAAGACTGGATTAAAGAATAAACAAACCAGAAAAAAGGAAAGTCCAGAAGCAGAGAGACATGAAAGCAGCAGCAGCAGAGGCAGCAGAGCGTCCGGTTGTGTGCCATGTTTACACTGCGGCCTGTAAATGGATTCAAGATGGCGTCTGGTCCTGCCAGGAGCCACCAGATCAAAGCCTCAGACAGCCAGTGATGTCACAGCTCTTTAATTGACCACTAATTACTCTGAATTAGTTGGAGGATTCAGAAGTGCTATATCTGTTAGCACTGAGAGCTGCTCCACTGCTTTCAGCCTCTAAACTTTTCATTCTGCATGTAAACGGCATCCGCTGGGATTCAAACTAAATGAAATCCAGTTCAGCCGGCTGCCTCCAAAGGTCACATGATTAGCAAACATAAAGAGTTTGATTTCCACTGTGTGAAAACCCAACAGCCAGAGCACGCCACCTGGTGGTGGTGGCATCATGCAGGGTCGATCGAAACCCAGCAGGAAGGAGATGCTGTGATAACTAGACTGAACTTTGTCCGGCGCTTTTCCAGTCGATTTAATTATTAGGTGCGTTGCTCAGGGGCACATGGACAGAAGGAATCTAACCAACAACCTCCTGATTACAACTCGACTACTCCACCATTCTGTGAACGTCGGACCAACCCACCAGGGAATGTCACGATACTCCCGCTTAGACCAGAGCAGATTCTGAGAGCGAGAATGGCCTAGTTAAAGCCCAGTTGAGGATCTGTGGAATGAGTTAAAGGTTTCAGTTAACAGATTCTCTCAGTCCAGAGCTGCTCCTGAGTGAAACAGAAAGCCTGTTAGCAGCTAATATAGTCGTCAGGTTGAAATCTGTTTCATTTTGCATCATTTTCCTTCTACTCTCCAAAAAAGCAGCATCTGTTGGTCTATCTCATAAAATCCCATATTTGTGTCTTTGAGTCCATTTCTTTCTTGATCTAAAGTTTCATAAAACCAGAATCTTTCATTTCTCTGCAGACAGGAAACTGGGCAGCTGGATTTCCATGATGGGAAACATAATGTGGCTTCATGGCAGAAATTACGGAGAGGCCTAGGGGAGAAAAGGGCTAGGAGATGCAGCTGCCGCCAGAGACGATATGAAGAACCTGGGTCCTTTCAGAGATCCGCTCTGCTGAGAGCTGCTGCTGATCACTGAGACCAGAGAACCAGACAGACCCGCCACCCAGACCAGCTTACTGCAGACCGCCTTCATGATCTCTCTCCTTTCGGTCTATTAATGATTTAAAGTTAATCAGCGTTTCCACTAAGTACATCTTGTTTTAATCAGGACTTTTCAGTAAAGTTGTTGTTGCTGTATCTCTGATGTTTTTCTCTCTTCCTGTAGGTGCAGACACAGACCTTTAGTTTTCTTCTCTTTAATGTTATCTTCTTCTATCCCACCTCTCTTCCTGTCTATTTCCTCAGATCCTTCTTTTCTGTCTGCTACATTTAAAATAAACCCAAAGCAGTTTCTGCTAATGCTAGCTATGCTTGTGCACAGAATGCTCCTAGCATTGCATGTCTTAGCATTAGAAGTTAGCCAATGGGAAGACAAGCATCATCCGGCCAGTTAGCGGTAAATTTAACTCGTGGTAGAAACAAAAAAGTTAGCTGGCTAGATTTTTGTGCAAAATACATGCAACATTGTTTGGGTTTTTAAAATAAATTCAAAGTAATTTCAGATAAAGCTAGCTAGCTAGCATTTTGCACCGAATGCTGCTAGCATTGTATGGGTTTGGCAGCAGACGTTATCCTGTGGCAAAGACAAACGTTTTCCGGCCAACTGGAAATAAATTTGTGCTTAGCTCATGGTAGCTAAACCTGCACCTGAACCAGCTAGCAAAGACACATTAGCAGCTAGTTAGCGGTAGCCTGAACCACCTCGAGTCACAGAACACAATGAAAGTGACTCAAACATTTACCTGAACAGATAATTAGTCCTGCCACGACTAAATACATATTTATATAGATTTAAAACCTTATATGCATTGGCCCTGTAATCTGGAGAAAAGTCAGATCTGCTCGATTAGCTGAAAGCAGAGAAAGTTTTGAAATGACTGACAGGGAATTTGATAAGTCTGCAGTTTAATCCCCATTTCTTTAAAACCAACAAACTTTCACTCCGTGTTTCTCATCACAACAGCACAAGTGACTCGGCACACACACTCAGATTAACAGAGTGTGTGTGTGTGTGTGTGTGTGTGTGAGCACACAGGTTTTCCAGGCCGGAGAACAAAAACACTTCTCCACAGGTGACGGCTCTTTACGAGTCTCCTCCACGATCGTTTTTATTAGCCACCCGTTTTTCTTTCAACTGCCAGGACTTCTTTTTTTTTCCTGGCGAAGCCGACATGCAAACGCTTTTTTTTTCCTCCTTCTTCTTCTCTTTCTCCCCCACCGTCTCTCCTTCAGCGGCTTCCTTTGATTTAATTACTGCCACATGCTGCCGACTGCCAGCCGTCGTTAGCGAGAGGACGGCCTCGACCGACCAACGCAGGGAGAGAGAGAGGGAAGCACTTCAGATGGTTTAATGGATGAAACAGCAAGGAAGGAGGGAGTAAGGAACGAGGAAAAATGGAAGGAAAGACAACGAAAAGAAAGGAGTGGAGGAAGAAACTAAAGAAGGAAGGATGAAAGGAAGAAAGTAAGGATGGCTCAAAGGAAGGAGTGATGGATGACAAAAAGAAAGACGACTCCTCCTCTTCCTCTCCAGTGGTGACTGGTTGTTGGTCTGCAGCCATTTGGCCGCCTGACAGCTCATTAAGTTGTTTTATAAATAATCAATGATGAAGTAATTAACAAGTCTACACACACACACACCTGCCGTCTGACAGGCAGCCCAGTTTGAACTGGTTTCCAGTTGGTGTGGAGCCTCATGACGGTTCGCCCATCCATCGTTTTTACAGCTGAATAAAAATCTGATTCCATTTCCAATGTAAAAAATAAACAAATCCAGAGATTTTACCCACAATTCCACGCTCCTGTCGTCCATAACCCGTCCTCTTTCATCCAGTTTTGATTCTCATTAACTAAAGTCTCATTTTAAATAAACATATTTAGTTTAATTAAAACACCTCAGACAGCAACAGATATCTGGCGATTTCACGTCTACATAAACAGAAAATCCCTCATTGGAGTCTGTCATATTTTTAAGAAACTTTTGTATGTTTTTTCTTAAGATTTTATTATTTTGAACATGAAACCGGAAGCATGCAACACATTAAGCAGGTGGGAAACTAAATGGTCAAATAAAATATATATCTTCAGTTTTAAACCTGGCAAATTCAAAACAGACAAGTCGTCCTGCTTGACAGCCAATCAAATCGCCCGTCACATGGCGCTCAGCCAATCAGACGTCAGCTCTGTCGGGGCGAGAACAGCGGCGGTAAATAAACAAAACGCTCCTCCTCTAAGATGGCCGCTAGAGATTCATCTCAGAAAGTTTGGGGAGTGATACAACCGTGTAGCCGGGACTTCGTTGCCAAGGCAACACACCAGCTGGCACCAAAAGAACCTTGTGCCAAAAAAGCTAAGATGGCCGTCGCTGCATGTTAATTATTGAAGCTCGGAGCAGACAGGCAGGCAGAGCCAGGAGGCGGGCGGACGGCGAACATCGATCTCAATGCTAAGATGGCCGACGAAGGGCGACCTGTGACCTGCTGCTTCAGGTCAGAGGTCAACCCGAACCCCCGAAAGTCAGAAAATAAGATTAAATTAGATCCATTAGTTCATCAGGTGAATGAAACGTTTAAAGTTCTCACACCGCTTAAACATTAAACCACAAACATCAGGTTCCTTCATTTTAATCTGATAAACCAACACAAACAGGTGCCGCATGATAAAAGCATTTCAAATTTTTTCCCATAAAATAAATCTGAAAAGTGTGGTGTGCTTCTGTTTTCAGCAGCCTGAGTCAGCGCTGTCTGCACCGGCATTAAGCGTCTAGAAAATGACGTTTTAGTCTTTATAAAACAGATCAAACTCCATCAGACTAGATGAAGATCATCTGTGAACAAAACTGCATGAGAGAATATCACAATATTACTGGTAAATATTGCGATATCGGCTGTGAAATCTGCCTTTTTCTTTTTTTCTCTCTTCCTCATCTGTGTTTTCATCACTCTGTGACCTTTAACCCCTTAGGCAATGTAATCAGTGTCCAGTGTGAGCATATGCTACACTGAGATTCTGTCCAATTAGCTAAATGTTACATTAGCATGAAAAATGCTAGTTTTCAAAGCTTGGAATAGATTAGCAACAGATGTTGGGATGTGGATATTGATGATATATTTGCAATATATTGCTCAGACATATCTGTGGACATCAGTTTTCAAATCTTACACACAGCCTCCCATTTGGATTTGGTCTAGGCTTTGACTAGGCCATCTGATAGTATCTCTGGCTGTACATTTGGCCTAGTTTTCCTGCTGCAAGGTGAACAGTCTCACATTTTCTTCCAGGATTTTCCTGGATTTAGATCTTTGGGTCAATCCAGACCAGCGTCCCCATAGCATGATGCTGCCACCACCGTGTGTCATGGTGAAGGTAGTTGGTTACAAAGGAGGCTGAAATCTCAGGAAGAAGCACTGAAGTGTGCGGCTGTGACCAAACCGTTTAAATGGAGTGAATACTTCTGCAGTTTAAATCATACCAATAAAAGTGGAAATAAAATGAAAAATAAGAGATATTGTGGAAGTACTGATGAAAATGAAAAAAAAAAAACTTTACGTCACATTGGATAACCAAATAAGTTAAGAACGTTATTATTTGTCACATTATTTACTTTATACTTTTTAGTAATTTTGGCAGGACCAGTCCTCCATACATTTCCTCTGCAGGAGCTTTAACCTTTACATTTCCTGCTGAGTCGACCTTTTAGCCGCCACTGAATGAGGAATTGATATTTTGTGAAGCAGAATTAAAACTTTAGAGCCTAAAAAACATATAAAATCATTTTTCCTTTGGATATTTTTCATTTTGTTCATTTTTATGACTTTCCAGTAAAATCAGCAGCACAGCCACATAAAACCTCACTTAATCCTTCGTCTCCGTCATCCTGGGTTTGTGAGGATCTTAACCTCTGACCCCGCTCCTGCTGCGCAGCCATTACGCCGGCGTTACATCACCGGATGTTTTCAGACTATGAAAGGTTTTTATGGAGTCAGATCTCTGGAACCGTAGCTGAATTTCATTTCGAATTAACGGGTTTCCTTTGCTTTTAAACGCGTTTCAGAGAGAATATTTGCTTATTTGCCTAAAAATAGACAAGACAGACACAAAGACTTCCAGATGTCCTTTTATCATCCATCCTACAAGTTTTAACTCAGTCCAGCTCTTCTCTTCTGTCTGATCCTGGTTCAAACCCAACAAGCAGGAAATTTACGCAGCGAATTTTTGGGCGAAAGCATCAGCAGTGGGTGAGCGGAGGATTGAATCACCTTAAACCCAACATCTGATTCTGATCGCAGCCGGTTCCCCCGATCCACTGAGATGTTAATGAAGATAAAAAGTCTGAGTCACGGCCCGGCGGTTCTGTTTCCACCAGACTCATCCTGGTCGTCTTCATGAGAACAAACAGTAAAATCAACATCTGGACTTTCCTGCCATCAACTCTAAAGACGCTCCGACTCGTTTTTAGAGTCTGAGACCAGGGGAACCCCCCACAAGCTCCACGTAACCCTTCAGAGGTTTATCTGCAGTAAATTAGCTTCATGATACGGAGGACTGACCCTGCCAAAAATTGGCAGTAAAAACTGAAATAATAAACATGGTCATATTTTTTCAAAAAGTCTTAGATTGTAGCACAAATATCTTGGAATACTTAGAAGTACATTTTTAGCAATAAATTGTAGTTTGTTTAAAGTCAACAATTTCTTTATATTGATGGAAAAATAATATTTCAACTGGCAGATTATTTGGTCGGTAACCTGCTGAATATGAAGATTTATTTTAAACTAAACACTTTCATACACAATTTTCAGAAACAAACTCAACTGTTTTAGTTTCAGTGTAGTTTAGTTTTATTTTGCTGTGACTTTTTAAACCGTGACATCATCAGCCTCTGAGCTGAAGGAACATTTTGGGTCAAAATCTTACAAAAACTCATAAATGTAATCTGTAATTATGTAAAAACAACATTTTAAAAGCAGCTAAATCAATTCAGATCCAATTTTCAGAGACAGGTTTAAACTTTTTCGGTGTAATTTAGCTCCAAAAACAATAAAATTTCAAAATTTTGCTTGTTTTCTTTATCATCTGACGACAAAATGCAAACAAAAGTTACAACACACTGTTCCAGTATTCCCAGTAACTTTGTGTTTTAAATGTAAGTTTTCTACAACGTAGCAAAAAATAAAATCATGACAGAAAAAAATAATGAAAGATAAAACATTTTTGATGATAATACGTTAGCATCCATAGCTTAATTTGATGTCATTTCTAGTCAAATTTCATGCATATATGAATAAAGGTCAGTTTCACACAATAAATGTCTTAAACAGAACCCAGCTGACCAAACATCCACCCAGTCGATATTCTGGTTCTACATAGAGACTATGAAGAGGCCTAGTCAAAGTCTGGACCTAAATCATGATGTAGCAGCTAGAAAACCCCCCAATGCGACTCAAATTACTACTAATTACTAGAAATACAGGATATATCGCCACTAATATCCGTATAAAACAATATTGGTAATTTATAAACAACCAATATTTATGTCCATTTTGTTGCTGGATATTTGTTTTTTTTCACAAAGGTGTCGAAAGGGTAGAAAAACGTAAATATTGCTAAATATTGGTTCTCATTCTAAACAGAAGTCAGTTGGACAGGAAGATTTTCCTCCAATAAATGAAATTATTATTATTTGTTAACTGTGGAACGTCAGCCATCTGTTCATGCTCATCTACCGACACAAAGCAACATTTTCAGACAAAAATAATAAATCGGTATCGGCAGATCAGTCTTCCTAGATGATCGACTGGAAACTTCTAGCCTGATGCCGTTTCCATGTTTTTCTTGGATGATTTTTAACACTTTTCCTCAGCTCCTTGTTTATGCACCACATTCAACCTGAGCAGCAAATGAGAGCAGATAAGCGTGGAGGAATGAGCCGTGTGACCCTGACGAAGCACCACAGAAGAAGAAGCAGCAGCGTGGAGACAGTGGAGCCTCTAATAGCCAACATATGGAGGCACGCTGGTTGCCAGCAATACAATCAGGACTGCATTATTTGGTCCACGCTGGAATAATAAAGAAGTCAGATCAAAGAGCTGATTACTGCAGCGCTGCAGGATCCTTCTCTGTTTGTTCTTTATGTCGTTCTTTATTCCTCTCTGTTGTCTTTGATTCTCCTCCTCCTCTCTCCGCGATCAGGTACGGCGCTAACGCCGAACATATGGACGCATCTATCACCGCAACATCAATGCGGCGCTGCAGGATGCGCTTCGTCCGGCCGCGTGGTTTGGGTTTTCCGAGATGGGGAGATAGAGACGGACGACAGGAGGAGAAGCGGATTTCACTCTGCTTGGTTTTACTTTAGGGTTTCATCGCCTCCCAACATGGCGGCTCTGCTTCACGCCGCTCATCAAACATGGAGGCTCTGAGTTCTGGTTGGATCCAAATGTTTCAGCAGGTCCTTCATTTTAATGTACAAAATATGATCACCATGCAAATTAGAGGAACTATGCTCATAACTTTGACCACCAGATGTCAGCAAAGTGCTTCCACTTGGTATGTGTAGAATTTGCATCAACCAGCATTAGAGGAAAAAAACTGGTTTTAATATAAAATGTAACGTCCATGGGTCAAATAACAAATAATCAGCTGTTATCAATGTTTTAATATTTCTTCTTATCGTCTTAGTTAAACTGTGTAAATGTACCAATAGATGGTAAAATACGTTAATGGAATAGAGTTTTGCACAAAGTGATTCAGGGGAAAATGGGGATTAGAGCAACCGGAAAAAGTTCAATCTCAGGATTTTCTTTCTTTAATCTCAGAATCTGAACTTGAATCTCAAAATTATGATTGCTTTCGAAGACTTTTGATTTTAATGTCAGAATTTTCTGACTGGAATCTAAAAATTTTGACTAATCTTAAAATTCTGATTTAAATATAGAATTTTGAGTTTAATCTCAAAATTCTATATTTAATTTCTGAATTTTGACTTTATTTTTTAGAATTTTGACTCATCTCAGAATTTTCTGATTTGAGTCTAAATTTTCTCTTTAATTTCTGAATTTTGACTTTAATCTCAGAATAATTTCAGCTGCAGTCATCGTCTGCATCAGCAGAGAAACACGATGTTTCGGCCTCAGCAGCATTGAAACCGTGTTCAGCTAAAATCTCCACCAGGTGACGCGTTAAACACCTGAAGGTGGCGTTTTTAATGGCCGCCATCGTCAGAGGCCCGGTGTCGGGTCGGTTCCGGTCCTGTGCCGAGCGGAGCAGGCCGATCTCAGCCCACCGGCTCTGGGTTAGCAGTTTGCTTCTCTTGTTGTTTAAAGTGTGACAGCTGTCTGGTGTTTATCAGCGAGTCCATGCAGCCTCGCTAACAGCATGACTGACCCACTAAACACACACACGCCCTAAACAAAACGACAACAGCCCCATTTTCCACTGCGATAATGCGGACTGGGAGGCTTGTGTGTGTGTGTGTAGGAAAGTGGAGCGCTGTGAAGCGGAGTGTTTAAAATGGTGTCTTCCACACAGAAACACACACAGCTCTGCTTTCATCTCCGGCCAAAAACCTTAACTTACTTAAGCTTGTGTTTCTGCTGTGAAGCCTGAGCTCAGCACATGTGAGAACGGGCTTTAGGTCCAAAACACACACACACACACACACACACAGAGAGTGGTGTTTCCAGCTAACGTGGCTAACGGGGAAATGGCAGCAGCAGAAACCGAACGCCGTCTGGCTTCAGGAACCCAGAGGAGGAAAAGCGTTGAAGTGACGAGCAGCTGGGAAGGTTTTGATCAAACTGAAGCAGCAGAAATAATCCATAATCCACAAATCCATCACCAATACAAGCCCTTACTATTATCATAAAACAATTTCTTAAACGTGAAAACCAACTGGTTTCATCAGGTTACGTTTTATTTTAGCACCTGAAGAGATGCACCAATCAGATTTTTACTGGTTTTGTTTCAGTTCTGATCTGCAGATTATGACTAAAAATCTGCCTCAGATTATTCACACCCAGGTAGATTAGACTGACAGATTCAACCAATCAGTTTGAATCTGGGAGGAAATGAAACCCATCCATCCATCCATCCATTTTCTTAACACCCTTGTCCCTTGGTGGGGTCGGGAGGGTTAGGAAATGAAACAAGGAGCTCAAATAACTAAAAAACTGAAAAAAAACCCATGTTTTTATTATAAAACAGCACATAGAAAATCATTCATACCTGCCTTAATTATCAATAGAGATTAGATATCAGATTATCATCAACTGATTGGTTTTAGGACTTGACAGTTTTGGAAATTTGTGTCTGATGTGATGAAAACTCTTAAAATCTGACTTAACTGATTGATCTCATGACGTTAATATCCAGTGATCGTATGATTTCACCTGATCGTTGCTGATGTCACAGCGATCTAATCTAATCTGATCTGCATGTTCTCCATGACTCAAAGTCTGGCCTCTGCTCCATCACCCTCATCTCAGCTCCATCCAGCAGACTCATCACTTCCACTCCCAAGCTGCTAAAATTAAAATATGATCTTAAATCTCATTTAGGATTCAGGAAATTATTTAAATACTTAAATCAGAAAAGCAACAATAATTTTATCTGATTGACTTCAATAAAATTTATTTTTTTAAAGACAAATCTTTTCTGTCAGCAGAGAAACGATTGAACACGAGGCCGTGGGCATTGTTTCCTAATCCGCCCGTCGCCACGGCGATCAGCAGATCGGACTCACCGCTGCCAAGTCTGCACATTTCCAACATGGCCGCCAGAGAGGGCGTGTTCCAGGAACGTCGCTCGGCGCCGGTCCGGCCGCGCGCCCAGAGCCGGACCTGCTCCTCGCAGGTCGCCATGGAGATTCCCAGCTATCCCAGGAATGCAGATGGATTCTGCGGCCCACCTTCCCATGTGGGACACACACACTGTCCAGGCGTGTGTGTATGTGTGTGTGTGTGTGTGTGTGTGTGTGTGTGTGTGTGTGGTCAGTGTTTTGGCAGCTGTGACCTTGCACTCTGAAGTCAAGGGCTTAAAACTGAGTAAAACGGAGCGGCTCCGTTACAAAGACCCTCATTCAGCAGCCGGTCGCTCCGGAGCAACAGATAGTCTCCAGATCTGCATTTCTGCTGCAGATTCCTGCACCAACTGAGCTCCAGATCACTCCGTCAGAGCCGATCGTCCACAGCGTTTTAATATTTCCAGCTGTAGACACTGATTCACCTTCTGCTGATTTAACTCACATTTTCCCCCCAAATCTGCTTTGTATTTTCCACCGTCGTCGTTTCCTCTGTGGTGCCAGAGTGACTGAATCCAACCCGGGAAACAGGCAGGGAGGGAACAAATATCCCAAATATTACAGCTCAACTGTGGTTAGTAAAGACGCTGGACATCCTGACGGTTCTGACGACGACAAACGATTTGAACCATTTATCAGTGGAAATTCTGCAGATTGAAGTTGAGATTATTACAGATTTTTAATGTTTTCTGATTTCAGATTAACTGGGAAAACCGACAGGAAGCCAACAGAAATCCAAACCATCTGCTGTAGAAAACCAAAACCTGTCCCAGTATTCCCAGTGCTTCCTGCTGGAAACCTTCAAATCATGGAACAAACTTCCAAATCAGACTGAATGGGTGTAAATCCACACATCATTCCTTCCTTTCAATTTCAACTGACGATCAAAAATAAAAAAAACACAAAGTAGTGATTTTTGATTAAACAAAAATATTATTATTCTTTACTGAAATATATTAACGGATGAAATGATCCTTATGAAGCCCAGCGGAGCAACATTCCTGCCAGATGAGTCCAGGGTCTGTGTGTGTGTGTTTATGTGTGTGTGTGAGGGTCCAGCGTTGCCATAGTTACACGCACCATAGCTTCCGGGTCACAAAAACCCGAGAAACTAAAGATGAAATTTAAATTCTGTCCCGCCATCCGGGGTTTTTTCTTCGTAGCGTTTTTGATCCGAGAAAAAACAGAAAAAAAAAAGAAAAACAAACAAAGATCTTTGAAAACGCAGAGCAGGACGATCCAGGAAACAAATGATTAAAGTCCGCATCACTTCCTGGCAGCAGGTTTCCACACGTCGACCCGGCAGGTGTGGGTTGGGACCTGGGCCAGCGGGCCAATTCACTTTAAAACATTAAATATTACAGGAAAACGAGGCCTGGTGGCTTCAAAACCAGCTTTTAAAATTTAAATATTATGTTTTTATGTTAGTAAATGTCAAAATAATAACAGAGACCTGCATAAAAATAAATAATTACATATATTAATCTATACTACATATTTAATTATAATAATTTATACTTTAAACATGATCACTCTTGATTTTCCTTAGATTCATTATGGACTGATTAGAAAACATTAATATTTATCTATTTTATTTTTAAAATGCGATAAAAACGTTTATTTCTGCCTCCAAATGTAACGTCAAGAAATGCAAACAGAAATATTTCACTGCCTCTAAAAACACTAAACACAAACAATAAATAACCAGAATCAAAACTCCAGTTATTAATCTGCAGGATCAGATTTTTAAAATCATTTGTTTCTGTCAGGAGGTGAAGGAGGAAAAACAGCTGAATTATTTTAACGGAGTCTCAAATTATTCCCATTCTCCTTAATATTCATTGTAAAAAACACTAAAAAAATCACAGAAACCAAAACATCTTATTGGTTTAAGGCTGGAGGGCCTCCGAACCGTCACCCTAATATATATATATATATGGTTGTGTGTGTTTGGTGTATCTGTGCACATCGGCGGCATCAGTGTCAGATAATCTGATGCAGTGGGATTAAGTTAAAGCCTGAATGATGTGTAAGGCTTTAACTGGACCAGACGGAGGATGACACACACACACACACACACACACACACACACACACACACACACACACACACACACACACACACACACACACACACACACACACACACACACACACACACACACACACACACACACACACACACACACACACACACACAGATGGCTTAAAGCACCCAGAGGAAACCCGACTGACCTGGACATCTACAGACTCTCATTCGGTTTCTGCAAACAGACAAACACGGTTTTGACTGTAACCAAGATGCCTTCAAAATAAAAGCCTGAGCCGAGGCCGACGTGCTCAGACAGTAAATAAAAAAGGAAGAAAAAAACAGATTAGGAATGAAATTTAAACTGAGAATAAAATGTTTCTGAGACTCCAGCAGATGGAGGCGCTCAGACACACACACACGCACACACACAATGCGTCTATTTATAAAGTTTTAATTGCGTAACATGCTGTGCTGCAGCTCCAGCCTCCCGGCCCACAGGATGTCCGCTCCTACCGGACCTCGCCGCCATGGACTCGGGTTTGGCCCGGAACCAGAGGACCCAGAACCGACACTCAGAAACACGATGGATCCGTTCAGAACTGATCATCTGTTCACTCATTTAATGATGAGGACAAGCAGGAAAAATGTGACTGAACAGAAAATAAAAATCTTTTGGGTGAAGTTTGTTTCGTACAGCAGGAAAAATGTGTTGCTGTTTTTTTCAGAATTAGGAATAAAACATTTTCTTTTTTAAATCAGGTTTATGAAATTATTTTATTTAAAACGAGGGACTAGAAGCAGTTTTCTGTCTGGGCCTGAGTGGAGCTGCCGGTCGGGTCGGTCGGCTCCAGGACTCTCCTAATTAAAACGGTCTGAATATTCAAACGCTGCGTTAGCATCACAAAGCCGCCGCCGGCCGCCTCAGCACCAGGCCTTTTGTTTTTATCCCGGGTTCTGCTGCCTCATTAAGCCGCGGGAGCTTAAGTTAGAGAGCCGAGGCCTCGGCCCTCTTCCTCCTCCTCCTCTTCCTCCGCCGAGCCTCCCTGCTTCTCTCTTTTTTAAAACCTGCCCCAGTTTTCCTCCTCGTTCCGCATTCCCTTCGTTCCAACCGCAACCCGCTTTTCATCCAAACCCTGAAAAATCAGAAACGTTTCAGGAACAAGGAGCAGCGGCTGAGTTTGTCTGTCTGCCAGCAGGCGGAGGGGGTGAAACCTGAAAGCAGCTTGGCACCGAATCAACACCGACGGGCACAATGTGCCATCCAGCCGCCAAACAAAGCGTCTGCAGGGGCCCGCTGAGGCCCGCCGGCCGCTCCGGCCCCGAAGCACAAAGACGGAGCGAGAAACACGAGAAGCAACGAAGTCCAGATCGATTCGAGAAGAGTTCACATCAGACTCAACGTGTCAGGATTAAAAACAGGTTAGAATAAAATGATTTGGTTTAAAAACAAACAGAAAATGTGAAAAACACCCACAAAAAATCTAACTTTTGTTCAATTAAATATATTTGAATTTTGAGAACAAATTAAAAAATAGTTTTAAAGTCTTTGGCCTCGTTTTTGTCATTTCCACCCTGAAGTGGACGGATACTTCGCTGACAGGTGGATGTGTAGAAACCCCAGTGCACCTGTGACTTGAAGGCACCGCCCCCCCTCTAGACCACATCCTGGTGTTTTACAGGTGGGGGTCACAGATGGGGTCACAGCAGGTCAGGCGGCTCATCGAACCTGCAGGACCATTTTCTCATGTCTGCTTCAGGAGCCGCGGGAAACGTTTTCACTTCCCACAAATAAAAACAACAAAAAATACATAAAACATGCTTAAAAAAATCTAACCAAATAATCAGATTAAACGGTGTGGATTTAATTAATCTGGGCGAGATTTGGGCCTATTTGGATGGTATGAATACACACACACACACACACACACACACATTTATGTTCAAATAAAAGCATTAACTGAATGAAATGTTTCCCCTGTTAATGATTCTTATTTTATATTAAATGTGTTAATTTTCCTCATTTGTTTTGTATTATATTTTTTAAAGTAAAACCCTCTCAACTCATTTACATTAAAACAGAAGAAAATAAGTTACAATTTGAATCAAATCGCTTCCGATCCATTTTGTTTCCGTCCGTTTAAGAAAATTGGAAACGGAAAAAACGAACCTCGGACTAAAACAACAACAATTGATTCATGTTTTCCGTTTTCCTCTATTTTACCGCAAAGGAATTTTAAAATAATTATTTTTTTTAAAAGTGAAACTATGAAGGAGTGTTTTAGAGATTCTCCCAGCAGGTTTTTCCTCGTTATTCCCCGCTGGGTTTTTTCCCATGCAGGAGGAATTAAAGCGCCTTCCTCCTCCTCCTCTACCTCTATCTCTCCCTCCTTCCCTCCTTCCTCCTCCAGCCCTTCCAGGAGGGAGAACCCGGCGGGATGTCAGGGATGAGGAAGGTTTCCTTACCGCTTTGCCGTTGTAGTAGTACATGAGGGAGCTGCCCGTCATCCCCGGGATGGTATAGGCACAGTACATGGCTCGGTTCGGTCCTCCAGCGGGAAGCGCGTGTATCTATATGTTTCTTTTAATCTATTTTATTATAATTTCTTCCGGTTTCTTCCCTGCAGTCACTCAGTCCCCCCTCCCCGGCTCGGTTCGGTTCGTCCTCTCCAACCCGTGTCGCGTCTCGTTTCTTCTTCGTCTCCGTAATTGAGAACTTTTCGGGTTTGTTGTGATCTCAGAGTGTCGCCGCTCCGCTCGCGTGCTCCTCCTGCCTGCGCGCGGTCAATTCCTTCAGTTGCATTTTCCCATATGGCCGCGCCGAGGCACGCGGAATATGCAAAGTAGTTGGAGAGAGAGAGAGAGTGAAGCAGTCACTCCTCCCGCTCCTCTCACACACGTGGAAAAAAAGTCCGCGCACGCTCAGACGCTCGCGGACGCTCTTTCAAGTTTCCACATCAAATCTGGAAGCCATCTTTCCTTCATCATCGTCCGTGTCTCGCGCCGAGCTGCAGTTTTACCGCGTGCCTTTGAAGCGCGCGGTTCACTTCTTTTTTTTTTTTCAGCTGAACTCTGAAGCGCAGGGGCGGAGTTAGCGTCCCGGGGACCCAGGGCGGGACAGACACAGGGGCCCCAGATGGTGTTTTCACCTTGAACTGCATATTTTAAAGTATTTTTTTTCTACAACGAACTAGAGATTGTTTTTTGAAAATTATGATAATAAAGTCATGATATTAGCATAATCCAAACACAAAGTTACATAAAATTACAATAAAAAGTTGTTTAATGAGAAAAAAAGCTTTGATTTAGTCTGACATAACCAGCTCACTTAATGTGGTTCTTTTTTTCTGTTTTTGGAAATAATCAAAACTGATACAATTGTTTCAAATAATTTGATTATGGAAAACACCTGATACCAGATTACAACTTCATAAGATGTTCAACATTCCTCACTTTGATTTTTATTTATTTTTCTTGAGGAGTTCCCTTAAAACTATTAATTCATATTTATAAAATCCCTTTAATTACTCATTTTTATGGAAATGTCTAAGGAATGGAAGGCCTTGAGACAAATATCATGCTGTTTTTCTTCCTTTGTCACATCCATCCATCTGTTTTTATTAATATTTCTAACAGTTTTTATCAAATCCATTTACTTTAGAACAATATAGATTTGCTTGGACTTCCCCAGAGTTCTGGGTACCGTTTGGTCCAATAAAGAGAACCCGTCTCTATTTCCCGTCTGTCTCCAATATTTCGATTTCCATTCAAAAATCACATCCAGATGCAGGTAAACCATCTTAAAGAAGCTGGAGGTTCTGACCCACAGGGGGCGCCATTAGCGCCTGACTGTTGCTCGTGTGTTTCTCTGGTAATAAAGCCGAGTAGCTGGAATTGCTCAGCTCGGCCTTTCATCCTCTCCTAACTCGTTCAAACAGGCGCTGAGAGGAGCTGCTCCAGAATCACATTTCACCCAGACGTGTCAGCTGGCGCCCCGGAATGAAAGGTAAACGATAAAATACCAGGATTAGTCTGACTGACACCAGGATTCACACGGAACGTTCTGGATCTGACGCTTTATGGAAGACATGGACGAAAATTATCCTTAAAATGTTCCTGAACTTTATGACAGATCTGGACTTTTGCTTCATGTCTTTATGTAAAAACATAAAAAGCTTTTTTCTATATTTCCACACGATGTTGGCGTTCTGATTCTGACGGCAGTTCAGAATAAAAATAACAAACCAGCAGGTTCCTAAAGAACATGAGCCTACGTCTCCCATCATGACCTGAGGTAATGAGGAAGATCAGGTGAAGATCAGGTGTGGACCAGGTGGAGATCAGGTGAAGATCAGGTGTGGATCAGGTGTGGATCAGTTTGGTCAGGTGAGATCAGTGTGGATCAGTTGTGGATCAGGTGGAGATCAGTGTGGATCAGTTGTGGATCAGGTGGAGATCAGTGTGATCAGGTGAAATCATGTGTGGATCAGGTGGAGATCAGGTGTGGATCAGTTGTGGATCAGGTGGAGATCAGGTGTGGATCAGGTGAAGATCATGTGTGGATCAGGTGGAGATCAGGTGTGGATCAGTTGTGGATCAGGTGGAGATCAGGTGTGGATCAGGTGAAGATCATGTGTGGATCAGGTGGAGATCAGGTGTGGATCAGGTGAAGATCAGGTGGAGCAGGTGGAGATCAAGTGAAGATCAGGTGTGGATCAGGTGGAGCAGGTGGAGATCAGGTGAAGATCAGGTGTGGATCAGGTGTAGATCAGGTGTGGATCAGTTGTGGATCAGGTGAAGATCAGGTGTGGAGCAGGTGGAGATCAGGTGAAGATCAGGTGTGGATCAGGTGTAGATCAGGTGTGGATCAGTTGTGGATCAGGTGAAGATCAGGTGTGGATCAGGTGTGGATCAGGTGAAGATCAGGTGTGGAGCAGGTGGAGATCAGGTGAAGATCAGTTGTGGATCAGGTGAAGATCAGGTGTGGATCATGTGTGGATCAGGTGTAGATCAGGTGTGGATCAGTTGTGGATCAGGTGAAGATCAGGTGTGGATCAGTTGTGGATCAGGTGGAGATCAGGTGTGGATCAGTTGTGGATCAGGTGAAGATCATGTGTGGATCAGGTGAAGATCAGGTGTGGGTCTGGTGTGGATCAGGTGTAGATCAGGTGGAGATCAGGTGTGGATCAGTTGTGGATCAGGTGGAGATCAGGTGTGGAGCAGGTGTAGATCAGGTGGAGATCAGGTGTGGATCAGTCGTGGATCAGGTGGAGATCAGGTGTGGAGCAGGTGTAGATCAGGTGGATATCAGGTGTGGATCAGTTGTGGATCAGGTGGAGATCAGGTGTGGAGCAGGTGGAGATCAGGTGTGGAGCAGGTGGAGATCAGGTGTGGAGCAGGTGGAGATCAGGTGTGGGTCTGGTTTGGATCAGGTGTAGATCAGGTGGAGATCAGGTGTGGGTCTGGTTTGGATCAGGTGGAGATCAGGTGGAGATCAGGTGGAGATCAGGTGTGGATCAGGTGTGGAGCAGGTGGAGATCAGGTGTGGGTCTGGTTTGGATCAGGTGGAGATCAGGTGGAGATCAGGTGTGGGTCTGGTTTGGATCAGGTGGAGATCAGGTGGAGATCAGGTGTGGAGTTGATCAGGTGGAGATCAGGTGTGATCAGGTGGAGATCAGGTGTGAGATCAGGTGTGGAGCAGGTGGAGATCAGGTGTGGGTCTGGTTTGGATCAGGTGGAGATCAGGTGTGGATCAGGTGAAGATCATGTGTGGATCAGGTGGAGATCAGGTGGAGATCAGGTGTGGATCAGTTGTGGATCAGGTGAAGATCATGTGTGGATCAGGTGGAGATCAGGTGGAGATCAGGTGTGGATCAGTTGTGGATCAGGTGTAGATCAGGTGAATTTCAGTGTAGGAGTGACGCTGGACTCACTCCTACGCAGTGTGTGCGATGGGTGGAGGCAGTCAGTCCTCCAGTCAGTGGTTCAGTCTTTCATTTTGTCATCATTCATCGTTCAGACCTCTCTCTCTCCCCCCCTCATCCAGCCTGTGTCGCTCGCCCTCGCCGCCTCATCCTCTTTCGGCTCTAATTTGATTAAAACGCGAGCTGCAGGAAGGGAGGCAGGGCTGATGCACATCTAATAAGTGGACCATCTGTCTGCAGCGATGGCTGGCTCCCAGCATTGTGGCTGACCCGGCTGCAGGGGAGCCGGCACCGGGGGGGGGGGAAGACCCGGCGACGAGGGAAAAGGAAAAGGGATTCAACCCGAATGATGAAGGAGAAGAAAAGGAGGACGAGATGATGAACACTGAGCGCCAAACTTTACATTGTTGTTCATCCTTCTGTGTTTTAGTTATATCAACCAATAAGTTAAAACTATTTACTCAGTTTTGCAGTGTTAGGAGCACTTCCTCTACTGCGCTAATGGTGTAGCTAATTTTTAGCTTAGCTTCCCGTAGATTAATTTTTCAGAATAAATTCTAAAGGTTATTTTACTTGGTTCCTCTGTAAACATTATTAAACATGAATAAAGTTTGGATAATTTAAAAATATTATATTGAAGTTGTTTCAAAGTGGGGCAACACGTCCGCTAATGCACTGATAGTGGAGCTAATATTTCGCTAAGCGTAAATTCTAAAGCACTAATTTCCTTGGCTGTTTCTCAAACTTTAAGTTGAATAAAGTTCAACATCTGTGTTGATGTTCTGATTATCAACTGCTAAGAATTCTTCAAGTATTTAAGCGCTGCTCTTATTTTGAAGTTTTTTTACACAGTAGTTTCGTTTCCTCTGGGAATTGGTAAATATACAACAAACGAATGAATGAGCTGTATGAGCAACACAGAAGAAAACATTTAAATGAATGCAGATGAATGAATTCCTCTTCATGGTGAGTGTCAGCATAGTTGAACTTAGTGCTTTAGCATTAGTTTCTGCTAAACAGCATGCTAGTATAGCAAATTAACTATACCAGCTACAACATTAGATATGTTTATGATTAGCACTTTAGGCTTAGCACAACTAACAGTTTATTTAGCCTCTCCCAGCACTCCAAGTTTGCACTTTCTGTTTTGTGTCTTCAGACCCGCTGTGATACAGACTGCTACAGGAAATCCTTTCTACAATGCTCTGACACCAAACGGCTCTAATGCTCCTCAGTTTCCACACAGAGTCGCTTTGTTTGTGGATGAATTTCTGGTCTCTGATGAAGAGCGATTCTGGCCAATCTCTGGCTGACTAGAAAAGGTTGCCATAGCAACCAGTGACTCAGCACTTTCCGAATCCGTTTCTTAGTCGCTGCTTCCTTTCTTCTTTCTTGTTAAATTAGTAGAATTAGCTGTGATTTTCTTTTATCTTTATGTAATAACTGAAAGTTTTTCTTTTTTTTCTCACTCATTGTTAATATTTTTGAATAGATCCACTGGATGAAATAAATAATTTTTGTTTCTTGGCCATTCAGATCAGGGGTTCCCAAAGTAGAGGTCGGGATCCCCCTGTCCTCACGAGACAGGAAGTAGATGGTCAAAAGAGGATTTTCAGAAGGTGTACAGAGGTCCAAATTTAGGAAAGCATTAAATGAAATAAGTTATCCTGCTGCTTTCTTTTGACAGTGCATTTTTATGTTTTTCAGTTTTATGTTTTTTGAAAAAAAATTTAATTTTAATATTTTTTTTTTCTTTTTTTAATGATTTGTATGTTTTTGTGGTGTGTCAAAACTTTTGAATCAAATTAATAATTTCTGTCTCATTTGGTGATTTTTTTTATCAGTGGTTCTCAACATGAGGGTCAGGATGCATCAGAGGGTCGCCAGACACCCAGAGCGAGGTCGAAAGAGGATTACAGAACCGCTGTATGGAGGTCAAAATAGGTAAAAAGCTAAATGAATAATTAAAATAAGTAAATGTTAATATATGAAACAAATAAATATCACGTTGAATAATTAAATACATTTTGAATGATGAAATGAAATAAAACCATGTAAATTCGAAACAAACTATAAAATTGGATGAATACAATATGTCTTTTATAGGGTATATATATAAATATATATGAATATAATTCCAAATTTTTAAGCAAGTTGTCTTGCTATGTCTAAATTAAACCAATTTTTGGTCCATTTCATTTAAATTCCTTTTCTTGATCCTGGCAGGTTTCTGCTCCACTAAATGAGTTTTTCCTGCTGAGTTTTGAGGATTTCTGGGTTTCCTTCAGTGATATTATTTGTTTCATCTCTGTAAAAGCGCAGGCGAGGTTCTGCCGGGATGAGTAATGGCCGGACAGTGGAGTTCACCATGTTTCCAGCAGTTCAGCATGTTGGTGTCTGTTCATCACTGTCGGTCCGGTGAGCACGCGGCGGCATCAACACCTGGAGCCGAGTGCTGATGTTGGCACCATTAAATTATGGGACACCAGTCACACTCCACGCCTCCATCCTGCTCTTCTCCCAGGAAGCCTCCATCCTCCTTCGTCTTCCTCATAACTTAATCTCCCACCTGATCCCTTTGTTGCACTTCGTCCTACTTCGCCTTCATCTTGAACTTTCCATTCATTTTCTGCCTTTAAACTCCGTTTCCCCTCCAGGTCTCCTTCCTCCCTCTCCGTCTTTATCTCCTCTGTCACTCTCCCCACCTTCTGTCTTTGCTTCGGAGATGACAGTTAATCCCTGGTTGAATTATAATCTCACATTTCATCCTGATTTCACGCCGACAGGATTTTCCTTCAAATCACTACGCCCAGTTGTCAATCTTCTCTTCTCCCGCTGTCAGCTCCTTTGTATTCCTCTGAGTCATTCTCCCCCCGCGCCCGACGTCTCTGTTAGTCTTTCATGTCATCTGACTTACGACGTTCTTTATTCCCCTCGACTTCTGTCACGTCAACAGCTTCACAAAGCGTCATCAGACGGACTAAAGAGGCTTGACAACAGAAACTCAATCCGTGGTGAGAAACTCGACAACTGATTGTTTGTCTTCTTCCTTTGAACATTTCTCTGGACCATCAAAGCTCATATTTGTCTGGAAAAACGGTGCAGAAGGTCCAAAAACCAGAACTCACTGGACTGACCAAGAGTGAGGAAGTCCCAGGAACCCATCAGGATCCAAGGAGAAATGTAGATTTACACAAACTGGGAAAGTCTTGGAGACATTTCTAAATATTTTAATATCCCCAAGATCATCCATCAGTTCAAACCGTTTTATAAAACCTATTTGGATCATTTGAATAATTCGGACTGTTCCGAATGAACCAGATAGATGACCCAAACGGTCAACCTGATGCCAATTCTTGAACCGATGTTCCCCTTCAGACAATCTTAAGGACAAAACAACAGCCAGAAACCAGAAACCTCGTTGGACGATGGAGACGTCTTTGGTCGGGTCTGTGGCGCAACATCACGGCTAAGATCTTTACTGTCATGTGGGACATAAAGGTTGGTTTGCGTCCCACATGACAGTAAAGATGGTTGTTTGGTGGGACAGAATAGCAAATAGAATAGAATACAATAGAATAGAATACTGTAAATTGCAATAGAATATACTTAACTATATGGTTGGTTGGTTGTTTGGTTGGATGGATTAATGGTTGGCTGGTTGGTGTGTTGGTTGATTGGTTGGTTGGCTGGTTGGTTGGTTGGTTGTTTGGTTGGATGGATTAATGGTTGGCTGGTTGGTGTGTTGGTTGATTGGTTGGTTGGCTGGTTGGTTGGTTGTTTGGTTGGATGGATTAATGGTTGGCTGGTTGGTGTGTTGGTTGATTGGTTGGTTGGCTGGTTGGTTGGTTGGTTGTTTGGTTGGATGGATTAATGGTTGGCTGGTTGGTGTGTTGGTTGATTGGTTGGTTGGCTGGTTGGTTGGTTGGTTGGTTGGATGGATTAATGGTTGGTTGGTTGGTTGGTTGGATGGATTAATGGTTGGTTGGTTGGTTGGTTGGTTGGATTAATGGTTGGTTGGTTGAATGGATTAATGGATGGTTGGTTGGTTGGTTGGTTGAATGGATTAATGGATGGTTGGTTGGTTGGATTAATGGTTGGTTGGTTCTTTGGTTGTTTGATTGGTTGGTTGGTTGGATGGATTAATGGTTGGTTGGTTGGTTGGATTAATGGTTGGTTGGTTGGTTGGCTGGTTGGTGTATTTGAAGACAAGGTCAAATTAACGTAAAGACAGAGTCTGACAGGGTCTTTGATCCCTAAATCAAAATAAAACTTCTCATATAAATCAGTTTAAATCTGTTGAAAGTTGTTTGAGTTTAGTTTAAATTTATCGGGAAACGGGTCAAAGGCTAACGTTTCTACTGGTCAGTTAACGGTGAACAAACCAAACTGGTGGTTACTGGTATGAACACTGAGTTCACACCAAGACAGATCATTTATCTGGGTTAAACATCAGAGGAAGATGATAAAACGTCCAGCCAAAGGCGGAGCCGACTTAGGTCAGTCCTGACTGCCTGTCCGCCCCGCTGCGTTTCGCCGCGGCTCAGCTGATCGGCTGCTGTGTCCAGTACTGTACTGACCCAAACGGTGAGGAGGGAATCCCCGGTGGCTTTTCATGCTGCAGCATAAGTGATAATAAACAGGGATCAGGTGTAGCAGCACCTGGTTCTGCAACGCGGTTCCCATTACATAAACGTGACAGCCAGCGCTCCCAATGAATCACTGCTGAGTGCAACTAAGCAGAAAAACAAGAAAGGAAGCGAATCTGCACAGTTTATCTTCTCTGATTGCACACAGTAAGGATATTTTTGATACCGATGAAGGTTTGGAACAACAGGGACGTCTGGACGCGGCGCTGCAACATTTCACTGACTCTGGATTCAAAGCAGAGCTGCTTTTTCATTACCTTGATCTTTTCAGGTGAAACAAATAAAATTACTTTCACAATTTACTTTAAAACTGGGATGGATGTCTTCCTTTGATTGAATCCATGTGCAAAAATCTAAGAAATTAATAAAACTAAAGGGATATTAGCACTTTCAGAGATCCTTATGTCAGTTTTTATATTGGACACCTGCGTTTTAATCTGAACGTTACTTAATATGGAGCAAAAACACTGAAATTTAACTTTTTATGACACTTCGTCCTGAATGGCCGAGCAGGACACAGAGCCACGGATCAAGTTTTATTTTGGTTACATGGCCTTCTGCCTAGGGCGGCATGCAATATCAGGGCGGAATGATTCCCCAAAAAGTAAAAAAATGCCCACAATTTCTCCTTGTTTGCATGTCCAGTCAATGCCTAATGATGCTAACATTGGTATTTAATTAGTTACTTATCATTCTGCGCTAAATGAAAAAGTTATCTCAGAGTTTTTAAGGATTATAGACTATATTTGACGTTCTTTAATGCAAAAATAACGTATGTATTTCAGTTGGGAATACTTCTGCTAATCTGCTACTGTGGCGAGTTAATTTTTCATTTAGATTTAAATTCATTTTTTTTCCTGGAGAAAATCAAAAGCACTAATTTACTTTCCTTTATTTGTAAAAAATAATTATTTTTTTTTCAGCTGAAAAAAGTTTGTCATATCTTTCCAGAATATTATTGTAAAAGAAATATTCATGATTTATTAATCAATTATTCTACTTTTGGAAACAAAAAAAAGAGAATTTTTGAAACTTTCTCTGCATTTGAACCACAAAAAATAAAAAACATGTTTCTAACTTTAACAGATTAGATTTTAGTCTTTTTATATCAGTCTTTTAGTGCCTTTGTCAATTGTAGAAAATATGAAAATCAAGAGGAAAAAAGGCCTTATGTTCAAATAAAATCTAACGATGGATAAGGAGAGAAATCTGACAAAAATGAAGAAATTCAGGAAAAAGTTTTACTTTTCTTGGAGACAAACTGTAGGAAATCTTCTAATAACAGTTTTCCACTGAACTCCATCAGTCCTGACTTATTATTATTACAGTAAATAAACTGTTTAAAGACCTCAAGTCAATTATTTAAAGATAAAACGTCTTGATTTTCTGGCGTAATCAGAAATCTGACATGGCCTCGATTCTGACGGAAGAAATCAGACGCTAATTTCTCAGACTGACAGCGAAGGGGTGACAGAGATCACAGAGTGTTTGGAGAGGTTTTGTTCGAGTGTTTCTCATGTGAGTGTCAGGAGAAGGTGTGTCTGTGTTTTTGTGTGTGCCTGGCATCCATCAGAACCGTAGCTTGCCAAAAAAATAATAAAAAAAAAAAACCCGGTAAGCACAGAGCAGGCAAAGAGGAGAGGAGCACTGCTGCACGCTAATTATGTATGCGTGATTTAATCTGCAACTCAATAATATGCAAATATATTCATATGTTAGTTTCTTAATTAAAAATGCAAAGCAGCCCTTATGGTGATTTTTCTGTGATTTTCTGTTCAACCTAACAAACGGAACATTTCGAGAAAGGAAACAAATTGGAGGGAAACTCTTGGCGGGGGGTTAGCAAAAAGTTTAAAAGTGGAAAAAAAAGAAACTAGGAGTGTGAGGAGAAGAAGAGGAGGAGGTGTTACTGCTCAGTATGAAAGCAAACTTTGTTTTTGTCTGAAGTCACTGTAACGTCACCCACTGCTTGGTGGATTACACTTTAAGGCTGTAAAATTAACAGCTAGCCTCTGATAATGTCCACTTTAATCATCACCACTTAAATTACAAAACGTTGTAGGTGACAAAGGCTACGTTCAGCAGATGCTCCGTTCTAGCTAGCTAGAATGCAGTTACCTAACTGCTATTAGTGTAAACAATTAGTTAGCTAGCTTTAACTAGTTAGCCAGATAGCTAAAAGTTAGTGCAGTAGGCTAACTGTCAACAATTAGCTAATTAGCTTTCACTACTTACCCTTGTAGCTAAAAGATAGTGCAGTAGGCTAACTGCTATTTATGTCAACAATTAGCAGGTTAGCCTTTACTTGTTAGCCAGCTAGCTAAAAGGAAGTGCAATTACCTACCTACCTAGCTTTTAGGTGTTAGCCTGCTAGCTACAAGTCAGTTAAACAAGCTAACGTCAATTAACAATACAGTACAGGAAAAACAATCAGGAGCATGAAGGAAATGTTCTATACTTAAAAACTAAGATTATATTATCTTATTTTATGAATATAAAAAAACTATTTTGTTGTTTTAAACAGCCATCTGACTAAATAATTAAGGTACATATTATATACTCCAATACCAGTTGGTTTGAAAACAGTGTTTTCATAAAGCATAATGTCACTTTCTGTATCTTTCTTGAGGTTACAACAACCCTACAGGTAAAATACTGATTCATGAAAACCTATTTTTACACATCGTCATTAAAACATCATTAAACTATCCACATAACACAGTTTTAGGAAAGGGTCAGTTATGAATCCATACATCCTTCCAGTTTCAATCATCCACGATTATATCATAACTTTGACTTTTCATCTGTTGGATAAAGGAAAAACAACACTTCCCTCTGAGGAAGTGGAACTTGGCAGCAGTGGGTACAATAAAGTTTTAACAGGAGGAAAAGTCAGGCTGCCAAGCTCAGACTTTTCATCTGGATTTAAATATAGTTAAACATATCAGCTGTAAAGTTTGTGGAAGTGTGTCATCATGTTCTAGTTCAACTAAAGACATTTTATTTAGCTTCAGCCATCCTTTGAAGTTCAGCTCAGTGGATGCTAACAGCCGACCATACAAAGGTAAAACCATCCTGGTTCCTTTCTCTGGCCAAACAGAGGACTTTGACTTATCCCGGTATAATTTGTGGAAAGAGTTGTGGTCATTTGGCCAGATCGTCACCTCACTGCCTGAAGAAAAAAGGAACCACAGCCAAACTGTAGCGCCAAGAAGAAGAAAATGAATCAGCCTTTGTTCATGAACCAGCTAATGGTCCATCCATCCATCCACCTCCTCCAACCCAAGACAGGGTCACAGGAGCCACAGATCCAAGAGGGAAAGCCATTCGTCCCTCTCCCTAGCAACACCCTCCAGCTCATTATTGGGGATGTATCCAGACCAAGGAGGAGGGACGGTCCCTGCAATGACTCCTTGTTTTGTTTTGAAGCCTCCTGAGATTGGGATGAGCCCCAAGAATCTCCAAACCAAGAAGCGACGATACTCCATGTGGATGATGGGGTTCCTCACTCCGTCCCTAAGGCTGAGTCGAATCATCCAACAAAGGTCACTGGACTCAAGAGTCACAAAACAAGTGGCTCATTTCAGCCACTTGTATTGTTTTTGTTCTGCTATGACCAACAAATATTCAGAAACTGCTGTATGGAGGATTTATGAGGACTTCCCAAAACTTGGGTTCTTGTGAAGTGAAAAATCTCATGGCCAGAAAGAACCTTGCTTCTTGAAGACGCCAATAGGTCAAGATCATCTGCAGAGGACAAAGACGAGACCTTCAAACCAGACATCTTCCTCTCTGATACCAGATCCTGTCCATGAACTCCACAAACTGGTTTGGAGGCAAGAGGCAGATTACTTCATGCTTACTTTGCTTTATTTCTCTACAGACTTTCTCTGATTTCAACTACTGAGTTTTATGTCAGAAACCTTAAATGGACGTCGCCATTCCACTTCAGTCTCACCAATGACTGTTGAAGACACTGACCCTACAGCCAATGGGAAGACCTTTAAATGTTTCTTTTTACAGCCTGCAGGACAGTTTAAGGTGCATCCCATCCAGCCCTGCTCAGTCCGCTTTAATGCGACTCCAGTCTGTTTGTCTAGAAAGTCCGGTTCGTTTTGTGTGAGGCCAATCTGGAAGTGAACTCTGGTTCGGTTCAAATCTATATGTGAATGGGAAACGGATGAGAGACCGCTTCAAAAGCAGAAAGTGGACTACAGTGCAGGGCATTCTTGGAAAGTATAGCAAATACTAGAGTTAGCCTAGCACTAGCGGGAGAGACAAAAATAAAAATCCTCCAACCGCTAAAATCTGACGCCTCCATCTTGTTTCCATCTGGTGAAGAAGGAAGTTGCTCTCAGTGTCTTCAGAGGTTCTTGGTGCCTCACCCCCAGGAGGCCAGGAGGGGAACAGGTTGGTTTTACTCAGAACCAGAGCAGCTGGAGGAGGAGCAGATGATGGGAGTTCTGGTTCCAGTACAACCAAACCTTCTGGACTATCAGCCATTATTTTCAGAAACTCCTATAAAGCACTAAGCAGCAGAAACAAATTCATATTTCACCCTTATGTGGTTCAAATGACAAAAAAAAAGCTTGAAAATGAAGATAATGTAACTTCTTATTCCCATGAAGACGCTGAAAATAAATCAAAAACACCCAAAAACCCGACGAGTTTGGCATTTTGGTGCTGCTGAGGACGACAACTGAGATCTTTCCAACAAAACATCAGTGGCTTGAAGCTGTTTTTATGTCATTGATTCCTGCGTGGAGTGTGCGCGCGTCAGGGAAATGTGTGTCCGACAACATGTGATTTCCATCACAGTCTTGGAGCGAGTCAGAGCGCCGCTCAAAGCCGCCTGTTGGCTGCGGCCAAATACTTCGGCTCAGGAATGCATCCGGGAGCGTTCACATCTGCAGCAGGAACTGACAATGTGTGCGCAACAGAGGCACTTGTAAAACCCGAATGTCCTCACAAGGACAAGAAGGCAGCGAGA